>JAPFRF010000001.1:208041934-208416934 GCA_029282475.1 Phrynocephalus forsythii
ACTTTGTGCAGTATATGACTAATAGTTGTCCTATGGACAGATTCCCCCACCTGAGCTGCAGATCTCTGCAGCTCCAACCATCCTCTTGGCTGCATTTCTGATCAGTGCTCTCTTTTCAGCCTGTTTTTAGGTGGACAGCCTTGTCTGGGTAGGTTTTTGTGCCATACGCCTCCCATTTCTGAAGGATTGCTTGAACAGTGCGTGGGATGTTCAAGGCATTGGAAATCTTTTTGTTTGCCTGTTTTAAATTTCTCAATGACTTTATCCCTGACTTGTCTGGTGTGTTCTTTGCACTTCATGGTGGTGTTGCTCCCAATACAGTATTCTTAGACAACCTATGAGGCTGTCACAGAGCAGCTGCATTTGTACTGAGATTAGATTACACACAGGTGCACTCTAGACATTAGCACTCATCAGGCAATGACTATGGGCAACTGAAAACCAAAGGGGGCTGAATAATTAAACAAACATTTGTAAAAAATGTTTGGAATCATGTATGATTTTTGTTCCACTTCTCACGTGTACACCACTTTGTATTGGTCTTTCATGTGCAATTCTAATAAAATTGATTCATGTTTGTGGCTGTAATGCGACAAAATGTGGAAAAGTTCAAGGGGGCCGAATACATTTGCAAACCACTGTATCTAGTCTCATGCACTCCCAAACGCATCTGGTGGGGCCACTGTGAGATACAGGAAGCTGGACGAGATGGGCCCTTGGCCTGATCCAGCATGGCTCTTCTTATGTTCTTAAGGCAGGATTCTCTGGACACGGTTGCAAATGCTGGGAAGGGCGGGAAGATTTTAAGTCTCGTGTTCTGTGTAGTTCTGCTGGGTGCCCTACATTCTCTTCTTGCTCTTAATTCTTGGTTGCTGTAGTTGTTGTTTTGTTGTTGTTCAGTCGTTCAGTCGTGTCCGACTCTTCGTGACCCCATGGACCAGAGCTCGCCAGGCCTTCCTTTCTTCCACTGCCTCCCGGAGTTTGGTCCAATCCATATTGGTGGCATCCATGACCCCATCCAACCATCTCATTCTCCGCCGTCCTCTTTTCCTTTTTGCCTTCGATTTTTCCCAGCATCTGGGACTTTTCCCAGCATCCAGGGACTTGTTTTACTTTGTTCTATCGATTATGTACACCGCCCTGCCTTCCCGTTGGGAAGAAGGCGGTATATAAATCTTTGAAATATATAAACAAACAAATAAATGTCCCACCCACCCACCCCCCATAGCCCGGGGAAGGCAGGTCGAAAAAAGGACCCCGAGAGGCTCCTGCAGTGCCACCGCCTGCCGCCAGGGGCCGCTGCGGCGTGCGCGAGGCCGGAGAGGCGAGGCGAGGCGAGGCGAGGCGAGGCCAGGCTAGGCGTTGGCTTCTTTCCGCTGCTCTTCCTCCATAGCGCCTGCGCAGTGGCGCCGCTCCCTCCGCCGCTCGTGCGCTCTCCCTCTCCTCCCCTCAGGGCCCGCCGCGGCCTCCCTGAATGGTCCTTCCCGGCATCCTCCGCGCGCGGCCTCCTCCTCCTCCTCCCCCTTCCTCCGTCGCCATGGCGTTCACGTTCGCCGCCTTCTGCTACATGCTGGCCCTCCTCCTCACCGCCGCCCTCATCTTCTTCGCCATTTGGCATGTGAGTGTGTGGTTGTTGTTGTTGTTGTTGTTGTTGTTGTGGGGCGGCGGGGGGGTCGAGGGTCTCCTCCTCCTCCTCCTCCTCCTCCTGAGGCGCGGTGGGGGGGGGAGCGGGACGGGGGGGGCGTTGTCGGCTCTTGAGGCGAAGAAGGCCTCGAAGCCTGGTGGCGGGAGGGGGGGGGTCGGGGGGGGGAAATGGAAATTTAGGCGGGAGGGAAATTGGGGGGAGTGGGGGTGGGGGTGGGGGGCGTTTTGGTAAGGAAGGTTGTCCACCCTCCACCCCCCCCACCCTCCACCCCCTTGGGGTTTCCAGGGAGGGAAGGGAAGGGGGGGGCGGCGGCTTTGGAGGGAGTTTGGGGTTTGAACCCAGGGAGGGAATGGGGAGGGTGGGGGGGGGGGTGGGGTGGGGGTCTTCAGAAGGGGAAAAGAGGTGTGTGTGTGGGGGGGGGGGCTCCCTTGTCATTGAAAAGGGCGGCGGCGGGTGTGTGTGTGTGTGTGTGTAGGGGAGGTCCTTTCTGGAGAAGCTTCGGGTAAAAGGGAGTGAGAGGAGTGCTCTACCTTTTTTGGGGGAGGATAATATAAATACAGTGGACCCTTATAAGAACATAAGAAGAGCCATGCTGGATCAGGCCAAAGGCCCATCTAGTCCAGCTTCCTGTATCTCACAGTGGCCCCACCAGATGTCTTTTGGAGCGCATGAGACTAGATATTATGTCTCCTGATACCACTCCCCTGCATCTGGCCCTTGAAGTACCCTGGTTTTAAGACAGGAGATGACACATCTCCATCATGGTTTGTCACCTGTGATGGACTTTTCCTCCAGGAATCTGTCCAATCCCCTTTTGAAGGCATCCAGGCCAGATGCCATCACCCTCTCCTATGGCAGGGAGTTCCACAGGCTAACAACACGCTAGGTAAAAAAATATTTTCTTTTGTCTGTTCTCACTCTCCCAGCCCTCAATTTGAGTGTATAACAAACAGCTTGTATAACATAAAATCTGTACAACATAAAAAATTCCAGAGAGAGGGGAAATTTGCTTAACAGAATCACCTATGGGGAAATCCGTACAACATAAAAATTGTCATGATTAGGGATTAGGGATTACTCCATTTTCAATGCATTCCTATGGGAAATTTGTATAAAGGAAAATTTGCTTAACATAATTTGCTTAACATAATTTCATTTGGAACGAATTAATTCCTTTATACCTTTATACAAGGTACCACTGTACTCTACACAGTGATCATACACAATTTTGTGTCACTTGACTCCTGCCAAGAAAACTCCATGGACATGGGGTCATGAAGAGTTGGAAACGACTGTCACAACACAGCGCGCACGCGCACACACCCACACCCACCCACCCACACAGAGTTAATTTTACTTTTATTTTTATCATGTCACTGTATTTTTATGTTTGTTTTATTGTATGAATTAATACTTTTTGGGGACGGGAGTGTGAGGGGGGAAAGATAATAATACACTACACAATAATAATACACTATTTTCTGTCACTTTACTCCTGCCAAGAAAACTCCATGCACATGGGGTCACGAAGAGTTGGTTACAACGTGTCACGACACAACACACACAATGTTAATTTTACTTTTGTTTTTATTATGTCACTGTATTTTTACATTTATTTTATTGTATGAATTATTTTAAATTTTATGAAGTGGAGTCAACTGCCCAGAGTGACCTGGCTGCCAGACAGGCAGTATAAAAATGCAATAAATAAATGAAGAGCGCGGCGAGGAGCCATAGGGGTGAGGCCAGGAAGGGTGTGTGTGGGAAGCAGGTGCAGGGCCCCGAAAAGGAGCCCTTGGGCGCCCCTGTGGTCATGATGGGGATGGGAGGGGGAGGAAGCATCAGTGGCGGGGTCGAAATTCCATGCTTGGGGCATCATCTTCCTTATGTCCCACTCCCAACCCCAGCCTGGTAACCCTGCCCCCTCTTCTTCCTCCTCCTCTTATTTAGGGCTAGCTTGAGCCTCAGGAAGATCCTCTGTGAAACTGAAGGGTGGGAGACATGGTGAATAAAAATCATTTTTACAAAGTGGATTTAAATCATTTTTTAAAAGTGTGTGGGGGTTTAAATAGCCAACCCCCCCCCCCATCTAAACCATGGTGGAAATTGGATTCAAATCGATTTGACTCACCCTGGACAGAGAACACAAGGCAGGGTGAATGAGTGTACTTCACTGCTACTGGATGTATTGATGGCTTCAAGTTTTAGAGCGAGAGAGATGAAGAAAAATCCAGGAAGGAGGAGGAGAGGCCAGCGATGGCTATGGATTAACAGTGGCGTGCGGGCTTCCCAAAGGAACTGTCCAGCCCCAAGGAGAACGGGGTGCCCCTCCTGCAAGGGTTCTGGGTGGGTGAGTGACAGCAGCTCTTAGGTTTGCATGGAAGTAGAGCATTTCCCCTCTGTAAGTGGTTTGGAGTTGCAAGAGAACGTGGAATGTTGTGGCATAGGGTAATGTGAGTGGGGTTCTGGAGCCATTTGGGGAGCTCTTGGTGAAATATGTGGGGCATGGACAGAGGCTTCATAAACGGAGAGTTTCAGGCAGTGAGGGAGTGCCAAACATTACCTCCTAGTGTGTAGGTTTTCTGCAGGAAATAGTCCATTTCCTAAAATAAACAACAGTAAATTATAGATTCATAGAGTTGGAAGAAACCTCCAGGGCCATCCAGTCCAACCCCTTGCCTTGCAGGAACCCCCATCACAGGACTCCCCACAGATGGCCATCCAGCCTCTGCTTAAAAACCTCCAAAGAAGGAGATTTCACCACCTTCTGTGGCAGGTGTCCCCAAAATACCTTAGCAACAATAAAGGGAAACCATGTTAGGTCTGTTGTAACTATTTAAAGAGACAAATGTTTATCAGAGGCATATGCAGTGGAAGTTTATGTGAGCGAGGACATAATGTGTTTTAATGATTTGTAACCTGGAAGGAACACTAATGCCAAACATTTTCTAATATAAATTATGTTGGGTTCAGGGTATCAAATAATAAGGAAAATCCATTTTACTTTGAGGACATCTATTGGGATGATTAAGGAAGTGGAATTTAAAAGAGTTATTGTTGAAGATGAGAGCGTTGATGTGTTGGAGGTGTTGTTGGAATGCTCTGTGGTGGACCATTTGCTGTGGAGGCATAGAGACGATCTAGGCCATTCATTGGTGACGTACCTTCCGCATTCCATATGCTTTGGACCACAACTCCCACATCCATTGTCATTGGCAATACAGGCTTGGAGTTCTGGGAGTTGTGGTCTAAAACAGTGGTCCTCACTCTGTAGGTCCCCAGATGTTCCTGGACTGCAACTCCCAGAAACCCCTTCCAGCACAGCAAGTGGTAGAGGCTTCTGGGAGTTGCAGTCCAGGAACATCTGGGGACCCACAGGTTGAGGACCACTGGTCTAAAATATTTGGAGGGCTGAAGGTTTGCTACCACTGGACTAGGCAGTTGAAGGACCTATTAGTGCTTTGGCACTCATGGGAGCGATGAAAGTACAGAATTTTTCTATGTATGAGACTATATTTTTGTCAAAACATTTGACTAAAAATTGAGGGTCATCTTATATATAGAAGTAAGCCAAGGAAAGAATGACAGTTGAGAAACTAATTTTGGATTCAAAGGTGCCTTATACATGTGTTATCTTATAGGCAGAAAAATACTGGGGATAGGTGAGCAAGTAACAGGCTGAGATAGAGGAGTATGTGTGATGGAACTGCAATGCCACTGAGCATGCTCGCAGGCGCTGTTGAAGTAATCAAGAGCATAGCTTAGAAAAGTTATTTATGTATTATTTATTTATTCAATTTATATAGCACCCATCTGGCAACGAGGCCATTCTGGGAGGTTTACAACAATTCAACATAAAACACCCAATACAATATACTATAAAAATATAGCAAACAACTTAATAGTACATATAAAACATAATTAAATCAATATTTAAATTAATAACATCACTCATAAAGTCAAAGATTGAGAGTAAGATAAGAGCAACTGGGGGCAGATAGTAGTCATTAGTAGCCAGGGAAAGCAATTCTAAATAACCAAGACTTCAGGTGTGTTTTTTAAAATTGTGTTCATTGGATCCATAACTCACATAATGCTCCACTCCCATCTTGGCCACTGGGTTGTACTCCAAAAAAAGAATGTGTGTCCGGAGGAGATTTTCAGCCTCCGATGAATAATTAGATGCTTTTGTCTTTGTGCTTTTTACTTCACCCTACCCCACAACTTTCTGCTTTCCTTCTTCATTTTGATATGCCAGCCCTTGTCTAATTATTAAAAGAAATGAGGAAAGTTGAAGTTCACCTCTACTATTCATCTGAGAGCACAGAGGTAGAATGTGATGGCCCTGGATCGTTTAGTTATCGCACACTGTTCTGGACTCGTTAGCTAGTTAAAGTTTGGAACAATAATGCCCATTTTGGTGCCCATTGCTTTGCATGTTTGGACCAGTAGTTACCTTCTGATATACAGTGGACCTGCCACCTATTGCGGGGGTTAGGGACCCGACCTGACCCGCGATAATTGAAAATCTGCGAAATGCAGATGCAGGTCGGGTCGCCTGGGGCACCTAGCTAGGGGGCTCTTGTACTTACCAGAGGCCTCAGAAATGATTTTCAGCGATCCGGAAGTCACTTCTGGTTTGCACGGAGGCCTTTTTGGGGACGGGTAAGGCCCTCGCAGGCCCATTTGGGACTGAAACAGGCCTTTTCCCCCTTAACCCAGGGGGCTTTTTTTTTATATACTGCAGTCCCGCGATATAGCAGGACCGCAGAATATGAACCACGAAAGGGCAGGGGACCCACTGTACTTTCCTTTCATACCTTTCATCATTCCCTCTCTCTTGGGCAACTGGCCACTTTCAAAGGCAGAGGAGTAAATACCTGCTTCCTTAGCAAACTCCCTTGATGGTGTGGTTATACTGTACGGAACTGAAAAGAGTTCATTAAGCCGCATCAAGACCTATTATATCTGTGTGCCTGAACAGTGGCTGTGTTTTAAGAAATATGTAAGAACATTTATTTATTTATTTATATTTTTTACTTTTATATTTGTATAGCGTGCCGATTTCCCAAGAGGGAACTGTAGGCAGTTCACATAAAAGACACAAGAAATCCAAGAAATAATAATAATAATAATAATAATAATAATAATAATAATAATAATAATAATAATAATAATAATAATAATAATAATAATAATAATAATAATAATAATAATAATAATAATAATAATAAATAATCTTAAAGGGGGGGGGAAATACACAACAGCAAGCAAGTAATTGTAGCAAGAGGCATAATAGGCATTAAGACAAGTTCACATTGAAGATAAGCGGGATATAAATATAATAAATAAATAAATAAATAAAATAAGACAACTAATAGCAGGCACAAACCTCATGACGGGGAAGAATAATGCCCACCCTGGCGATTGCCAAAGGCAGCCCTAAGCAGCCAGGTTTTAACAGCTTGTTTGAATGATGCCAGGGAAGGATCCTGGCATATCTTGCTTGGTAGTTTGTTCCAGAGAGCCGGGCCAGCCACCGAGAAAGCCCGATTGCGCATTGCAACCTCATGGGCCTCCCTGGGGGTGGCCACCCGGAGCGAGAGAGCCATGGAGGATCGGGTGGGCCGGTCCGGTTCTGATCTTAGGGAGAGACGCTCTGCCGGATAATCAGGACCCAGGCCACGGAGGGTCACAAGTATAGAAGAGATGCTGTGGTCCTCTCTCATTCAAACTGCTAATGATGTTCACAAGTATTGTCTGCTTCCTTTCAAATGGAAAGAGGCAAGTAAGTGCATTCCAACGCTCCCAATACTTTCCCCTTGAAGCAGCAACAAACTTGTGAATGAGACTGGCTCCCACGGGCTGGACACTGCTGTTTATTTTGGAAAAAAGAAATTCTGTCGTGATGAGTTCTTAAAAAGCTGTGTTGTTGAAAATGCAACCTGCTTCTCCGTACTGAGAGGCCAGCTCCAGACTTGGTCTCTTCTGGATTTGGTGGTCTGTAGGTGGGATGCCCACTACTGTTGAGCTATTTTTGCACTCTTGCCTAACCGTTTTGATTTTATTCTAGATTATAGCATTTGATGAGCTGAAGACTGACTACAAGAACCCCATAGACCAGTGTAATACGCTTAACCCTGTAAGTCTATCTTTGAGAGATCCCTTCACGTTAATGCTAACCGTTTAGAAAAATTATACTTAATATTAACTTATATGCAAAACTAAAGTGCTCGTTAATATCTAATGGCTCTAAGATTTCTTAATAGAATTTTCTATCTCCCTTGTTTCTTGAAGCTTGACGTTCTGACTTATTTATCTGCTGGTGATCTTGTCAGCTGTCATACTAACATTCTTCCAATCTGCTTTTTACATTTTCGCCACAAAGACAGTTGAAAAGGTTAAAAAGGTTAAAAGAGTCAAAATTGCATTAAAGGTGTGTACTGCTTTTTAGTTTAATATCTTAATGCTACTCTCCTCTTTATTTTCCATTTTGTTTAGGAACATTTGTATGATTTATGTTAACCTTTTTTGTTTGGTGTGGTTGTTCATCTGCCTGTATTGTTGTCTATTCAGGGAATCGTATTAATTTCATGGATTTTGTGCATTGTGAGTTCACTTGCTTAATAAGAGATGGGGAAAACTGTTACATGTTTAAACTCTTCTGTAATGAAGTCAAGATTGCTGAGAGGCAATAGTAGCCTCTTAGCTTCAGTAGCCTCTTTGTTTAAGTGAAGAGGAAAAAAACCACCCCAAATAGGTTGTTTTCAACCAGAGTTAGAAAATCAAGTTTAGATGCTTTGGTTGAAACGGGAACCCTGGTTAGCAATGAGGAGATTTAACTCAAATCTGCGCTTAAGGGAATTATTGTGATGGAGGAAAATATGTGTTTATTTATTTATTATTTATTATTTACACTTATATACCGCTCTATTTCCCATAAAAGGACTCAGGGCGGTTTACAACAATGAAGATAAAACAGCACGTCAATACAATAGCTAAAACAATAGTTTCCAAGAATAAATAAATCGGCGGGGAAAAAAAAACAGTTGGATCCCTAGAGAAGGCTGGCTTCTTGATTTCTAGTAGATGATCTTGGGGAACACACCACCACCTTCACCCCAAAGCTTCACGAGAGACCAGATCCATCTTGTTTTAAAGGCTTTCCCTTTAAATTGGAGTCGGATGAACAGCAGCCCACAAAGTCTCTTCTCAGGCTTACTTAGGGCGCTCAAACTCTTGACTTGTCTGTGTCTCCTCAGCGACGTTGTTGTTGCAGCGTCCAACAGGTGTTTTTGGCATGGTTGCTCTTGCTTGCTGTTGGAATTTATCGCTTTAAACCAGTGGCTCTCAACCGGTGGGTCCCCAGATGTTCCTGGACTGCAACTCCCAGAAATCCCTTCCAGTGCAGTGAGTGGTGGAGGCTTCTGGGAGTTGCAGTCCAGGAACATCTGGGGAGACACAGGTTGAAAACCACCACTTTAAACATAGCAAGTAGAAAGGGGTAAAGGTGTGTCTTCTTTACATCACCTGTGTGTAGGTATTGATTTTTAATATTGGAGCACCCCAAAAAAATGCTTTATATTGCTTCGCTTTCTATCTGAAGCATTTCCCTTCTGCTTTTGACGATGCCTTTAACAGAGGGTGACTGAGGAAGGTGGCAAAAGTTCCTCTCTTCTGATTCTCTCTCTCTCCCCCACCCCCTTCCTCTTTGGCTTGGCCTGGTGCATTCAGTTATGATTCTAATGTCCCGCTAATGTTGAGGCCACTGATGGGAACAGGCATCAGAGCTGAATGCGACAGGTTCCCCCTGGAAATAAGGGCTGAGTAGTAGGTGTGGCGGATGGCAGGTTGGTTCCAAAAAACGGGAAGTTCAAGCAAGCAGAAAATGCAGCGGACTGGTACAGTAGCTACACATGGAACAGTTTACCCTACTCGATCATCATTTCTCATCTGAGGTGGGAGGGTGAGAAAAATGTTCTCTGCATTTGTGTATTCTCTCGTCACAGACTTCTAATCAACCAGATATTGCCATATGCATGCTGGACATGGCTATTAGCGCCTCTCTGAGCTGTATGTGTATACTTTGTCTCAAATATACAGGTGAGAGTCTTTGGACTTTCACCTGACTCAATAATGTATCTGTAAATATGCCTGTGGGGCTGACAGGATCAGAGTGTTAGGAATATATTTATTTTTATTTATTTATTTATTAATCTTGTATCCCGCCCATCTTCCCACTGGGAACTATGGGCGGCCTACAACAATAAAACCAGGTAGTAAAAAAAACACAAACAAAAGGCAAGACCCAAGCAAAGTTAATGCAGGGGGGACAGGAAGGTGTCAAAACACATGCAATAGAGCAAGGGGGGAGAAAAACAAACAAACAAACAAAAGAACCCATAAAGTCAGAAAGAATCCCAAGATAAACATTAGCCCGTTTTGGACCCCCCAACCCCCAGAATTCTAAGATTCTTAGACTTCCAGTGACAAAGGACTGTGGGAGTTGCGGTCCAAAACATCTGGAGGGCTGAAGTTTGGACATGCCTGTGTTACAATAATTATGCCTGTGTTACAATAATTATTTTATTCCATGTTTGTATCGGGGTAGATAAAATCATTTTAAAGTAAAACCAAAATTGTTTTCATTCATTATTTAAAGTAAAAAATACATTTTATTTTAAATTATCAAAAATCTAATTTTTTATTTAGATAATGATTTATATAAATTTGATTTGAATCAAATACTCCCTGGGTTGTATTTCTTAGATAACCTATTAGAATTTCTCTCTGCATTTGTGCACATGTGAGAAAGGTCTGTACTAATTGCAGGAATCTCTCTGTTCATATTGGATGCTGCTTGATAATTGAAGGCTCAAACACATTGAGAACCATCAGAACAAAAACAACAGCCTTTGTTATTCTACTTGGCTGTGATCTTGCTGAGAATACACTGTTGTCCATAATTTACATAGTACACTGTGTCCGTAGGTTTTCAGCATAAAGCGTGATGGCTAAGAATAGGTATATCAGAAATGTAAATTACATTTATACTTTCCCTCTAACAGAAGAAAATACACTCCCCAGAACTTGATTCTAGACATTGTATTTGAAATATTTCCTAGTCCTATTCACTCCCTTCAGCATGATAAAATTTGTGTGTACACTGTTTATGTGTACACTGAGTTTTAGTACATTACTGTTCCTCACCTTGCATTAACTTTTCTCGAGTGCTTCAGAATTTGATTAAATAGTCACACACGAGTTGATCAGACTAGTTTGGGACACTGAAAATATATTGGAAGTGGAAAAATAGCATGGCATTCTTTAATTCCTGAGTTTGATTTGAAAATAGATGTTTTTCAAGATTCTGTATAGGTTTCTAATGGTGCTTAGAGAGAAATAGACAGTATTTGGAATCTGCTTGATTAATTTTATAAAACAAATAAATGATGCTTTTAAAGGATAATTAGTTAATACTTTTTAGATAAGTGGCACTTAATGAGTAAATTACTAACACAGTGTATAAGGTCATCAGAATCTCCTGATACTTTAGCATCTCAAGAATTGTTTTCCAAAAGAAAAATACTGTCGGTCCTGTTTTATTTTTTTATGTGTGTGTGTTGGAAACTAAAAACCGTGTAACTCTGTGTGCAGAGCATTTTAAACCTTTGAATCTTCTAATGAAATAATGGCTGGTTTTACCTCTGGACAGTTGAAATATTACTGGTAAAGTGTGGTTTAGAGGTAGCCTGCTTGAGGTAACCTAGAATGTTCTAGCTGTAGGCCCTTGTACTAATGCAGCTTGGACACACATATAAGCTATCCAGAGTAAATGTAATATCTCTTGAGGTAAAAGTTGGACAGATAAAGATGCTTACAAGATATCAATTTTATTGATAATGCTCTTCTTGATTTTTTTTCCATACTATGAATTCTACAAACGGTATTAAGGTTCTTATAGTGGCTAAGCAGTTCTGTGTAATTTATATAAATAGAACACACACACCAATAATTGTGATTCAGTACCCTGGGATTCTTTGCACTGGCTTATCATGTCTAATGCTGGCTATGCTTTTTGTATCTCGCTTTTTCTCGTCCCCCTAAACACTGTATGCGAGTTAAATGCTAGGTCCTTTTACCTGAGCTAAATGCTGTGTTTTTTTCTTTGCAGCTTGTACTTCCAGAGTACCTCATCCATGCATTCTTCTGTGTTATGTTTCTCTGTGCAACAGAATGGCTTACACTGGGACTCAATATGCCTTTGTTGGCTTACCACATTTGGAGGTAATGCTGGTCATGGTTTACTGTTGTGGGTCTACTGTAGTCTTGTATTCTTTAGATCTTCTTTAGAAGCTAAATACGTGGAAAAACTGGAGGAAACAAAGCTGTTGCTAAAATTGTAAAAAGAAAGACCAAATACTTCTGTCACCGAGGTGGTGGTGGTGGTGGCTGTTTTTGGTGAATGAAGTGAAAGTGTGTTGTGCAGTACCAGCGGTACCTCGACTGACAAACGGCTCGACTTCCAAAAACTTCGACTTAACAAAGGAAACCATTGGAAATAGAGTTACGGGAAAAAAACTCTAGTTAGGACAGGAAATCTATTTCTAGTGATTCCCATTCAGTACGAAGCTCCTCCCCAAGCATCCTGTGCATAGCGTTTCCAGAACCAGGGCATCGGATTCTAATGATTTCCTTTCAAATTGGAAACCAATGCCCCGGTTCCGGAAATGCTACACATAGCATGCATGGGGCGGCACTTCTTATTGAAAAACTCTGTTTAACAGGTCTGGCTGTGGGGGGCGAGGGCAGCCCCCATTTTTCACATCAGGACCTGTCATCCCCCCAAAACAAAACAACAACAACAACAACAAAACAGCTGAGAGGCAGGGTGGCAAGGCAAAACAGCAAGCAGTGGGAAAATTCAAACAGCTCTGCTTACTCAGTTCTGCCTTGCCCTGCACCTCTCAGCTGGTTTTTCCTTTACAGGTCGGACTGTGAAGACCTTTATGAAGACAGCTGTGAAACCCTGAAGACCTGTGAAGACAGCTGTCAAAATCAGCTGGGTGGTGGAGTAGCCTTCCACTGCTGTTGATTATGGGTCTTTCTCCCCAACCCAACAAAGGGGGGAAGCTTTTCCCCTGGTTTGCTGGGTCTAGGCAGGCTTCCCATAGGGATGCATTGAAAAGCAACTAACCCAGTCCCTAATTTTTTTTCTTTTGCCTTTTTTCCAACCTGCGGAATGAATTAATTGATTTTCAGTGCATTCCTATGGGAACCTGCATTTCAACTTCCAAATTTTACAACTTCTGAAAATGCATTTGGAATGTATTAGTTTCGTAAGTCGAGGTACCACTGTATTGGTGACTGAGAAAATCAGGTGTGTTGGGAAGTAAATAAGTTTTCACCTCTCATTGAAAGAGAAACTCAAGCAATGAAACAGTATATTAGATGTTGTATTGGCTCCTCTTTTATTTATTTATTTATTTATTTATTTATTTATTTATTTATTTATCTTTTGCCACCCACTACCCAAAGGTCTCTGGGCAGCTCACAATCAAAATAAACAATTCAGACAATTAAAACATCAAAATTGCAATAAAATTAAAACAATAAAAACATTTAAATACAATAAATACAATACATTAAAATACTACACTAAAATTACCATCAGGATCCACAATATGATTGTTTTATTATATTTGATTTGTTGATGTATCACGTTGTATGTTTGAGCAAGTTGTTCTTGCAACATGTTGTATACCGCCCTGAGTTCCTTCGGGAAAATCGGGTGGTTAACAAACAAACAAACAAATAAATAAATAAATAAATAAATAATCAGTTAAAAAACTTCTGGAACAGGAATGTTTTTACCTGAGGCCAAAATGTCATCAACGTTGGTGCCAGGTGTGTCTCACTCGGGAGGGCATTCCATAATCTGGGGGCAGCTGCCGAAAAGGCCCTGTACCTACAAGCCATCCCTTTCACCCCCTTGAGGGAAGGCTCTTTCAGGAGGGTTCCCTGGCTCCATCTGAATTGCCGGATAGGTTCATATAACTTCTGTTTGCGGAGTAGAGTTCTACATTCCCAGTAGATTCAGACCATTATTTTAAACCCCTAAGTCAGGGGTGCCCAAACTTTTTCTAAGGAGGGCCAGATTTGGCGGCTGAGAATGTGTCAGGGGCCGGTTGCTCCCCGACCCTGCCACCCCACTGCAAGCCCCACCCACTGACCCATAAGCCCCACCCACTGACCCCTTGCAACCCCACCCGCAGGAAGGAAGGTGCCTAGCTTCACAAGGTTCCCGGTGATGCCAGTGGCGGCAGCCTGCCCGCGCGCCACCCCTGTGCGCGTGCCCAGCCCCAGAAGCTTCCCAGCGGTGCTGGTGGTGGTGGCCCGCCCCCTCGCCTGCCCACCCAGCCCCACAAGCTTCTGCTCACTGGCCGGCCTGCCCGCCCAGCCCCTCAAGCTTCCCGGCAGTGTCAGTGTTGGTGGAAGATTTTTTTTTTTTAAAACATGGGGCGAAGGAGGGGGGGAGGGGCGGGCCAGCCAGCCGCGGGCCAATCAGAATGGCCTGACGGGCCGGATTTGGCCCCCGGGCTGGACTTTGGGCAGGCCTGCCCTAAGTGGTTTTGTCTCTTACATTGCGGGTACACTCTCTCTTATATATGTAAGGCCATAGACATCTATGCTGGATCAGGCCAAGCATATATTTAATTCAGTACTCTGTCTGCAGCAGTAATGAGTTGGATACCTTAGGAAGTTTCCCAAGAGAGCAAAATGAAAATAACCATCTGCTGGGAGCCCACAGTCCACAATAATCAAGCGGTCTATTGTGCTATTACATGTAGCTCATCGCTATTTCTGCTTTGTTTCTTTAGCCCAGAGCAGCTTACTTTTTAAAACATGGGGACATTACATATACTTCCTATGTTTTAATTAGAAAAACAGTAGCATTAAGGGTGGAAGGTCCAAGGCTAAGAGTTTCAACTGTTCTTAAATTTGGCATTTGCCGTTGCTCATGTAGCCTTTTGCGTGTCTTCTGTCTTGAAGGGTAGAACTGAGGATACTTTAGTTTAATAAGTTTGAGAGTTGGACTTGTACTTTGTTGAGCAGGGTGGGTTTGTTGTTTTGGTGTTCACGTCTACATTTTGATGTCAGAAACCTTTACAAGCCTAAACTATGCAGATTTAATTGGTATAACGTAGATTCACTTTTCTTTCATTGCTGAATAAAGCTGTTTCAAGTATTGGCGCAACAGGTGTCAACTGAGCAAGTTATAGGATACAGTAGTTCGTGTGATCCCCGTAATTTGTTATAGGTGGGATTTCTTATATCTGAGAACAAAACTGTACTTTCAAAATATGTTTTTTCGTTCCCAGGTATATGAGCAGGCCTGTGATGAGTGGACCTGGTCTCTATGACCCAACAACCATCATGAATGCTGATATTTTAGCCTATTGCCAGAAGGAAGGATGGTGCAAACTAGCATTTTACCTTCTATCCTTTTTTTACTACCTATATGGGTGAGTCACTAATTTTGTTTTTGTTTTTAAATTTGTTGTGAGGCTTAAAAATACTGCCTCTGCGATTGACAATTGAAAGGGAAAAAACCCATAACATTGACTGCCTCGTTCTAGCAGTTAAAAACCATTAGTGTGCAGCACCCCATGCCATGTATCGTAGGCTTTATTCCTCTGGTGTGTTTCTTTTCTCAACAGGGGGTGGTTGGAAATCTGGAACCGGATCAACTTTAAAAACCTGCCCAGACACTTTGATGGGGGAAAAAAACTTGTTAAGCAACGACTTAAGGACCCAGTGAGTCTTAAAGGGCTTACCAGGAGGACAGAAAGCCTTTCGATGTTGGTGCCTTATGAGGAAAGGCTAAAACATTTGGGGCTCTTTAGTCTGGAAAAAAAGCGCCTGAGGGGGGGATAGGATTGAGACGTACAAAATAATGCAGAGCATCAGTAAAGTGGATAGAGGGACCCTCTTCTCCTTCTCACAAAATACCAAAACTAGGGGACATAAACTCAAATTGAGGGCTGGGAGAGTAAGAACAGACAAAAGAAAATATTTTTTCACCCAGCGCGTTATTAGTCTGTGGAACTCCCTGCCACAGGATGTGGTGATAGCATCTAGCCTGGATGCCTTCCAAAGGGGATTGGACAGATTCCTGGAGGAAAAGTCCATCATCCCAGGTGACAAACCATGATGGAGATGTGTCATCTCCAAGCTTAAAACCGGGTTACTTCAAGGGCCAGATGCAGGGGAGTGGTATCAGGAGACAGAGATCTAGTCTCGTGTGCTCCCAGACGCATCTGGTGGGGCCACTGTGAGATACAGGAAGCTGGACTCGATGGGCTGATCCAGCAGGGCTCTTCTTAGGTTCTTAGGTTCTTAACTGAAACTTTTCCCTTATATCCCTTGTACCGCACTTTGGCTGGGTTTAGGCATGTTCTTCCCTGTAAACGGCGGACGTCGTGGGGTTTTCTCTGTTAGTGGCAGTGACTAAGGGCGTTTATACACGACCCCCAAAACTCTGCCGCAAATGGCTCCCAGCTCCGGAGCTTAAAAATGTTTCCCCACCAGCTCCGGAGTTTACAGGCAATTAAGTGCGACCCCGCCCACTTTAGCGCGACCCAGCGCACTTTTCTTGTACCTTCTCTTTGGAGGTGAAAAATCTTTGATGCGGTGCAACGATAGTGAGTGCGGGGCTCTCCTCGCTTCTGTTTGCTGCTTTTTGGCTCCCGCCCCTTTAAGAGCTACTTAAGAGTTACTTAAGAGCTACTGGAATGTTGCCGGGGCAAGAGCCGGCAAGAGCGAGAGGCAGAACGGGAGGTGAGCCACGGTCTTTCTTCTTTTTTTTTTCTCCCTCCCCTCACGCAGCCAGCAGCCAGGGTGGGAACACAGGAAGAGCGACAAGCCCCTAAGATCTCTGGTCCGAATTTAAGGGACCAGCGGATCTTAGGGGTCGTGTAAAAGCGCCCTAACAAAGAAATAGTGAGCTGCCTATGCATCTGTGGTAGTATTACACTCACAAATTTGTATCCATGTGTATGGTTTGTCTTCTCTTTCTCACAGCATGATTTATGTCTTGGTGAGCTCTTAAGAGAGGACGTCTAGCAGACGTGGTTCCAGCAAAGTGCATGCAGAAAAGCCATGCCACAGTGGATTATCTTGGAAGAATCTGGTATCAAGACTCGAACTGTGGACTCGGATGATGACCATTGCAATGGAGGGGTGGAAATTGCCTTCCTCTCTTCTTCCCCCAACCCCCCCCCCCAGATGTATCCATTCTTTAATACCCACGGAAAGACTTTAAAAATATATAGTGGGATGTTAAAAGTGATGATGAGTATTAAATATAAATTAATGTAAAGCAATTGCCACTGGCTTTGGACAGTATTGACCCTGCACTCCATAAGGAACAGCCATACCTTCAATTTTAATTGTATTAATTGCTGTCCTTAGTATGATAGAGGATTTTTGTTTACTGGATTTTATAGTGGCTCTGTTGGATTATGGACTTCCATCTAGCTGTGAGCTGTAGGTACCAAGTGCTTCTGAAGGACCGAATGCTTTTCTGTATGTTATCTCTTAGGTGACCTCTGTGTGTCTTATAGATGAATACATGAGTACAACTACAGGAAGAATTGTAGTTCTGTTTTTTACACTTTGAATGTTCTGTCCCTTTAGTGAAAGTGGTTTTGTACAGCAAACAGTGAAGTGAATGTCCCTTGCTATAATATTTCAAGCTTAGACAATAGGGTTGGGAAAGTAGAGTTGTTAGCAGAGGAGTACATATAGATATGATTCAACCATGTTAATAACCATTATTTTGAAGATTTGCTGATAGAATTTATGCACTTTGAGACAGGCACACATGCAGGAACGTTGGGGGAACATCCAATCTGTTCCTTAGCGCAATGGAGAAAGTAAGCCACAACAATCCAAGATCTTTTAGCTAAAATGGGCCAGGTGAATTTGATCTGCCCTGTTACTGAGCATCTTATAGATCTTTAGGCACAAGTCCAATCAAGTGCATTAGTCCCTGTAACGGGACCCAGGGGTAGGAGTGTCTCTGGCCGAGAAATTCCCTGAGTCCCTGTGGTTTTTTTTTTAAAGAGAAAAATGATCTGAGAGCATCAATTCAATGAAATCGCTTTATTCACTGTTCTAAGTTACAAAAATGAAAAAACAGCTTATAAAAATCAATTAAAAATCTAAAAATGCTTACCAGATACACCCATATAATATTGTCTGAAAATAATAAAATCTAAGATATTCTTACTAGCTTAATACTATGAAAATTTCATTTCCTAGGCTGGCTAGGACTTAAATTCTAACTGTCTACATCTTGAAGCCAGATTCTAAACCAATCTCCCTCTCCTAGCTAAGTATAAACTTTCCCAGCTTTGAGCAGTTCCCAGAGGTCACGTGAAACAATTGTCCAATGGTAGCTGTCCAATTTCCGTCTAACTTAGCTTGTTTAGACTAAAGAAATGCATTTCTTAGATAAGCGTTTGGAGAAAGCTGAAAATGTACCATTAATATCGAGCCTTTAAAATCACCCTATGTCCCATCATGCTAATTTCCTTTTATGCTATGTCCTGTCATCCTAATTCCGTTACAGTCACCACAGTGGTTGATGCTCCATGGAATTAGAGTTTGCCAGAATCTGAGAGAACTACCTTTCACCACAAACTAGCCTAGCTTTATACTCAATAGAAACAGTCATCAATATTTGAACTTAGGGGGTGCTTTATTTTCTTGGTCAACGGATGTATGAAAATGGAGATGCCTCGTCCCTGCTGGATCTTCCCATTGTTATTTCTTATGGATTTCCCAAATATTATTTTCTTAGTTGTATTGAAGAGCTGTGGAACTTTAAAGCTGTGTTGGGTGTATCAGAACTGTTTTATGCCATGAATGTTCAGCGTGAAATCATGTTGTGGGAGCTGTTCCGTTCTAGATGGCCGGCTTCTCCAAAAACAGCCAGTCCCTTAAAGGCCAGTGTGTGGTGTGTCGGATTAAGTCTGCCCAATGCTGCCTTCTGCGAGCCATGGGGTCTGCTGCTGAAAACCAATTGCATCTTCTCCATTCTTGGATTAATGGTTCCTCATGTTGCAGTGACCAGGTGCTGTCTGAGCCAACCAGTTTGCTTTAAAAAACAAACAAAGTTATTTTTCATTGCTAATAATTATTTTTTGTGGTGCAGGGTTTAAACGGCTGGCGGCAAAAACTGCTCAGGGAGTTTAATCCCAGGTAAGTGGTTGCACAGCCCAGCAGAGCCCACCCACCCATCTGGTACTTTAAGGTCAAGATTTCAGCTCACATGAGGAAGGAAACTCCTTCCAGTTCTCTCACCCAGGTCTGTCCCCCAGGTCTGTCCCCACCCCCCCCCAAATCCTCCTCTAACCCCGGCATATGTGTGTGTGTGTGTGTTTGATTGTATAAGCAAGCAGGCGGAGATCTGGCTCTAACACTGCGGCAGGTGTGAAGGGCGAGCGTTGGAGGAGGCAAGGGGCCTGCTGGAGTGGACATGGAGGAGATGGAGCAGGAAGACTGGGCTTCTCAGCAACCCACAGCCTGAGACACGCATGCCAGGAGGGGGAGGCGGGAGCAGTGGGAGGGAGGAGGAGGAGGGCACCGTCGCCGCTGGGGAGGGGCTGGGTGTGGGGGGGGAGGAAGGAGAGGAGGAGAGGTGAAGCAACCCGGTGGGAGGGCTGGAGAGTGCGCGCCAAGCCAAGGGTTCCTCCGCCCGCTCCAGGCGAGGGCCATGGCTGTCCAAGGCAGTTCCTGGGTGGCTGCTGAAGGGATGGCCACCTCCGCGTTGGGGCGATCGGGTGGCGGGAGAAGCGGGAGGGAGGCTCCGGGGCCCTTTCCGTGCCGCCTGCCCTCCAGGTTCCAGGCAGAGCGTGTCTTGTGGCGGTGGTGGCAGTCCAGATTACACAAGTGTCCTTTTGCGGGTGGGCGCCACCAATACATCTCACCCCTCCCCTGCCCCGCCGACCCCTTACGAAGCAGGCCACGAACGGCTCCGACGGTTCCGAAGCAGAGCCCGCCCACCCACCGGGAGCGGTGTCTCGGTTTCTAAGACAATCAGAAATGCAGCGGAACCCCAACTTAAAAGCAGCTCGACTTAAGAGCAATTCAATTTAAGAGCGGAAAACTGTTGGTGTTTTAACTGCCGCCTTGCAAATTTTAGATACGGTCTGCTCGACTTACAATTTTTTTTCCATTTTTTAATTTTTGAACTTATTTTTTCAATTTTTTAGATACGTACCCCGACTTAAGAGTAGTTCGACTTAAAAGCATGCATTCGTAACGGATTAAATTCGTAAGTTGAGGTACCACTGTATGTGTTTTCCGATGGTCTTAGGCGACCCTTGTGAAAGGGTCATTTGACCCCACAAGGGGTCATGACCCACAGGTTGAGAACCGCTGATCTAGAGAGTGATGTAAGTGCTATGGGGTGGTATATAAGCAGAACACTTTGCTAACTTAGAACTTTAGTCTAGTGAAGAGTTCAGATACTGATTGGTAGTGACTCTCCAGGGTTTCAGGCAGAGGATTTTTCTTCCAAGTCCTGCCCCAAACAACTGTCAGAGATTAAACACTGTACCATCTGCATGTGAACCAGTTAGCTGCAGACTTCCCCAATAAATATTCGGTCTCCATTTTACCAGAAGTGTACTTTTGTCGATTACAAAATCTATCTGAAGAGGACTAGCATGACCCCTTTACTAATTCATTTTAGAAGATGAAATTATAGTATTAAAGGACCAGTGGCATACGTGAAGAGGTCAAGATAAGAGGCAAGGTTTCCTTTGATGGAAAACAAAGTTCATGCTCCACAAGGGGGTATAGGTGGAACCATTTTCATAGCAGCACCATTGTCTCTCACGTTCTTCCCTTGGAACACGCTGGGAAAGGTAAGTTCTGAAAATCTTTTCTTGCTTCGAAGAAAAGAAGCGGCAGCAGTTAGGAGATAAAAATAGATGCCTTGGCCCCTTTCTGAAACGAAATTTTGTGTTGGTGACAAAATAGGGATGTGAGAAGTGTGCTCTTTCCAATCTACTATGCACTTTTATTTATTTTTTCCCCATGTTTCATCCTACCCCTCCACGTGACCTGCTTTAGGTGCATAGGAGAAGGAATTTTCAAAACAAAGTGACTAAGTAGTCATTTTTGAACATTAAAATTCTCAGTAGAATTTGGGCTGTGTGTCTTTGCAAGAGGTTGGACCAGATACAGTGGTACCTTGTATAAAGGAATCAATCCGTTCCAAATGGAATTCTGTTAAGCAAATTTTCCTTTATACAAATTTCCCATAGGAAGGCATTGAAAACAGAGTAATCCCTCATCGTGACCATTTTTATGTTGTACGGATTCGCCCCATAGACGACTCTGTTAAGCAAATTTCCTCTATCTCCGGATTTTTTCCATGTTGTACAGATTTTATGTTACACAAACCGTTTGTTATATGAGGATCCACTGTAATTATATGACAATTATATGGCAGAATTGAACCTCTCCAACTTCCAGAATTCTCCAGCCAACTTGAGACCAGAAGATTTATTTTTTATTTATTAGATTTATATCATGCCCTTCTGGCCATTGTCAGATACCTAACAATACAGTGGTACCTCTGATAACAAATTTAATTTGTTCTCAGAGGCAATTTGTTATCTGAAAAGCTTGTTATCCGAAACATGGTTTCCCATTGAAATGAATGGGAAACCAATTAATCCGTTCCGGAGGTCTGAAAAAAGACAAAAAAGCTGGGGGGGGGGGTCCAGACCTCTTTATAAAATGCACTTTAGAGGCTTGCAGTGCTGGAACACCCTCCAGAACATCCCCCTGCAGTGCAATGCAAACATGGAGAAGAGAAACCAGCAAGACTACCCCGGTCTGTTCCCGCCCAAAGTGCAATGGGGAAAAATGCAAACAAACAAGGAGGAAGAAAAATCCAACCCATTTTTGCCTGCTGAGCAATGAAAAAAGACTGCAAACACGGAGCAATGAAACCAGCAAGACTACCCCAGCCAAAAATGCAAATAAAAGCAGTGCAAAGATTAATAAAAGCTAGCTCCCTATCTTACCAAGTTCGAAAGGTCCCTCATGTGCCGTGCGTCAAATCACGGCTCATTTTTTTCTAGGCTACAGGCGGTATCTTTGCTTTTAATACTCTTGGGAAGATCTGCTTGGCTGGAGGGAAAAAGACAGACAAGATCTGTGGAAGATGACTCAGCAAACGGAGGGGGAATGAACCCGGGAAGCTTGCCTGCTCCTTCTTCTGCTGGAGTTCTCCTGACAGTGACTGAATGTGGTACAACAGGTTTTGTTGCGGTGTGCCCTCAAGTTGCCTGTGATTTATGGCGGCCCTATGAATGAGTGGCCTCCAAAATGCGCTGTCATTTACTGCCCTGCTTAGGTTCAAGGCGGTGGCTTCCTTTATTATTGAGTTGATCCATCTCACATCCATCTTCCTCTTTCCCTGCTGCTTCCCACTTTTCCCTATTTCATGGGTGTCCCACTCCACCCCCCATCTCACAGTTTGGCCAAAGCCGGATGGTCTCAGCTTTGTTATTTTTGCTTCAGGCTCTATTGGATCTAGGCTCTACTTCAGAAGTAGTAACACTAACTAAAACTGGACAATCCGTTTAAGACATACCCACACGCTGGATTCCTTGAGGGGTAAAGCCCTGCACCTTCCTTAGAATGTGGGCCAAGGTTTACGTACTTTGTTGTCTGGGCCAGGATCCCGTATCGTGTCTGCCTGTGGGACTCCCAAGTGCACGAGGTGCTGGCAAATTGCCCTAACAAATCCTGCCGTTGCTCACGCTTAAATATTGATTGCGATGCCGACCAATGAATGGTGTCACAGCTGTGGCAGAGACACCTGGCTGGAAAAGCCTTAATAAAACCATGCCTTCTGGTTCCTAGTTCATTGCTCTATTGGCCATGCCACACTGGCTTCAAGCCCTAAGTTGCAACCACGGACACGTGGACCTCCTTCTGTATCCAGGAGATGGAAGCCAAGGTTTCAAGAGCACCCCCAGAAACTGCAAGATGAAATGAAGGCCAACATCGATGGATGGGTTTGGCATTTATTATGAAGAAAGAAAGAAAAAGAAACCCGGATCATCTGTGTGGTCCCATGGCGTCTGCCTCCTTAAAAGCTGGATTTTCAAAGCGAGGCAAAAAATTCCCTACCTCTTGGGTAAGTCTTAGAAACCTCACTTAAGGGAGCATTACTGGGTTTTCCCCCCCCCAAAAAGCCCAGTGGCCGTGGGGACTGCATTTTTAGACACAGTTTATCTAGTAATTTAAAATGCTTTTAAAGGGACGTGAGACTGGGGCCGTAGTTGCAACCCTCATCCTTTCCTTCAGTTCCCCTCACTTCTCCCCAAAGCCGGGCTCCGGTTGCAGGGCAGGGCCCCTTGGGCTGGAGCATGGGTTGGCCTCCCTTGGAAACTCTGGGGCTTGGACCCAAAGGGCTTCAGCAAAGCTCACCTGGAGAGTTTGAATTCTCCTCCTCCTCCTCCTCCTCCTCCTCCTCCTCCTCCAGGTGGTGACGCGCTTCTGTGAGGGCGGCTACAACACCCTGGTCTCCACCTGCGTTGGGGAAGAAGGGCTGGACCTCACGGTCTGTTTTGACGCTCAGAGAAGCCCCGTGCATCTCGTGCAGCGAATGGGCCGGACTGGCCGCAAGCGCCGGGAGCGGGTCGTGGTCCTCCTCTCTGAAGGGAGGGAGGAGCGGGTGAGCCGTGGGGTATAATGCCATTATACAAATTATAATGCCATTATACAAAACGATAGTAAGGCCCCACCTGGAGTATTGTGTACAATTCTGGTCTCCGCATCTCAAAAAAGACATAGTGGAACTGGAAAAGGTGCAAAAGAGAGCAACTAAAATGATTACTGGGCTGGGGCACCTCCCTTATGAGGAAAGGCTAAAACATTTGGGGCTCTTTAGTCTGGAAAAAAAAGGCGCCTGAGGGGGGATAGGATTGAGACGTACAAAATAATGCAGGGCATGAGTAAAGTGGATGGAGGGACGCTCTTCTCCCTCTCACAAAATACCAGAACTAGGGGACATACACTCAAATTGAGGGCTGGGAGAGTAAGAACAGACAAAAGAAAATATTTTTTTCACCCAGCACGTTGTTAGTCTGTGGAACTCCCTGCCACAGGATGTGGTGATGGCATCTGGCCTGGATGCCTTCAAAAGGGGATTGGACAGATTCCTGGAGGAAAAGTCTATCACAGGTTACAAACCATGATGGAGATTTGTATTCTCCAGGCTTAAAACCGGGGTATTTCAAGGGCCAGATGCAGGGGAGTGGTATCAAGAGACAGATATCTAGTCTCATGTGCTCCCAGAGGCATCTGGTGGGGCCACTGTGAGATACAGGAAGCTGGACTAGATGGGCCTTTGGCCTGATCCAACATGGCTCTTCTTATGTTCTTATGTTCTTATGCTGGTGGTGGGTTGGGGCTGGTGGTGAAGAGGGAGCTCCTTCTGCAGCCACTGGTTCTGGTTTTCCTAAAGACTTAAGTTCCACCTTTGGAAAAGGCTACATATTATTTCCCTTCTCCATCTTTCCTTGGAAGGTTAGAAGGCTGAGTGAACCTCGTGCCCTTGACCTGAGCCTGGGATATAACTCAGGTTGTGGGCAGAGTCTTCACTGCAGTGCTGCAGTTTAACCGCTGTGCCACAAATCTCCTGGTGCAAGGAGCAGAAATTTGCCTAACCAATAAGTGTAATTTAGGCAGTTACTTCACGTCTGTTTTGTCTCTGTAAGTGTTGCGTTTAGGAGTGGTACAAAAAAAAGTTACTTCATGTCCGTTGTGCAACTACAGAAAATTGTCGCAACCACGCCCCTTAAACGGGGTCTAAGCGTGACAAATACAATCTTGTACCCGGTGCTGGGGTGGTGTTTTCCCTTGTCATTCTTCTGTCCCGCTTCCTTTTCTGAAACAAGGCACCCTGTAGTAACTATTGTCACGCAACAAAACCCTTCTAACTCTCAGAAATCATTTTTTCTTTTTCTTTTTCTTTCTTTCTTTCTTTCTTTCTTTCTTTCTTTCTTTCTTTCTTTCTTTCTTTCTTTCTTTCTTTCTTTCTTTGGAAGGTTAGCCTTGGAGGAGTAAACTGGAGCACATAGCACAGTTTTCGAGTCCATCTAGTGGTTTCTGGGTGAAGCAACACGTGCCATGAATTCCCCTACGGAAAATGCCATGCAGGTCAAATACAGTGGTACCTTGTATAAAGGAATTAATTCGTTCCAAATGAAATTATGTTCAGCAAATTTCCTTTATACAAATTTCACATAGGAATGCATTGAAAACAGAGTGATCCCATTTTTATGTTGTACAGATTTGCCCCACAGGCAATTATGTTAAGCAAATTTCTCCTATCTCCGGAATTTTTTATGTTGTACAAATTTTATGTTATACAAACTGTTTGTTATACAAGGGTCCACTGTATATATGAATGAAAACATGAACAATGCAGCCGAAGTCTCCAGACCACCACCTGTTGGCTCTGCTTTGATCTGGATTCCTGCCTTGAGGAGGGAGGTTGGGCTCGATGGCCAAAGGAGAGCGACTAAAATGATTACGGGCCTGGGGCACCTCCCTTATGAGGAAAGGCTACAGCATTTGGGGCTCTTTAGTCTGGAAAAAAGGCGCCTGAGGGGGGATATGATTGAGATGTACAAAATAATGCAGGGCATGAGTAAAGTGGATGGAGGGACGCTCTTCTCCCTCTCACAAAATACCAGAACTAGGAGACATCCCCTCAAACTGAGGGTTGGGAGAGTGAGAACAGACAAAAGAAAATATTTTTTCACCCAGTGTGTTGTTACTCTGTGGAACTCCCTGCCACAAGGATGTGGTGATGGCACCTGGCCTGGATGCGTACCTCACCGCATCTCAAGAACAGACATTGTGACAGACATTGTGGAACTGGAAAAGGTGCAAAAGAGAGCGACTAAAATGATTACTGGGCTGGAGGGGACCTCCCTTATGAGGAAAGGCTACAGCATTTGGGGCTCTTTAGTCTGGAAAAAAGGCGCCTGAGGGGGGATATGATTCAGACGTACAAAATAATGCAGGGCATGAGTAAAGTGGATGGAGGGACGCTCTTCTCCCTCTCACAAAATACCAGAACTAGGGGACATCCCCTCAAACTGAGGGTTGGGAGAGTGAGAACAGACAAAAGAAAATATTTTTTTCACCCAGTGTGTTGTTACTCTGTGGAACTCCCTGCCACATGGTTGTGGTGATGGCACCTGGCCTGGATGCGTACCTCACCGCATCTCAAGAAAGACATTGTGGAACTGGAAAAGGTGCAAAAGAGAGCGACTAAAATGATTACTGGGCTGGGGCACCTCCCTTATGAGGAAAGGCTACAGCATTTGGGGCTCTTTAGTCTGGAAAACAGGCGCCTGAGGGGGGGATATGATTCAGACGTACAAAATAATGCAGGGCATGAGTAAAGTGGATAGAGGGAAGCTCTTCTTCCTCTCCCAAAATACCAGAACTAGGAGACATCCCCTCAAACTGAGGGTTGGGAGAGTGAGAACAGACAAAAGAAAATATTTTTTTCACCCAGTGTGTTGTTACTCTGTGGAACTCCCTGCCACAAGGATGTGGTGATGGCACCTGGCCTGGATGCGTACCTCACCGCATCTCAAGAAAGACATTGTGGAACTGGAAAAGGTGCAAAAGAGAGCGACTAAAATGATTGCTGGGCTGGAGGGGACCTCCCTTATGAGGAAAGGCTACAGCATTTGGGGCTCTTTAGTCTGGAAAAAGGCGCCTGAGGGGGGATATGATTGAGATGTACAAAATAATGCAGGGCATGAGTAAAGTGGATGGAGGGACGCTTTTCTCCCTCTCACAAAATACCAGAACTAGGGAGACATCCACTCAAACTGAGGGTTGGGAGAATGAGAACAGACAAAAGAAAATATTTTTTTCACCCAGTGTGTTGTTACTCTGTGGAACTCCCTGCCACAAGGATGTGGTGATGGCACCTGGCCTGGATGCCTTCAAAAGGGGATTGGACAGATTCCTGGAGAAGTCCATCACAGGTCTTACAAACCATGATGGAGATGTGTGTCATCTCCAGGCTTAAAACCAGGGTACTTCAAGGGCCAGATGCAGGGGAGTGGTATGAAGAGACCACTCGTGCGCTCCCAGAGGCATCTCTTGGGGCCACTGTGAGAGACAGGAAGCTGGACTAGATGGGCTTTTGGCCTGATCCAGCAGGGATCTTCTTAGGTTCTTATGCTGACCCTGTGAGTTATGGGCCTCCAAAAGTTCTTCTTTACACATCTGCTATTCTATGGTAACTAGTATTAGCTGGTGTTTGCAGCAACTTTCCATCCAACATTCCTGTTCTTGATAAAACCTTCAAAAACAGACAAAGTCAGCTTAAACATACAATATTTCAAAGATGGGATGGGACCATGGAGACAGCCCAGGCAGCAGCTGCCCAATGAACCCAGAGGTGCCTTGTTTTCGGGGGCAAAGGACCTTTTGTGATGCCGGCGTGAGGTCACCAGAGGTGCCTTAAAAATCCCCCAGCCTGGAGCCTGGCTTTCAGAGCAGGTGAATTTTTCACCAGCGCCACATCAGGACCATGGCTCTGCTCTTGGTCCTCATGTACCTGGTTCTCGCTGTGTTGAGCATATGGATGTTAACAGAACGTCAAGTCCAGGTCAGGATGCCTTCAAAAGGGGACTGGACAGATTCCTGGAGGAAAAGTCCATCACAGGTTTCAAACCATGATGGGGATGTGTAATCTCCAGGCTTCAAACCGGGGTTCTTCAAGGGCCAGATGCAAAGGAGTGGTATCAGGAGACAGAGATCTAGTCTCGTGCGCTCCCAGAGGCATCTGGTGGGGCCACTGTGAGATATACAGGAAGCTGGACTAGACGGGCCTTTGGCCTGATCCAGCAGGGCTCTTCTTAGGTTCTTAGGTTCTTAGGATTGGGATCAGAGGGGAGCTGGGCTAGATATGAGATCCTGTGGGTGCTCAGATCTGTTGCTTCTCTTGTTTTCCTCTGGCAGCTTCCTCCTCCCACAAAAGTCAAAGCGCACCGGGAGAAGAACAGGAGGAGGCATCATACATGCAAACACCACTCCAAGCGCAGGTGATCTTTTCTTGAACACCTTGTCATCCCAACATCCCAAAGAATGACAGCCAAATTATCTCTCCACTGGGTATTAGGGGCTTCCCACCACTTGGGCAAACGCCTTGGGAGACTTCCTATTGCTTAATTAACTAAAATGTTTGCAGGCCAGGCTTACTGTTGCTATATCCTGGCTCCTCTCTTTCATTTTCCATGCTCTGCAGTCGAGGAAGACTTCAGTAACTACAAGATCAGTGACCTTGGTTTCATTGATCTACGGTCTGAAAATACTGAAAACATTACAAGGGAAAAAGATCTAGAAAAACTATTTCTAAATGTGTTTGCAGAACCACTTCTTTTCTTGTGTACTTGTATTATTGTTGTAAACCACCCAGAGTGGCCCTGCTGCCGGATGGGCAGTATAGAAACCCAATAAATTAATAGGAAGATCGTAAATAAAGATGAAAACCAGGCACTTGAGGGAGACAGAGACCTTGCTATCTATAGTGGCTAGTGAAGAATACATAATATGGTCTGTGGCCCCTAGTAGAGGCCACTTCTGTCAATGTAACTAAAATAGTTTGATTTTTTCCCCTTTTACGATGAGAAACAGAGAAAGATACTGAAATCTACAGTTTGGATGGGTTTGGAGCCCATTGCTAGTAGATATGGGGCTCCAACTGTAATTCTTTCATTTTCATGCCTCTCCATTTCTTTCTTTTTTTTAAAAAAAAAGTGCAAGTGACATCCCAGGATTGTGACATAACTCACAATCACCCACCCAGGAGCTATTTAATGCAAGAGGGTAGGTAGGTCATGTTGGCCAGAGTGATTAACAATCGATTTCACAATCCTGTGATGTGATCATGATGGATGCCTCAGGACAACCTCCGGGTTGGAGAGAGAGGCAGGAGATCTCTCAAGGCCATTGGCAGGGAATCGTAAGCAGGTGAAGACATCTTCTTAGGAAGACCCTGAAGCCAATGGTGAGCCACCGCTGTGTGAGACAGAATGCTGGTTTTGGATGGGCTGTGGTGGCCTGTTCCAGCAAGGCTGTCCTTATGTTCTTATGTGATGTTTAAAAGGCCCTGCAGCCTGCTCTGCAATAGTTCTAACAACAGAGTTGCAGAAACCGGGGGAATGGTGTTGTCATGGACAGAGTGGCAACTAAGGGTTTAAAGAAACGGGATGTGAGTCCCCACATGGCCCTGGACCTGGAGGAGACCCTTCTTGGCCCCTCACTGGCTTCCTTGGTGCATCTGACCCCTTTCCCATCCTCACAGGGTCACCTGGTCATCATCAACCGCCTCCCTAGACTCCGTGTGACCGCCGTCTGGGGTTCGGCTTCTTCTTCTTCTGGTGAAGAGGATGGAGAACGCCCTTCCCAAGCTCCTGCGCCCCCAGCGGGTCGCAGGATCCGCTTCCTCCCTGCCAAGTCACAGGAGCTGCTGGAGGGGCACGTCCGGAAAAAAAACCTAGCCGGGCCCCGCCAGCTCCCGCCGGGCTATCATGGGCGTCCCACAGGGCGCTCCCTACTTTTGGACCAGGTATGAATCTGGGAGGGTTCTCTGTTTCCTCTGAAATCAAGTCAGTTCCTCCTCCTCCTCCTCTTCCTCCTCCTCCTGGGGTTCTCCATGCCTTCCTCAGTGCCAGCTTGGCCTCCAAAGGGCGCCTTCTTCTTCCCTTGAGCTTGGGCGCCTTCCTTCCGCCTGGTGGAGGTCTTGCTCAGAGCGGTGGCCCAGTTCCGTCCAACACACCTCCTGGACATCCCACGTGGGGGGCCTCGGCTGCATCTCCAGCCAGGCCTTCCGGCCTTTCATCCTTTTCTTTCTCTGTTTAACTTACGCGCTCAACTCCCTTGAATAGGAATCCGGCCAGCATTGAGCCAGGAAGGCACAAGGGAGCCCTACAGCCCTGGGGAGGTGGTGGTGGTGGTGGTGGTGGGTTTGCGGCGCATTGGATTTCAGCGCATCGCAAGCAGACATACAACCAACTGCTTGAAGGGGAAGTAATTTGAGCCCTTCTTGGGCTCACCAACCAAAAAGACGCGACCAGTCTGTAAACATCCACCTGGCTTCAGCCCTGTGTCTGTCTGGGGGCATTTGTACACACACACACACACACACACACACACAAAAAAGGATTGGGATCAGAGGGGAGCTGGGCTGGATATGAGATCCTGTGGGTGCTCAGATCTGCTGCTTCTCTTGTTTTCCTCTGGCAGCTTCCTCCTCCCACAAAAGTCAAAGTGGACCGGGAGAAGAACAGAAGGAGGCATCATCACATGTGCAGATACCACTCCGAGCGCAGGTGATCTTTTCTTGAGAACCTTCTCATCCCAAAGAACGACAGCCAAATTATCTCTCTGCTGGGTATTAGGGGCTTCCAACCACTTGGGCAAAGGCTTTGTAAGGCTTCCTATTTCTTAATTATCCAGCATGTTTGTAGGCCAGGCATTTTTTTTTTTTACTGTTGCTTTATCCCGGCTCCTTGCCAAGGATTGCAACCATCTCTTTCCCATTTGTTTTCCATGTCCTCCCGTCATGGAAGGCTTCAGTGACTGTAAGATCCCCACTTGGCCCTGGAAATCCTCTGGGTCTCTGGACCTGGAAGAGACCCTTCTTGGCCCCTCACTGGCTTCCTTGGTGCATCTGACCCCTTTCCCATCCTCACAGGGTCACCTGGTCATCTTCATCGTCCTCCTCCTCCATGCACTCCATCACGGCCGTCTGGGGTTCGGCTTCTTCTTCTTCTGGTGAACCTCCTGCGCCCCCAGCGGCTCGCAGGATCTGCTTTCTCTCGGCCAAATCTCAGGACCTGCTGGAGGGGCACGTCCGGGGAAAACAGCTAGCCGGGCCACCATCAGGACATAGACCGGCGTCCCATCATGGGCGATCCACAGGGCGCTCCCTACTTTTGGACCAGGTATGAATCTGGGAGGGTTCTCTGTTTCCTCTCAAATCAAGTCAGTTCCTCCTCCTCCTCCTCCTCCTCCTCCTCCTCCTCCTCCTCCTCCTCCTCCTCCTCCTCCTCCTCCTCCTCCTCCTGGGGTTCTCCATGCCTTCCTCAATGCCAGCTTGGCCTCCAAAGGGCATTTTCTTCTCCCCTTGAGCTTGGGCGCCTTCCTTCCGCCTGGTGGACGTCTTGCTCAGAGCGGTGGCCCAGTTCCGTCCAACACACCTCCTGGACATCCCACGGGGGGGGCGTCGGCCGGATCTCCAGCCAGGACTTCTGGCTCAGGATCCTGCTCTCCTCCTGTACCATCTTCCTCCGAAAGGTCTTCTCCTTGGAGGCAGCCCCCAGGCTGGTGTCCATGGTGGCCCTTGTTCTGGACGCCCACCATTTCCTTCTGGGGCTTCTGGCTGAGGGACCTGCTGAGTGGCCCATTGGGGGGACTGGCCTCCTCTGGAATTTGCCTTCCCCAGCTCCCCTCTTCCCTGGCAGGCAGAACCCCAAGGTGGACCGGGCCTCTTGCCAAGGGGTGGGCAGCGGAGCAGCAGTGGCTGCTGCTCTTCCAGGTAGTCCTTTGTCCAGGAGGCCCTTCCTGCTCCTGCAAGGGGGGGGAAAGGATTTAGGGGGAAGAGAGAATAGCCCAGTGCAGAGCTACATAGAAGATGACACTTTTCTGCACATGCTCAGGTGCACTCTTATTTTTATCCACCTACAGTAGGAACGCAGTATCTGCACGCTGTCGGTTCCAAAGTGCCCAGCGGATGCCAAAAAACACCAACTGTCAAATAAGTTTCAATGTTTTCCTTCATTTAGCGTTTGAAGCCATTTCATTTTAACAATTTCTTATTTGTTTTAGCCATTTCAGGATCGCCAGCATCGCCGCCTGCAGTTGGGCTCCTCTGCCTTCTCGAGGCCACGCTGGGAAACCTTTTCCCGAGCTCCTCCACCCTTGGTCGGCCGAAGGATCTCCTTCCTTTCCTTCAAGGAACAGGAGCTCCTGGAATGGAACATCTGGAGGAAACGTCACAAGGACGATGCAAGACGGACTCTGCACGCTGCCTCCGCCCAGCAGAGAAATCGGCCTCCATTCAAGCCTCCGAAAACCACGGCGTGGCATAGGCAACCCACAGGGCCCTCCGTGGCCAGCCCAAGCGCGTGGGCACAAAGCCTGAGGCCCCCAATCTTAAATCTTGGGCCACACCAGGAGAGGCCACGGCACCGTCGGCAAACCCTCGAGTGGAGCGTGCAGGCCACGAGGAGGGCCTGGGTGAGGCGTCCAGAGCCCTGCCAGAAAAGCCCGGAGCCCCATCGGAAAAGCCCGGAGCCATGCAGGCCGTGCCCTGGGCCCCACCTGGCAAGCGCGGTACCCCGGATGCCAAACCCAGGACCCTGCCTGCCGAGCCCAGAACCATGTTTGCCTAGACCCGGACCCTGCCTGCCGATCCCAAGAACCCGTTTGCCGAGTCCAGAACCCCGCCTGCCAATCCCAAGACCCTGCCTGCCCCAGAACCCCGTCTGAAGCCCAAGACCCTGCCTGAACCCCAACTGCTGAGAGAGACCCCAACTGCCTGCCGAGCCCAGAACCCCGCCTGCCAATCCCAGAACCCCGTCTGCCGAGCCCAGGACCCCGCCTGCCAATCCCAAGACCCTGCCTGCCGATCCCAGAACCCCGCCTGCCAATCCCAAGACCCTGCCTGCCGATCCCAGAACCCCAACTGCCGAGCCCAGGACCCTGCCTGCCCAGCCCAGGACCCTGCCTGCTGAGCCCAGGACCCTGCCTGCTGAACCCAGGGCCCCGCCTGCCGAGCCCAGGGAGCTGTGCCTGCCCCCCTGTGCCTTCCGCTGCAGAGGCGCTCTCCTCCCTCCTCCTCCTCCCCCCCAAAGGCCCACCCAAAAGCCAGGCCGGTCTCCGGAAAGGGCAGGTGGCCAAGATGGAACTTAAGGAGCAGCAAACCCTCCGAGTGAGCTGGGCTGGAACCGCCGGAGCAGAGCTGCCCAAGGAGAGGACGGGAACGCCCGAGCCAGAGAGTCTGGTTGCCCTGGTGCCCTTTGCGGTGCCTGCCGCCACCTGCCAGAGCCCACCAACAGAGTTGTCGGCGATTGAGAGCGAGCACGTTGAGGTGTCCGAGGAAAGCCTCCGCCTGGTGCTGCCGCCATCTCCCGAGGCTCCCTCCCCAGCTCACCTGGTGGTGGAAACCCTGGAGGAGGAGCGAGCCACCCGCCGACTCCGCCTGCGCCGGGCCAAGTGCCCCTCATGCCCTGCGCCAGCTTCTGCCAAGGACCGGCCTTCTCTTCCACACCCAGTCCACAGGGGCAAAGGCCGCAGCCGACCCCGAGGACCGCGGAAAGGCCGGACGGTCAGGGCTGGCCCCCAGGCCGCCAGCAGTTCCACCTGGTCCAGCTGGACCGATTGCACGGAGCCCGAGACCCTTGAGACTTCCAGGAGGAGCCCCAAGCCACCCTCAGCTGGTCGCCCACCCCTCCGAGAGCCGGCTTCCACAGGACACCATCGCCCGGAATCGCCGTGCCTCTTTGACGTCCGCCCGGAGAGCCCCGATTTTGTGGCGCCGCCTCCCACGATCGTCCAGTCCCTGGATAAGGAACGGGCCATGCAGGACCTCCAGCGGTGCCTGGCCGAGGGGCTGGAGAAGGGAGGCGGCCTGCTGTCCGTGGAGTACCCGGTCTGCCTGCTCTGCTGCCAATGCAACCCGCTCTGCCGGCACCCTCGGGCGCCGCACAATCCTTCCCTCCTGGTCTACCCACGGATGACCATGCGGGACGGCCAGGTCCGCATGACCCTGGGCTTCCTCCTGAAGACGAAGGGGACCGAGGGCAAGGGAAGCGGGCCGGGGCCAAGGAGGGGTGCCCCCCAGGTGCCGCCGGGCAAGGAGCAGCCCTCCACGATCCAAAGGGAGGACGGGCGGAGGAGCAGAGCCCCACAGAAGGACACCACAAAGCGCCAATCTCACGGCCCGGAGAGGAGACCAGGGCTGGCCAGGGGGCATCCCGTGAAAAAACAACCCAAGGCCGGCCCTGCGGGAGAAGGACCCCGCCAGGCCAAGGCTCCCCGGAAGCACCTTTGCTGCCTGAAGCGCCTGGTCCTCTCCTTCAAGAGAATCTGGGGAAACTGAAGGAAAAAATGAAGCTGCCCCCACAGCAGCAGGACTCTGGGGCCTCTCCTGAGAACTTGGGGTCACCGTACAAAATGGAAGGGTCATCTTCAGTCACCCCTGAGGAAGAAGACCAAGGAGAGAGTTTATGGGCTCCCCGGGGAGGAGGGGAGCCGTCCCTCCAGAGAATCAACCTCTCCTGGGACTGGAAACAAACTTATAAGAAAACCTGCGTCCCACTGAACCGGCCCTCCTGTCCCACAGAGATGAATGCCTTCCTCTGAGTTTTCCAGTCATCTCTCTCTCTCTCTCTCTCTCTCTCTCTCTTCTCTCTCTCTCTCTCTCTCCTTCTCTCTCTCTTTATTCTTTGGCACTCTGGTTCATCATAATCAACAAACTGGACGAATGTCTACAGTATATCTTTTAATATTGCCCTTTTTAGATGTCTTGCTGCCTTTATTGTTTAAGATGTATGATTATTGTTTGCTTGTTGTTTATTTCCCATCTTGTTTTGTGCTATTGTTGTAAACCATCCAGAGTGCTCCTGTTACCAGATAGGCTGTCGATTAATTTACTGAATAAATATATAAAAGTTAATATTCTCCTATTCTCTTGCTCTCTCCTCTGCTCATCTTCACCCAGATCTCGTATCTGTTTTCTGTCTCCTGAGGAGTTTTTACAACAGAGCTCTAAAACAACACAATTCTAACCAGCTGTATGTAAAAATGCACCTTACACCCAAGAGCCAATGAATATTTAGTATGAATCTGATATTCCATTCTGTTGTCATATGCCTGAAGAAGTGGACTTGATCCATGAAGGCTTGCACTAAAATATAATAGTCTTTAAGACACCACCTCTTCTTGTCTTTTGTTTTGTTTCTTTGAATTTTGCCTGGAATCATTAGTTTGGATGCAACTTGATGGCCAGAACATAAATAAGTGACGACAGCTTCAAGCCCACCTCTTTCACTGAGCTGGTGCATCTCACCCTGGGTTATCTTAAAATGCACAGTGGTTCTCAACCTTCCTAATGCTGCGACCCTTTAATACAGTTCCTCATGTTGCAGTGACCCCCAACCATAAAATTATTTTCGTTGCTAATAATTATTTTTGGCGGCGGCGGCAAAAGGAGGAAGTGGTTGCACAGCCCAGCAGAGCCCACCCACCCATCTGGTACTTTAAGGTGAAGATTTCAGCTCACATGAGGAAGGAAACTCCTTCCAGTTCTCTCACCCAGGTCTGTCCCCCACCCCCCCAAATCCTCCTCTAACCCCGGCATATGTGTGTGTGTGTGTGTTGATTGTATAAGCAAGCAGGCGGAGATCTGGCTCTAACACTGCGGCAGGTGTGAAGGGCGAGCGCTGGAGGAGGCAAGGGGCCTGCTGGAGTGGACATGGAGGAGATGGAGCAGGAAGACTGGGCTTCTCGAGCAACCCACAGCCTGAGACACGCATGCCAGGAGGGGGAGGCGGGAGCAGTGGGAGGGAGGAGGAGGAGGGCGCCGTCGCCGCTGGGGAGGGGCTGGGTGTGGGGGGGGAGGAAGGAGAGGAGGAGAGGTGAAGCAACCCGGTGGGAGGGCTGGAGAGTGCGCGCCAAGCCAAGGGTTCCTCCGCCCGCTCCAGGCGAGGGCCATGGCTGTCCAAGGCAGTTCCTGGGTGGCTGCTGAAGGGATGGCCACCTCCGCGTTGGGGCGATCGGGTGGCGGGAGAAGCGGGAGGGAGGCTCCGGGGCCCTTTCCGTGCCGCCTGCCCTCCAGGTTCCAGGCAGAGCGTGTCTTGTGGCGGTGGCGGCAGTCCAGATTACACAAGTGTGCTTTTGCGGGTGGGCGCCGCCAATACATCTCACCCCTCCCCTGCCCCGCCGACCCCTTACGAAGCAGGCCACGAACGGCTCCGACGGTTCCGAGGCAGAGCCCGCCCACCCACCGGGCGCGGTGTCTCGGTTTCTAAGACAATCAGAAATGCAGCGGAACCCCAACTTAAAAGCAGCTCGACTTAAGAGCAATTCAATTTAAGAGCGGAAAACTGTTGGTGTTTTAACTGCCGCCTTGCAAATTTTAGATACGGTCTGCTCGACTTACAATTTTTTTCCATTTTTTTAATTTTTGAACTTATTTTTTCAATTTTTTAGATCCGTACCCCGACTTAAGAGTAGTTCGACTTAAAAGCATGCATTCGTAACGGATTAAATTCGTAAGTTGAGGTACCACTGTATGTGTTTTCCGATGGTCTTAGGCGACCCTTGTGAAAGGGTCATTTGACCCCACAAGGGGTCATGACCCACAGGTTGAGAACCGCTGATCTAGAGAGTGATGTAAGTGCTATGGGGTGGTATATAAGCAGAACACTTTGCTAACTTAGAACTTTAGTCTAGTGAAGAGTTCAGATACTGATTGGTAGTGGCTCTCCAGGGTTTCAGGCAGAGGATTTTTCTTCCAAGTCCTGCCCCAAACAACTGTCAGAGATTAAACACTGTACCATCTGCATGTGAACCAGTTAGCTGCAGACTTCCCCAATAAATATTCGGTCTCCATTTTACCAGAAGTGTACTTTTGTCGATTACAAAATCTATCTGAAGAGGACTAGCATGACCCCTTTACTAATTCATTTTAGAAGATGAAATTATAGTATTAAAGGACCAGTGGCATACGTGAAGAGGTCAAGATAAGAGGCAAGGTTTCCTTTGATGGAAAACAAAGTTCATGCTCCACAAGGGGGTATAGGTGGAACCATTTTCATAGCAGCACCATTGTCTCTCACGTTCTTCCCTTGGAACACGCTGGGAAAGGTAAGTTCTGAAAATCTTTTCTTGCTTCGAAGAAAAGAAGCGGCAGCAGTTAGGAGATAAAAATAGATGCCTTGGCCCCTTTCTGAAACGAAATTTTGTGTTGGTGACAAAATAGGGATGTGAGAAGTGTGCTCTTTCCAATCTACTATGCACTTTTATTTATTTCCCCCCCCCCATGTTTCATCCTACCCCTCCACGTGACCTGCTTTAGGTGCATAGGAGAAGGAATTTTCAAAACAAAGTGACTAATTAGTCATTTTTGAACATTAAAATTCTCAGTAGAATTTGGGCTGTGTGTCTTTGCAAGAGGTTGGACCAGATACAGTGGTACCTTGTATAAAGGAATCAATCCGTTCCAAATGGAATTCTGTTAAGCAAATTTTCCTTTATACAAATTTCCCATAGGAAGGCATTGAAAACAGAGTAATCCCTCATCGTGACCATTTTTATGTTGTACGGATTCGCCCCATAGATGACTGTTAAGCAAATTTCCTCTATCTCCGGATTTTTTCCGTGCTGTACAAATTTTATGTTACACAAACCGTTTGTTATATGAGGATCCACTGTAATTATATGACAATTATATGGCAGAATTGAACCTCTCCAACTTCCAGAATTCTCCAGCCAACTTGAGACCAGAAGATTTATTTTTTATTTATTAGATTTATATCATGCCCATCTGGCCATTGTCAGATACCTAACAATACAGTGGTACCTCTGATAACAAATTTAATTCGTTCTCAGAGGCAATTTGTTATCTGAAAAGCTTGTTATCTGAAACATGGTTTCCCATTGAAATGAATGGGAAACCAATTAATCCGTTCCGGAGGTCTGAAAAAGACAAAAAAAAGCTGGGGGGTTTCCAGACCTCTTTATAAAATGCACTTTAGAGGCTTGCAGTGCTGGAACACCTTCCAGAACATCCCCCTGCAGTGCAATGCAAACATGGAGAAGAGAAACCAGCAAGACTACCCCAGCCTGTTCCCACCCAAAGTGCAATGGGGAAAAATGCAAACAAACAAGCAGGAAGAAAAATCCAACCCATTTTTGCCTGCTGAGCAATGAAAAAAGACTGCAAACACGGAGCAATGAAACCAGCAAGACTACCCCAGCCAAAAATGCAAATAAAAGCAGTGCAAAGATTAATAAAAGCTAGCTCCCTATCTTACCAAGTTCGAAAGGTCCCTCATGTGCCGTGCGTCAAATCACGGCTCATTTTTTTCTAGGCTGCAGGCGGTATCTTTGCTTTTAATACTCTTGGAAAGATCTGCTTGGCTGGAGGGAAAAAGACAGACAAGATCTGTGGAAGATGACTCAGCAAACGGAGGGGGAATGAACCCGGGAAGCTTGCCTGCTCCTTCTTCTGCTGGAGTTCTCCTGACAGTGACTGAATGTGGTACAACAGGTTTTGTTGCGGTGTGCCCTCAAGTTGCCTGTGATTTATGGCGGCCCTATGAATGAGTGGCCTCCAAAATGCGCTGTCATTTACTGCCCTGCTTAGGTTCAAGGCGGTGGCTTCCTTTATTATTGAGTTGATCCATCTCACATCCATCTTCCTCTTTCCCTGCTGCTTCCCACTTTCCCCTATTTCATGGGTGTGCCACCCCCACCCCCCATCTCACAGTTTGGCCAAAGCCGGATGGTCTCAGCTTTGTTATTTTTGCCTCAGGCTCTATTGGATCTAGGCTCTAATTCAGAAGGAGTTACCCTAACTAAAACTGGACAATCCGTTAAGCACATACCCACACCCTGGATTCCTTGAGGGGTAAAGCCCTGCACCTTCCTTAGAATGTGGGCCAAGGTTTACGTACTTTGTTGTCTGGGCCAGGATCCCGTATCGTGTCTGCCTGTGGGACTCCCAAGTGCACGAGGTGCTGGCAAATTGCCCTAGCAAATCCTGCCGTTGCTCACGCTTAAATATCGATTGCGATGCCGACCAATGAATGGTGTCACAGCTGTGGCAGAGACACCTGGCTGGAAAAGCCTTAATAAAACCATGCCTTCTGGTTCCTAGTTCATTGCTCTATTGGCCATGCCACACTGGCTTCAAGCCCTAAGTTGCAACCACGGACACGTGGACCTCCTTCTGTATCCAGGAGATGGAAGCCAAGGTTTCAAGAGCACCCCCAGAAACTGCAAGATGAAATGAAGGCCAACATCGATGGATGGGTTTGGCATTTATTATGAAGAAAGAAAGAAAAAGAAACCCAGATCATCTGTGTGGTCCCATGGCGTCTGCCTCCTTAAAAGCTGGATTTTCAAAGCGAGGCAAAAAATTCCCTACCTCTTGGGTAAGTCTTAGAAACCTCGCTTAAGGGAGCATTACTGGGTTTTCTCCCCCAAAAAAGCCCAGTGGCCGTGGGGACTGCATTTTTAGACACAGTTTATCTAGTAATTTAAACTGCTTTTAAAGGGACGTGAGACTGGGGCCGTAGTTGCAACCCTCATCCTTTCCTTCAGTTCCCCTCACTTCTCCCCAAAGCCGGGCTCCGGTTGCAGGGCAGGGCCCCTTGGGCTGGAGCATGGGTTGGCCTCCCTTGGAAACTCTGGGGCTTGGACCCAAAGGGCTTCAGCAAAGCTCACCTGGAGAGTTTGAATTCTCCTCCTCCTCCTCCTCCTCCTCCTCCTCCTCTTCCTCCTCCTCGTTCAGGTGGTGACGCGCTTCTGTGAGGGCGGCTACAACACCCTGGTCTCCACCTGCGTTGGGGAAGAAGGGCTGGACCTCACTGTCTGTTTTGACGCTCAGAGAAGCCCCGTGCATCTCGTGCAGCGAATGGGCCGGAATGGACGCAAGCGCCGGGAGCGGGTCGTGGTCCTCCTCTCTGAAGGGAGGGAGGAGCGGGTGAGCTGTGGGGTAGAATGCCATTATACAAATTATAATGCCATTATACAAAACGATAGTAAGGCCCCACCTGGAGTATTGTGTACAATTCTGGTCTCCGCATCTCAAAAAAAGACATAGTGGAACTGGAAAAGGTGCAGAAGAGAGCGACTAAAATGATTACTGGGCTGGAGGGACCTCCCTTATGAGGAAAGGCTAAAACATTTGGGGCTCTTTAGTCTGGAAAAAAGGCGCCTGAGGGGGGATATGATTCAGACGTACAAAATAATGCAGGGGGATATGATTTCTTCCTCTCCCAGATACCAGAACAAAATAAACTGCAGGTTGGGAGAGTGAGAACAGACAAAAGAAAATATTTTTTTCACCCAGTGGATCTGTGGAACTCCCTGCCACATGGTTGTGGTGATGGCACCTGGCCTGGATCTCCTCTCCCATCTCAAGAAAGATATTGTGGAACTGGAAAAGGTGCAAAAGACATCCTGGGGCACCTCAAAAGGCTGCATTTGGGGCTTTTAGTCTGGAAAAAGGTGCCTGAGGGGGATATGATTCAGACAAAATCAATCAATCAATCAATCAATCAATCAATGAACCTTTATTGGCATTAAAATAAAATAAAACAACACAACAAGTGAGGTACAGCAAGGAGGGTAATCAAACATGGAACTGGTGATTCTAATATATGCGTTCCTGCCATTCGATGTTCAATAGCCTGTCTTTAATAGTCCTATATGCTTCAGATTGACTTAACATGCCAAACTGCTCAATGTCCAATCCCGCTACTTTAAGAGTGGTAAGAACATCGGAGATCTCAACTGGGAGGTCAGGATCTATCAAAAGTTGATATAATAAACGGGTATGAACTGGGTTGTAAAGGATTCCAAGCCAGAATTTAATAGCTCTTAATCTGGCCAAGGTCTTCAGCCTTATCATGCCAGTTTCTAAGCAAAGAACAGCGTATGGGACACATTTAGGGAGGCCTAGGATTCTTCTCAAAAAAGAGGCTTGAATACTCTCCACTGTGCGATCTATAGCTTTATACCAAATTGGTGATGCATATAAGATTTGAGATAAGGTTTTGGCCTTAAATATTGTCAGGGAAGCTGGTACGTACCGATTGCTATAGCTAAAAAAGAATCGTGAGATTGCGCTAGCAGAGATCTTGCTTGAATTTAGGACATACTTGCGGTGGGAGAACCAGGTGTGCTTATAGTTGTAGTGAACACCCAGGTACTTAAATGACTTTACCTGCTCTATAACATTACCCTTACAAAGCCATTTGTGGGCAGTCCATTTTCTCGCAAAGACCATTATTTTAGATTTGGAGTAATTGACCTCCAATTTATTGGCTAAGAAATAGTCCGTGGCACCATTAAGTAAGCGTTTAAGACCTATCCTAGTGCGAGAGAGAAGTATTGCGTCGTCGGCGTACAAAAGCAATGGAACTTGTGTCTGACCCAGTTTTGGGCAGTGGCTATTCACATTCCGCAGATTAGGAGCTAAGTCATTTAGGAAGAGGTTGAAAAGTGTTGGAGCCAGAATGCAGCCCTGCTTCACTCCTTTATTTGTTTTGAAGGGTTGAGTTAGTTTGCCATTCTGGGAGCATCTAACCGTACATAAAGTATCGGCATGCAAGGCTCTAATTAGGAGAAGTAGCCTTTGATCAATATTCCATCTGGATAATTTATCCCAAAGTAGCTCTCTATCTACAGAATCAAAAGCACCCTTCAGGTCAAGGAAAGCCACATAGAGTCTAGCCTTAGATATCTTGACCTGTTTATAGACCAAGTGTGAAAGGATAGCGCAGTTATCTAACGTGGATTTGCCCTGACAGAATCCTGATTGCTCAGGGCCTAAGATGTTCTCGGCGTCTATCCAGGAGGAAAGTTTATTGCTTAGATATTTGGCATAAACTTTGCCAATTACCGATAATAGACTGATAGGTCTGTAATTCTCTGGGGAATTAGGATCCCCCTTTTTGTAGATGGGAACAATTGTGGCTGTTGTCCAATCTTTGGGTATAAAGCCGGTTTTATTGATTGTTGTGAAAAATGGGGCTAGTAGTAAAGACCACCAAGCTGGATCACATTTTAGGAGGTCAGGGGGTATACCGTCAGGGCCTGCAGCTTTACCTGACCGTAGACCTACAATAATTTTATAGATATCCTCAGGGCATACTGGAGGCCACTCGGGCAGGTTGGGGGAGGAAAAGTCAGGACAGTTGGCTGTGGGCTTATTCCTATCGAAGAAAACGTCAGAAAAATGTTGAACCCACCTGGATGGTGGAACTGCATCTGAATCCTCCACCTCTGATCTTGAGAAGCCCGTAACAATAGACCAGAATTGTCTAGTGTTATTATGAGCGACAGCTTGAAATAGCTTATTCCACTGGTTATGGAAAAAAAAAAATTTGCTTTTTCTTAAGGAGTAGGGCCTTTAATTGTTGATGATACTGAAAGTATTTTACTAAGTCGCCTTGGGCATTGGTCTGCCTGAAAACCATGAAAGAGGCGCGCAATAGAACCTTGAGCTCTCTGCATTCCTTGTCAAACCAATTAAGGTTATTATGGGGTCCCCCATAGTGGCACAGTGTGGGCTTATGACTCAAGGAATGAAAAATTAGGTTTATAAAGGATTCAAAGAATTTAATTTGGCTGGAATAGTCAGGGTTCACTAGAATGCCTTGTAGTAGTTTTCTGCTTCCTTGGGCTATCACTAATTGATGGAATTTAGTGGACAGATCTTTATTGACCGGGATTTTAGACCTAGGCATCAAATTATCAGCCTCCCTGGCGGGTGATGCCCTATGCTCTAGCAGATTTAGAGACAATATTAAGGGAAGGTGGTCACTGATGACATAATCGCCAACTGCAATGTGTACTACTCGCTGTTTTGTTGATGTCGAAACTAGGAGATAGTCGACAACGCTGGAGCCTCGGGGGGATACAAAGGTATGTTCGCCAGCATTAGGGAAGTCAAGGAGACCATTAAGCCAGATCATATTGGTGCAAATAGAAAATCTGGCAAGGGCTAATCCAGCAGCATTATAAAACGGATCTTTTGACCTCCTAGTCAGTCCACATAAGGGAGGCAGAGAGTGTTCATCCTCAGCCATCCCTGTTCTATAAAAGATTTGATTAGTGGTCCCGACTCTTGCATTGAGGTCGCCTCCCAGAATAAATTCAACAGAAGGGTGGGAGTGCTTTAAGTTATCAATACATGTTAGGAGATCGCTCCAGTGTGCTGATCTCCTAAGGGTATCAAGAGAGGGAGGCAGATAGACATTTACAAGGATAAGCTCAGCTCCCTCTACAGCAACCTTGACAGCTTGGATTTTGCAAATCCCTGGGGAAATAGTTAGACAACGTGCTCTGTATGAAGCAGGGACCAAGATAGCAAGGCCCACAGAAGGCCTTCCCTTGGGGTTGGATTTGACAGCTGGTGATGCAAAAGTTTTATATCCATTAAGATTAATTCTGCCCACATCTGTTACCCATGTTTCCTGCAGCATGATGATATCAAAGGACTTGAGATAACGGACAAAGCCAAGATCAGTTTTTTTGTTGGCCCAACCTGCAATGTTCCACGATAGAAGTCTTAGGCAAGCCTGCGAGGATGGGCAGGGTGGAAAGAGTGAGCCAGAAGGGCATGTTAAATGTCAGGGATCAATAGGTGGCAGGCTCATCGATGGTATAGCGGCTGAAGGCAGAATTCCAATGGTGTCCTGGTCCACTGCTAAAGGCAGGCAGGTGTCAGTTGGATCAGTTATAGTGTTAAGAGATGCAGTCAGAGCTGTTGTGTGGTGAAACTGCTGGACCACCGTTTGAGTTAGGGAGATTAGAGACTGAGGGACATGGACTTTGACAGGATGAGCAGATGTCACGGTGAGGGCTTTTTCCTCTTCTTTGTCCGCTTTGGTCAGTGGAGCCAATGATGGAGAGCAGGTCTCAGCAGGGGGACAGGAGGACTCAGTAGGAAAAGTGGAAATCGAGTGCTGAGCTGTGTCCCCAGTAGACAGAAGTGCCAGGAGAGCCTGATTAGATTGATCTTTTAAGTTGTGAAATTGGTCATCTTTGTCGTTGTCCATACTGGCAAATATCTCTGGTTGTCTTGGGAGAGATCATTTGGGGCTTCCACATCGCTTGCCCCTATGTCGTTACTTTCCATGTCCACTTGCAGTGGGAAGTCCTTACCAGTCGGTTCAGTTAAGGGCTTACTCTGTGCCCTTGACAGGTTGAAATTGTAATTCCAGAGTGTAAGTGAGGAGTCACACACTGGGACACTCAGCACTTCCTGTGCACCTATTACTTTGTGAGTGGTTTCTGAGTGAACTTCCTTCGTTAATTCTACTGAACTCATGTCCTTTGACACGGCACACAGGGCTGATGAGATTCCCGCTAAGGATTGTTCAAGGTTTGAAGTTAGCTTCTCCAGGTGGTCGGCCTTCTTTATAGATAAGTTGTTATGGGTGGTTTCAGTTTGGTGGTTTTGTTTCCATTGAGGTGCAATTAGCTTATCAGCTGTGTTCAAATTTGGCTGCAGTCCAACACTGCCTGACCTTGCAGCTGGCGAAGGAACGGCTGATAATGTGGAATCCTGGCCTGGTAATAGCAGAGGTTTAACGCCCACATCAGAGAAGACTCTTCTAGCAGCTATGTCGAAAGTGCCCAGAAACCTTCTCATTCTGAGCAACATTAGTGGGATAGTTGGTCTGTCGAACACCAGAAGGAGCCTTGTTGTGTGGTGGGGACTGGGTAAATATTCCAGAGCTTTCATATCTATTTGCTGCACATCGGTCCTCAATAGTTTGCTCAGCGAGATTAATACCCTCTGTCTGTTGGTCCATTTCCCTCTGTTGATATTATTGTTTTTAATCTCAAGAGTTATTTGTGCTGTTTGAAGCAGTCGGGGAGTGGCTGCATTTGCTTTTTTGGTTTTTCCATAAGGTTTGCCCACAAGTGCAGTATAATCATCAATGCATTTCTCATCAGCACCTTTTCCTTCTCTCTGTTCCTTATGTAAGCCAGGAAGGGGGGGGATCAGAGACTGCAATTACTTTGTCGCTGCTAATTAGTGTATTCTGGACCACAGCCAGTTGGCTGGTAATATGTTCAAGTTTCCGAAATATAGCCAGCACTGTTTTCCCGGTAAGAATACTATGTTCTCCTACCAGATTCAACAACTGACGAGTGGTCAGATTATCCGGGGCTAATTGTGGCTGACCAGCTCCTTCTGGGGCATTGCCTTCTGGGGAAGACGATGGCATCTGAAAACAAACACAGGGGGGTTCCCCTTGGGCAACAAAAGATGTAATGTCCAGTCTGGCAGCCAGATTTTGAACTCTTGTTGACTCTAAGGTAGTGGGCTTATTAGTAGGAGCAGAAACAGGCAGTTGACTTACATTTTCTGTTGTGGTCGAAGCCCGGGTAATTATCTCGTCTATACGTAGCTGTTTAGCAGCTTTTGTTGGTAGATCAAGTCCAACTCCGGCCCCAGTGGGTGATCTCTGCCGCTTCTTTTTCGCCCCCATGGTAAGCAGCAGGTCCTATAACAGTCAAATCAATCAGCAGCAACAGGCAGACTCAGGGAAATTTCTTCTTTTCCTCGTGGTGTTGAGGCAAAGGTTGAGTTGAGTTAAAAATTTAAAAGTTTAAAAGTTTAGAGGCTAAAGATATTGAATAAAATCAAAATTTGGAGAAGAGAGCTCGCTGCTAGGGTAGACAAACATTTGCATCTAGTAATTTAAACTGCTTTTAAAGGGACATGAGACTGGGGCCGTAGTTGCAACCCTCATCCTTTCCTTCAGTTCCCCTCACTTCTCCCCAAAGCCGGGCTCCGGTTGCAGGGCAGGGACCCTTGGGCTGGAGCATGGGTTGGCCTCCCTTGGAAACTCTGGGGCTTGGACCCAAAGGGCTTCAGCAAAGCTCACCTGGAGAGTTTGAATTCTCCTCCTCCTCCTCCTCCTCCTCTTCCTCCTCCTCGTTCAGGTGGTGAAGCGCTTCTGTGAGGGCGTCTACAACACCCTGGTCTCCACCTGCGTTGGGGAAGAAGGGCTGGACCTCACGGTCTGTTTTGACGCTCAGAGAAGCCCCGTGCATCTCGTGCAGCGAATGGGCCGGAATGGACGCAAGCGCCGGGAGCCGGTCGTGGTCCTCCTCTCTGAAGGGAGGGAGGAGCGGGTGAGCCGTGGGTTAGAATGCCATTATACAAATTATAATGCCATTATACCAAACGATAGTAAGGCCCCACCTGGAGTATTGTGTACAATTCTGGTCTCCGCATCTCAAAAAAGACATAGTGGAACTGGAAAAGGTGCAGAAGAGAGCGACTAAAATGATTACTGGGCTGGGGCACCTCCCTTATGAGGAAAGGCTAAAACATTTGGGCCTCTTTAGTCTGAAAAAAAAAGGCGCCTGAGGGAGGATATGATTGAGACGTACAAAATAATGCAGGGCTGAGTCAAGTGGCTAGAGGGAAGCTCTTCTCCCTCTCACAAAATACCAGAACTAGGGGACATCCCCTCAAACTGAGGGTTGGGAGAGTGAGAACAGACAAAAGAAAATATTTTTTTTCACTCAGCATGCTGTTACTATGTGGAACTCACTGCCACAAGGAGGTGGTGATGGCACCTGGCCTGGATACCTTCAAAAGGGGATTGGACAGATTCCCGGAGGAAAAGTCTATCACAGGTGACAATCCATGATGGAGATGTGTATTCTCCAGGCTTAAAACCGGGGTATTTCAAGGGCCAGATGCAGGGGAGTGGTATCAGGAGACAGATATCTAGTCTCATGCGCTCCCAGAGGCATCTGGTGGGGCCACTGTGAGCTACAGGAAGCTGGACTAGATGGGCCTTTGGCCTGATCCAACATGGCTCTTCTTATGTTCTTATGTTCTTATGCTGGTGGTGGGTTGGGGCTGGTGGTGAAGAGGGAGCTCCTTCTGCAGCCCCTGGTTCTGCTTTTCCTAAAGACTTAAGTTCCACCTTTGGAAAAGGCTACATATTATTTCCCTTCTCCATCTTTCCTTGGAAGGTTAGAAGGCTGAGTGAACCTCGTGCCCTTGACCTGAGCCTGGGATATAACTCAGGTTGTGGGCAGAGTCTTCACTGCAGTGCTGCAGTTTAAGCGCTGTGCCACAAATCTCCTGGTGCAAGGAGCAGAAATTTGCCTAACCAATAAGTGTAATTTAGGCAGTTACTTCACGTCTGTTTTGTCTCTGTAAGTGTTGCGTTTAGGAGTGGTACAAAAAAAAGTTACTTCATGTCCGTTGTGCAACTACAGAAAATTGTCGCAACCACGCCCCTTAAACGGGGTCTAAGCGTGACAAATACAATCTTGTACCCGGTGCTGGGGTGGTGTTTTCCCTTGTCATTCTTTCGTCCCGCTTCCTTTTCTGAAACCAGGCACCCTGTAGTAACTATTGTCACGCAACAAAACCCTTCTAACTCTCAGAAATCATTTTTTCTTTTTCTTTTTCTTTCTTTCCTTCCTTCCTTCCTTCCTTCCTTCTTTCTTTCTTTCTTTCTTTCTTTCTTTCTTTCTTTCTTTCTTTCTTTCTTTCTACAGCGAAGCCTTGGAGGAGTAAACTGGAGCACATAGCACAGTTTTTGAGTCCATCTAGTGGTTTCTGGGTGAAGCAACACGTGCCATGAATTCCCCTGCGGAAAATGCCATGGAAGTCAAATATATATGAATGAAAACATGAACAATGCAGCCCAAGTCTCCAGACCACCACCTGTTGGCACAGTTTAACCGTTGTGCCACAAATCTCCTGGTGCAAGGAGCAGAAATTTGCCTAACCAATAAGTGTAATTTAGGCAGTTATTTCATGTCTGTTTTGTCTCTGTAAGTGTTGCGTTTAGGAGTGGTACAAAAAAAGTTACTTCATGTCTGTTGTGCAACTACAGAAAATTGTCGCGACCACACCCCTTAAACGGGGTCTAAGTGTGACAAATACAATCTTGTACCCGGTGCTGGGGTGGTGTTTTCCCTTGTCATTCTTCTGTCCCGCTGCTTTTTCCGAAACAAGGCACCCTGTAGTAACTATTGTCACGCAACAAAACCCTTCTAACTCTCAGAAATCATTTTCTTTCTTTCTTTCTTTCTTTCTTTCTTTCTTTCTTTCTTTCTTTCTTTCTTTCTTTCTTTCTTTCTTTCTTTCTTTCTTTCTTTCTACAACTGAGCCTTGGAGGAGTAAACTGGAGCACATAGCACAGTTTTTTCAGTCCATCTAGTGGTTTCTGGGTGAAGCAACACGTGCCATGAATTCCCCTACGGAAAATGCCATGCAGGTCAAATACAGTGGTACCTTGTATAAAGGAATTAATTCGTTCCAAATGAAATTATGTTCAGCAAATTTCCTTTATACAAATTTCACATAGGAATGCATTGAAAACAGAGTGATCCCATTTTTATGTTGTACAGATTTGCCCCACAGGCAATTATGTTAAGCAAATTTCTCCTATCTCCGGAATTTTTTATGTTGTACATCCCCTCAAAGTGAGGGTTGAGAGAGTGAGAACAGACAAAAGAAAATATTTTTTCACCCAGTGTGTTGTTACTCTGTGGAACTCCCTGCCACAAGGATGTGGTGATGGCACCTGGCCTGGATGCGTACCTCACCGCATCTCAAGAAAGACATTGTGGAACTGGAAAAGGTGCAACAGAGAGCGACTAAAATGATTGCTGGGCTGGGGTACCTCCCTTATGAGGAAAGGCTACAGCATTTGGGGCTCTTTAGTCTGGAAAAAAGGCGCCTGAGGGGGGATATGATTGAGATGTACAAAATAATGCAGGGCATGAGTAAAGTGGATGGAGGGACGCTCTTCTCCCTCATACAAAATACCAGAACTAGGAGACATCCCCTCAAACTGAGGGTTGGGAGAGTGAGAACAGACAAAAGAAAATATTTTTTTCACCCAGTGTGTTGTTACTCTGTGGAACTCCCTGCCACAAGGAGGTGGTGATGGCACCTGGCCTGGATGCCTTCAAAAGGGGATTGGACAGATTCCTGGAGAAGTCCATCACAGGTCTTACAAACCATGATGGAGATGTGTGTCATCTCCAGGCTTAAAACCAGGGTACTTCAAGGGCCAGATGCAGGGGAGTGGTATGAAGAGACCACTCGTGCGCTCCCAGAGGCATCTCTTGGGGCCACTGTGAGAGACAGGAAGCTGGACTAGATGGGCCTTTGGCCTGATCCAGCAGGGATCTTCTTAGGTTCTTATGCTGACCCTGTGAGTTATGGGCCTCCAAAGGTTCTTCTTTACACATCTGCTATTCTATGGTAACTAGTATTAGCTGGTGTTTGCAGCAACTTTCCATCCAACATTCCTGTTCTTGATAAAACCTTCAAAAACAGACAAAGTCAGCTTAAACATACAATATTTCAAAGATGGGATGGGACCATGGAGACAGCCCAGGCAGCGGTTGCCGGGTGAACCCAGAGGTGCTTTGTTTTCGGGGGCAAAGGACCTTTTGTGATGCCGGCGTGAGGTCACCAGAGGTGCCTTAAAAATCCCCCAGCCTGGAGCCTGGCTTTCACAGCAGGTGAATTTTTCACCAGCGCCACATCAGGACCATGGCTCTGCTCTTGGTCCTCATGTACCTGGTTCTCGCTGTGTTGAGCATAATATGGATGCTAAAAGAACGTCAAGTCCAGGTCAGGATGCCTTCAAAAGGGGACTGGACAGATTCCTGGAGGAAAAGTCCATCACAGGTTTCAAACCATGTTGGAGATGTGTAATCTCCAGGCTTAAAACCGGGGTTCTTCAAGGGCCAGATGCAAAGGAGTGGTATCAGGAGACAGAGATCTAGTCTCGTGCGCTCCCAGAGGCATCTGGTGGGGCCACTGTGAGATATACAGGAAGCTGGACTAGACGGGCCTTTGTCCTGATCCAGCAGGGCTCTTCTTAGGTTCTTAGGTTCTTAGGATTGGGATAAGAGGGGAGCTGGGCTAGATATGAGATCCTGTGGGTGCTCAGATCTGTTGCTTCTCTTGTTTTCCTCTGGCAGCTTCCTCCTCCCACAAAAGTCAAAGCGCACCGGGAGAAGAACAGAAGGAGGCATCATACATGCAAACACCACTCCGAGCGCAGGTGATCTTTTCTTGAACACCTTGTCATCCCAACATCCCAAAGAATGACAGCCAAATTATCTCTCCACTGGGTATTAGGGGCTTCCCACCACTTGGGCAATCGCCTTGGGAGACTTCCTATTGCTTAAGTAACTAAAATGTTTGCAGGCCAGGAATTTTGTTTTTACTGTTGCTATATCCTGGCTCCTCTCTTTCATTTTCCATGCTCTGCAGTCGAGGAAGACTTCAGTAACTACAAGATCAGTGACCTTGGTTTCATTGATCTACGGTCTGAAAATACTGAAAACATTACAAGGGAAAAAGATCTAGAAAAACTATTTCTAAATGTGTTTGCAGAACCACTTCTTTTCTTGTGTACTTGTATTATTGTTGTAAACCACCCAGAGTGGCCCTGCTGCCGGATGGGCAGTATAGAAACCCAATAAATTAATAGGAAGATACTAAATAAAGATGAAAACCAGGCACTTGAGGGAGCCAGAGACCTTGCTCTCTATAGTGGCTAGTGAAGAATACATAATATGGTCTCTGGCCCCTAGTAGAGGCCACTTCTGTCAATGTAACTAAAATAGTTTGGTTTTTTCCCCTTTTATGATGAGAAACAGAGAAAGATCCTGAAATCTACAGTTTGGATGGGTTTGGAGCCAATTGCTAGTAGATATGGGGCTCCAACTGTAATTCTTTCATTTTCATGTCTCTCCATTTCTTTCTTTTTTAAAAAAAAGTGCAAGTGACATTCCAGGATTGTGACATAACTCACAATCTCCCACCCAGGAGCTATTTAATGCAAGAGGGTAGGAATCCCCTGAAGCCAATGGTGAGCCACCGCTGTGTGAGACAGAATGCTGGTTTTGGATGGGCTGTGACCTGTTCCAGCAAGGCTGTTCTTATGTTCTTATGTGATGTTTAAAAGGCCCCGCAGCCTGCTTTGCAATAGTTCTAACAACAGAGTTGCAGAAACCGGGGGAATGGTGTTGTCATGGTCAGAGTGGCAACTAAGGGTTTAAAGAAACGGGATGTGATTCCCCACATGGCCCTGGACCTGGAGGAGACCCTTCTTGGCCCCTCACTGGCTTCCTTGGTGCGTCTGACCCCTTTCCCATCCTCACAGGGTCACCTGGTCATCATCAACCGCCTCCCTAGACTCCGTGACCGCCGTCTGGGGTTCGGCTTCTTCTGGTGAAGAGGATGGAGAACGCCTTTCCCAAGCTCCTGCGCCCCCAGCGGGTCGCAGGATCCGCTTCCTTCCTGCCAAGTCAGAGGAGCTGCTGGAGGGGCACGTCCGGAAAAAATTCGTAGCCGGACCCCACCAGCTCCCGCCATGCTATCATGGGCGTCCCACAGGGCGCTCCCTACTTTTGGACCAGGTATGAATCTGGGAGGGTTCTCTGTTTCCTCTCAGATCAAGTCAGTTCCTCCTCCTCCTCCTCCTCCTCCTCCTCCTCCTCCTCCTCCTCCTCCTCCTCCTCCTGGGGTTCTCCATGGCTTCTTCAGTGCCAGCTTGGCCTCCAAAGGGCGCCTTCTTCTTCCCTTGATCTTGGGCGCCTTCCTTCCGCCTGGTGGAGGTCTTGCTCAGAGCGGTGGCCCAGTTCCGTCCAACACACCTCCTGGACATCCCATGTGTGTGTGTGTGTATGGGGGGGGTGTCAGACGCATCTCCAGCCAGGCCTTCCGGCCTTTCATCCTTTTCTTTCTCTGTTTAACTTACGGGCTCAACTCCCTTGAACAGGAATCTGGCCAGCCTTAAGAGAGGAGACAGTAAGGCGGAAGGGAGCCCTACAGGCCTCCTGTGCTCACTCCCTGGGGAGGGGGGGGCACGTGATAGAACCGCATGGCAAACAGAAGATGGACAGCCAACTGCTTGAAGGGGAAGTAATTTGAGCCCTTCTTGGGCTCACCAACCAAAAAGACGTGTGAGCAGTCTGTAAACATCCACCTGGATTCGGCCCTGTGTCTGTCTGGGGGCATTTGTACACACACACACACACACACACACAGACACAAAAAGGATTGGGATCAGAGGGGAGCTGGGCTGGATATGAGATCCTGTGGGTGCTCAGATCTGCTGCTTCTCTTGTTTTCCTCTGGCAGCTTCCTCCTCCCACAAAAATCAAAGCGGACCGGGAGAAGAACAGAAGGAGGCATCATCACATGTGCAGATACCACTCCGAGCGCAGGTGATCTTTTCTTGAGCACCTTCTCATCCCAAAGAACGACAGCCAAATTATCTCTCTGCTGGGTATTAGGGGCTTCCAACCACTTGGGCAAAGGCTTTGTAAGGCTTCATATTGCTTATCCAGCAAGTTATCCAGCATGTTTGTTTTAGGCCAGGATCTTTTTTTGGACTAGATGGGCCTTTGGCTGTTGCTTTATCCCTTATGTTCTTCCCCAGCTTGCCAAGGATTGCAACTGTCTCTTTCCCATTTGTTTTCCATGTCCTCCCGTCATGGAAGGCTTCAGTGACTGTAAGATTCCCACTTGGCCCTGGAAATCCTCTGGGCCTCTGGACCTGGAAGAGACCCTTCTTGGCCCCTCACTGGCTTCCTTGGTGCATCTGACCCCTTTCCCATCCTCACAGGGTCACCTGGTCAAGGTCATCGTCCCTCCCTCCCATGCACTCCATCACGGCCGTCTGGGGTTCGGCTTCTTCTTCTTCTGGTGAACCTCCTGCGCCCCCAGCGGCTCGCAGGATCTGCTTTCTCTCGGCCAAATCTCAGGACCTGCTGGAGGGGCACGTCCGGGGAAAACAGCTAGCCGGGCCACCATCAGGACATAGACCGGCGTCCCATCATGGGCGATCCACAGGGCCATCCTTAATTTTGGACCAGGTATGAATCTGGGAGGGTTCTCTGTTTCCTCTGAAATCAAGTCAGTTCCTCCTCCTCCTCCTCCTCCTCCTCCTCCTGGGGTTCTCCATGCCTTCCTCAATGCCAGCTTGGCCTCCAAAGGGCATTTTCTTCTCCCCTTGAGCTTGGACGCCTTCCTTCCGCCTGCTGGACGTCTTGCTCAGAGCGGTGGCCCAGTTCCATCCAACACACCTCCTGGACATCCCACGGGGGGGGGCGTCGGTCGGATCTTCAGCCAGGACTTCTGGCTCAGGATCCTGCTCTCCTCCTGTACCATCTTCCTCCGAAAGGTCTTCTCCTTGGAGGCAGCCCCCAGGCTGGTGTCCATGGTGGCCCTTGTTCTGGACGCCCACCATTTCCTTCTGGGGCTTCTGGCTGAGGGACCTGCTGAGTGGCCCATTGGGGGGACTGGCCTCCTCTGGAATTTGCCTTCCCCAGCTCCCCTCTTCCCTGGCAGGCAGAACCCCAAGGTGGACCGGGCCTCTTGCCAAGGGGTGGGCAGCGGAGCAGCAGTGGCTGCTGCTCTTCCAGGTAGTCCTTTGTCCAGGAGGCCCTTCCTGCTCCTGCAAGGGGAAAAAAAAGGATTTAGGGGGAAGAGAGAATAGCCCAGTGCAGAGCTACATAGAAGATGACACTTTTCTGCACATGCTCAGGTGCACTCTTCTTTTTATCCACCTACAGTAGGAACGCAGTATCTGCACGCTGTCGGTTCCAAAGTGCCCAGCGGATGCCAAAAACCAGCCAACTGTCAAAGAAGTTTCAATGTTTTTCTTCATTTAGCGTTTGAAGCCATTTCATTTTAACAATTTCTTATTTGTTTTAGCCATTTCAGGATCGCCAGCACTCCCTCTGCCTTGCCTTCGATGCCACGCTGGGAAACCTTTCCTCGAGCTCCTCCACCCTCGGCTGGCCGAAGGATCTCCTTCCTTTCCTTCAAGGAGCAGGAGCTCCTGGAATGGAACATCTGGAGGAAACGTCACAAGGAGGATGCAAGGCGGACTCTGCACGCTGCCTCCGCCCAGCAGAGAAATCGGCCTCCGAAAAATACGGCGTGGCATAGGCAACCCACAGGGCCCTCCGTGGCCAGCCCAAGCGCGTGGGCACAAAGCCTGAGGCCCCCAATCTTAAATCTTGGGCCACACCAGGAGAGGCCACGGCACCGTCGGCAAACCCTGGAGTGGAGCGTGCAGGCCACGAGGAGGGCCTGGGTGAGGCGTCCAGAGCCCTGCCAGAAAAGCCCGGAGCCCCATCGGAAAAGCCCGTGCCCTGGGCCCCACCTGGCAAGCGCGGTACTCCGGATGCCAAACCCAGGACCCTGCCTGCCGAGCCCAGAACCATGTTTGCCTAGACCCGGACCCTGCCTGCCCATCCCAAGAACCCGTTTGCTGAGTCCAGGACACCATAGGTTGAGCCCCGGACCCTGCCTGCAGAGCCCAGAACCCTGCCTGCCGAGCCCAGGACCCTCCCTGATAAGCTCAAGAGCCGGCCTGTCCAGCTCAAGACCCTGCCTGCCGAGCCCAGGGCCCCGCCTGCCAAGGCCAGGACCCTGCCTGCTGAAACCAGGGCCCCGCCTGCCCAGCCCAGGGAGCTGTGCCTGCCCCCCTGTGCCTTCCGCTGCAGAGGCGCTCTCCTCCCTCCTCCTCCTCCCCCAAAGGCCCACCCAAAAGCCAGGCCAGTCTCCGGAAAGGGCAGGTGGCCAAGATGGAACTTAAGGAGCAGCAAACCCTCCGAGTGAGCTGGGCTGGAACCGCCGGAGCAGAGCTGCCCAAGGAGAGGACGGGAACGGCCGAGCCAGAGAGTCTGGTTGCCCTGGTGCCCTTTGCGGTGCCTGCCGCCACCTGCCAGAGCCCACCAACAGAGTTGTCGGTGATTGAGAGCGAGCATGTTGAGGTGTCCGAGGAAAGCCTCCACCTGGTCCTGCCGCCATCTCCCAAGGCTCCCTCCCCAGCTCACCTGGTGGTGGAAACCCTGGAGGAGGAGCGAGCCACCCGCCGACTCCGCCTGCGCCGGGCCAAGTGCCCCTCATGCCCTGCGCCAGCTTCTGCCAAGGACCGGCCTTCTCTTCCACACCCAGTCCACAGGGGCAAAGGCCGCAGCCGACCCCGAGGACCGCGGAAAGGCCGGACGGGCAGGGCTGGCCCCCAGGCTCCCAGCAGGTCCAGCTGGTCCAGCTGGACCGATTGCACGGAGCCCGAGACCCTCGGGACCGCCAGGAGGAGCCCCAAGCCATCCCCAGCTGGCCACCCACCCCTCCGAGAGCCAGCTTCCACAGGACACCATCGCCCAGAATCGCCGTGCCTCTTTGACGTCCGCCTGGAGAGCCCCGATTTTGTGGAGCCACCTCCCACGATCGTCCAGTCCCTGGATAAGGAACGGGCCATGCAGGACCTCCAGCGGTGCCTGGCCGAGGGGCTGGAGAAGGGAGGCGGCCTGCTGTCCGTGGAGTACCCGGTCTGCCTGCTCTGCTGCCAATGCAACCCGCTCTGCCGGCACCCTCGGGCGCCGCACGGTCCTTCCCTCCTGGTCTACCCAAGGATGACCATGTGGGAAGGCCAGGTCCGCATGACCCTGGGCTTCCTCCTGAAGACGAAGGGGACCGAGGGCAAGGGAAGAGGGCTGGGGCCAAGGATGGGTGCCCCCCAGGTGCCGCCGGGCAAGGAGCAGTCCCCCACGCTCCAAAGGGAGGATGGGTGGAGGAGCAGAGCCCCACAGAAGGACGCCACAAAGCGCCACTCTCACGGCCCGGAGAGGAGACCAGGGCTGGCCAGGGGGCATCCCGTGAAAAAACAACCCAAGGCCGGCCCTGCAGGAGAAGGACCCCGCCAGGCCAAGGCTCCCCGGAAGCACCTTTGCTGCCTGAAGCGCCTGGTCCTCTCCTTTAAGAGAATCTGGGGGAAACTGAAGGAAAAAATGAAGCTGCCCCCACAGCAGCAGGACTCTGGGGCCTCTCCTGAGAACTTGGGGTCACCGTATGAAATGGAAGGGTTGTCTTCAGTCACCCCCGAGGAGGAAGACCAAGGAGAGAGTTTATGGGCTCCCCGGGGAGGAGGGGAGCCGTCCCTCCAGAGAATCAACCTCTCCTGGGACTGGAAACAAACTTATAAGAAAACCTACGTCCCACTGAACCGTCCCTCCCGTCCCTCAGAGATGAATGCCTTCCTTTGAGTTTTCCAGTCATCTCTCTCTCTCTCTCTCTCTCTCTCTCTCTCTCTCTCTCTCTCTCTCTCTCTCTTCTTCTTCTTCTTCTTCTTCTTCTTCTTCTCCTCCTCCTCCTCCTCCTCCCCCTCCCCCTCCCCCTCCTCCTTCTTTTCTCTCTTTATTCTTTGGCACTCTGGTTCATTGTCAACAAACCGGACGAGGGAAGAGCTGAGTTCGTCTTTCATCCAACGAAACCTCTGCTGCTCCTTTGGCGGAAACCTCTGCTTCGTTGTCATCAAGGAAACGCTTGGCTGCCTTTATAGACCAAAAGAAGCAACACTTCCAGGCGCCTGGCCCCGGAAAGGGTGGCAGAATCCTTGAGACGTTTGCAAGAAAGATTTACACCCTATTGCGAGCCCTCGCTAAAGAAGACGGGCTGAATTGCTCGTGGAGTGGATGCTTGTGCATCCCCTTGATTCAAATGAGTCTTACTCCACTTGGGATACCCAATCAGTTTCTGATTTTAAAAACCCTGTACTACCTTCGGGGTTGTTATATGCCCTCCAATCGCATCTGACTTAAGGTGACTCTACAAGAGTGGAGCAAATGGGGAGTTGTGGAGTGGGGAGACTTAGGAAGACTGGCTTTGAACTTCTACTCAGCCATAAAAACTCACCGAAAGCTGGCATGGACCAAGCCATTTCATAAACATCTCACATTCCTTGAAAACCTCGCTTGGTTTTATACACAAATGTCTACAGTATATCTTTTAATATTGCCCTTTTTAGATGTCTTGCTGCCTTTATTGTTTAAGATGTATGATTATTGTTTGCTTGTTGTTTACCTTTATCTTGTTTTGTGCTATTGTTGTAAACCATCCAGAGTGCTCCTGTTACCAGATAGGCCGTTGATAAATTTACTGAATAAATATATAAAAGTTAACATTCTCCTATTCTCTTGCTCTCTCCTCTGCTCATCTTCACCCAGATCTGGTGTCTGTTTTCTGTCTCCTGAGGAGTTTTTACAACAGACCCTAAAACAACACAAGTCTAGCCAGCTGTATGTAAAAATGCACCTTACACCCAAGAGCCAATGAATATTTGGTATGATTCTGATATTCCATCTGATATGGTAGGATGGGAGGTGAGAGAGATCTGCTGGAAGGTGAAGAGAATTGCAGACATCCCTTCTCCAGGCAATTTTATCTGAAGACTCAGGGCAGTCCCCTGTTCCTGCCGAGTTCACCTTTTTGTTTTAATGAGAAACCCTTCCCATGAACAATGGTGGAAGAAATAGGAAGTGTCTCTCCAGGAAATGTTTCTTCCCAACAAGAAAGATTGGGGGAGGGTGCTTATTGTAGCCCATCACTCAACACATGGCTTGGTTTAATGCTTGTGAGTCTCCACTCATTTTATTCCTACCATGCATAATTTTAGACACTTATCATGTTCTAATGTACCCACATTTTTCTTTGCTAAGGGGCCCCTAATACTGAGAAACTAAAAATTATGAACTTTATTACTTCAAGTTTTTTTAATGACTTCAGTGTGTGTGTGTGTGTTGTGTCGTTACAGTCGTGACCGACCCTTCGTGACTCCATGTCCATGGAGTTTTCTTGGCAGGAATACTGGAGTGGTTTGCCCGTTCCTACTCCAGGTGCCTACAAGCACCTGGTATTCCCTGGTGGTCTCCCATCCAAGTACTAACTAGGGCTGACCCTGCTTAGCTTCCAAAATCGGGCGAGATCGGATGCGCTTAGGGCATCTAGGCTGCACTTACGACTTCAGGCCCAGTATTAATTAAACAGGAGCAAAGGAAGCACATATTTTACCATATTCTTGAAACAGTAGAGGGCACCCTTGCTTTACACATGTAAGTACTTTTTAAATCAGTGTTTTTACAAATCTTTGTGTTAACCTGATTTTCATAATTTGTTCCAAATAAGCCATTTGTAGGATACTGTTTGTTTTCACACATCCTGTACTTCATTAGGATGATACTGAAACAGGCACAGTTTTACTTTTCATTTTGAGAATCTTATTAGAATACAAATAGGTGTTATTTTAGGAATGAAATGAAAGTCTGCAAAGTTGAATTAACAGATTTTTTTTTAAAAATATGTTTTTCTTTTCGCTGTTTAAATGCTGTACTTCGTTATTAAGTGTATTAATGTTTACTTTCACTCTATATGATGTGCTGGCAGGCATGGTGTTACATGCTTGATAACATACATTTTCTAGCTAAGAAATCAAACGGCACAATAGTCCATTATTTTTCAAGGCCATGGACTTTAAGAACATCGTGTAACCAAGGATTTTAAAAGTAACCTCCTGGTAAAGCACATCTTTTACCATGTTTGAACTTCTGGGACCTGCTTTGAAGAAGAATGATTTACACTCGAAAGCTTGCAATGTTATTTGTTTTTTTATTTTTAATAGTGGCCTATAAAGGTATCACCTGTAACCTATTTTTGCAATTGTGTTTTGCAATGGCCACACGGCTCAACTCCCTTTTTATTTTCAAGGGGAGAAAGAACAGAGTTCATATATTATATGAGACAACATACATCCCTGACTGGATTGTTTATAATTAAGAACATTTACCATGTAAAAATACATGGGGTTTCCCTTGACCTTTGTCCGGCAACTGCAGTAGGTGCAGAATGTAGCAGCTACCCTGTTTCCCCAAAAATAAGACATCCCCTGAAATTAAGGCCTACTTACAGTTTTGCCCCACACTGAAATATAAGGCATCCCCCCAAAATAAGACCTCCCCATAATAAGATAACAATAAATGTGTACCATATTTTTCTTCATGGAAAAATAAGACATCCCCTGAAAATAAGACCTAGTGCATCTTTGGGAGCAAAAATTAATATAAGACACTGTCTTATTTTCGGGGAAACACAGTAGACTGGTATTTGGTGCGGGTTGCTTTGACCACATAACGCCAATTCTGGCCTGCCTGCACTGGCTACCCATTGCCTCCCAGATCAGGTTCAAGGTACTGGTTTTGGTTTATAAAGCCCTCCATGGCTTGCGACCTGAGTACCTGGCAGAGCGGATCTCCCAAAGGTCAGAGACGATCCGACCCACCAGAGCATCCTTGGCGCTTTTGCTCTGTGTGGCCACCCCCGGGAGGCCTGTAAGGTTGTTACCCCTAACTGGGTCTTTTGGTGAATCATAGAATCATAGAATCCTAGAGTTGGAAGAGACCTCGAGAGCCATCTAGTCCAACCCCCTGCCATGCAGGAACCCCATCACAATATTTCCGACAGATGGCCATCCAGCCTCTGCTTAAAAACGTCCAAAGAAGGAGACTCCATAACCCTCCATGGCAGCATATTCCACTGCCAAACAGCTCTAACTGTCATGGTGGCTGGTCCCGTGATGTCGAACAAGCTACCTTCCGAAATGTGCCAAACAGAGTCCCTAACAGACTTTTAAAAACTTGGCATTAAAGAGGTCCTTGCTGTGTTCTGGGGTGGAATGCCTCCATCTATCTGTGGGTCAGTAGATAAGTTTGGCATTGTGCTGGTGTACCGTGCTCCCGCAACCCAGCACAATCCCTACCAGAGATCGCTGAGTTCATCTCGGCTTTTGTTGAGGTTCGCCCCGCCTTTTGGTGGTTGGGGACCTCAACTTGCTTGCCGAGAGACTCTTGGTGCGGCTTGGAATTCATGGAATCCATGGCTTCCATGAACTTATCTCAGCATGTTTTATGCCCCACCCATAGAGCTGGCCACACCCTAGACCTGGTCTTTTCCTCCATGTCGCCGGATTCCCTGTCTGGGGTTGGGGACATCTTGCCCAGCCCGTGTCAAAAATAAACCATTACCTGCTAAAATAAAATATTCTCGATTTCCCCCACCCCGCGGGAGCGCCTTCTACACCTGGGCTCGCCCCGTATCCTGGACCCAGGTTTATGGAGGCCTTATTCCTCTGTGGTCTGGCTCTTGATGCCCTGGTGGAAAGGTGGTTGTTGGTGCGTGAACAACCGGATCGCCCCACCAGCGTCTCTCGATGTCAGGTCCTCCCGTGGTTCACGGAGGAGTTGGCAATCGATGAAGCAAGAACGTAGGAGACTGGAGGTCATATGGAGGGCGAACCGGACGGAAAGTGAATAGGGCTGCCCTTAAACAGCTGACTGGCCGCTATCTTGCGCGATCAGGACGCTAGAAGATCTTATGCCTCCTGGATTTGGGGAGGCCTCGAGCCACCAGGCGGAATTATTCCGGGTGGTTCGAGACCTCTCAATCCCAGTCCTGGTTTTCCTCCTAGTGATTTCACTAGTGAGCAATTTGCAGCCCATTTTAGATCAAAATTGAGGCCATCCGTTCCACTTGCCCCCAGCTGCTCTAGTCCATCCTTTGGGTCTTCCAGTGCCTCACCCCATCGTTCTCCCCTCCTGGACGAGTTCGGGAGGTCTCTTCAGCGGAGGCCTCCAGAGCTATGGCTCGTTGCCGGGTGAAAAAAATACTCCCTTTGACCCTTGCCCAGCTTGGCTTATAAAATATGCCGAGGGAACATGCCAGAGTGGTTTTCTTCCATCACCACGGCCTCCTTTCGGGAGGGTTGTTTTCCTTCCCGCCTGAAGGAGACCGTGGTAAACCCATTCTTAAGAAACCTGGCTTGGCGACGGACGATCTCTCCAACTTCCGTCCGATCGCCATTGTTCCCTTCCTGGGCAAGGTTGTCGAGGGGTGGCTGCTGTCCGGCTCCAGTCATACCTGGAGTTAAATCATATCCTGGACCCCTTCCAGTCTGGATTCAGGCCTCTTCGCGGAACCGAGACCGCCCTGGTCGCTCTGCAGGATGACCTCCTCAGGGAGGCCAGGGGAGTTCCTCCCTGCTCGTCCTCCTTGATCTCTCAGCAGCCTTTTTACCGTGACCACGGTAACCTTCTGGCCCGGCTGAGGCGGGACCCAAAGTCAGGCCTTGGCCTGGCTCCGTTCCTTCCTTGGCGGCCAGTCTCAGAGGGTACAGCTGGGGGATGTCTTGTCGGCTCCTTGGACTCTCCCTTGTGGGGTGCCCCAGGGGTCACGCAATCTCCCCGTGCTGTTCAATGTTTACATGAGGCCGCTTTTAGGTCATCAGGAGATTGGAGTTCGCTGTCATCAGTACGCTGATGACACGCAGCTCTATATCTCCTTTTCTACGTCTGCAGAGGAGGCGGTTCGCTCCTCGATCTGTGCCTGGAGGCCGTACTGGAATGGACCAGAGATAACCGGCTGAAGCTTAATCTGGAGAAGACGGAGGTTCTGTTCTTCGGGCGCCTTCGCTCGGTGTTGAGTCCCTAGTCTGGGGGTAATTACCTCCAGCCTACAGACAGGGCCAGGAATTGGGCGTGGTCCTGGATTCATCCCTCTCCCCTGGAAGCCCAGGTGATGGCCGTCTCCAGGGCCGCTTTTTTCCATCTCCGCAGGATCGCTCTCAGTTGCCTTGACGAGTCCTCCCTGAGGACAGTCGTGCAGGCCCTGGTGATCTCGAGGATCGACTATTGCAATGCCCTCTACGTGGGGTTGCCCTTGACCCTGGTCCGAATGCTTACAGCGGGTGCAAAATGCGGCGGCCAGGCTGGTGGTGGGTGCTCGAGATTCGAGCACATCACCCCAGTCCTGGTCCGCCTGCATTGGCTCCCGTTGTCTTCGGGATCAGGTTCAAGGTTCTGGTCTTGAAATTCAAGGCCCTCCACGGCTTGGGACCAGGATACCTGGCGGAGCGCATCTCCCTGAGGGCATCCGGATCCAGACCCACGAGATCGTCGAGGCGCGCTCCTGAGAGGAGCCTTCTCTGTGGTGGGGCCCTCGCTCTGGAACCATCTCCCTCCTGAGCTGCGCCTGCTGGAGTCCCTGCCCGCCTTTAAGAGGGCTTTGAAGACCTTCCTCTTCAAAGAAGCATTTGGTGTCCTCATTAGTTAGTTTCTCTTTTTTTCTTTGCTCTTACCGTCTGCCGCCATCTTGCCTTCCGCTGCCTTGCTTGGTGGCCTTGTTATTTTTAGCTTTTTAGCCTTTTTAGCTTTTTAGCTTTTCCCTGTGGAAGAGTTCCCGTTGGGAAGATGGAGCGGGATATAAGTATTTAAATAAATAAATAAATAAATAAATAATGTAATGTTGTGTTATCCTGTTTTGTTGTACCTTTCTCGCCACCTTTTAGTTTTGCCTCTTGCTGGACTTTTTATTCCATTGTGTTTGGTGTTATGACCTGGCTGTTTATTGTTTCGTTTGTTCTTAATTGTCTTCTATTTATTTGACTTTCCTGTGAACCGCCAGAGTCCCTGCTGGGAAACGAGGCGGTCCAGAAATGCAAAAATAAATAAATAATTAAATAATTAAATAAAATATTCTAATTTCCCCCAACACCGTATACCATTATGCTTCACACATCCTGACAGGCATATGCATTATTCCTACGTGGGTCTCTTGCACAGTTGCAGGTTTTCGTGAACAACTTTCCTCACCAGATGTGTACAATAGGATGTCATGTACAATAGAGTCATGAATGGCAATAATTGTGCCAGCCTGAGCAGTTCCTTGTGTTGGATAACCTCCTGACAGAACCTACTGGATTTGCAAAATCATGCAGGTTTTCCTATTACTCATACGTTCAATATCCTGGTTTTAAGCCTGGAGATGACACCTCTCAATCAGGGTTTGTAACCTGTGATGGACTTTTCCTCCAGGAATTTGTCCAATCCCCCTTTGAAGGCATCCAGGCCAGACGCCATCACCACATCCTGTGGCAGGGAGTTCCACAGACTAACACCGCGCTGGGTGAAAAAAATATTCTTACCCTCCCAGCCCTTAATTTGAGTGGACCTAAGAATCAGACTAAAATGCCATTTTAGGATTAGCACAGTGCCAAGAGATGCATTGTGTTTTGATATACTGCATCTCAAATGAAACAGACAGGAATGTGCATCTCCGCCTGTTACTTGGAACCCCAATCAATGTGCCGCTACTTGTGGAGTAGTCACATTAAACTTTCCTGCATGCAGCTATTTTTGCATTAGTATCGTTGCACATGGGAATTATTATCTTTTGCCATGATTCTCACTAAGAAGTTTTGATTACTCCCATATCCAGGGAGCTCAAGGCAATGCACACAAGCATTATTGTTTTTGTTTTTTCTGTGCACCTGTAAGATTGGTTAAGTTGTGAAAAGATGACCCAAAGTCACAGAAGCACAGTAAATTTTTTGTCTGAGCTGAGATTTCAGCTTTAGGTTAATCTTAAACAGTAATAATATATGAACTATTTATTTAACACGCATCCACTAGTTTTTTTAAAATTTATTTAATTTATTTTAATAATTCTAATTTTGATCATTAGAAGTTTTTTTAAACAGAAAAAAACATTTAAAATTATACTGTTCCTTATATGGCTAAAAGTCTATTGCTTAGAGTTGTAAATCTCACTAGAGTAGGCCTACTGAATCAAAAATAATTTGGTGAGCCGACTCTGCTGTAATGCATGGCCATTGTTGAGTTTGAAATTGCAATCAGTGCTTGTGCAGGGGCTGTGGATGGATTGGGGTGTTCATTCATCATATTGGATGCAACACATATTCACATTCCAGTCCACAGCCTTCCTTCTTTCCTTCCTTCCTCTGGTCCCGCCTCTGCCGGTCCCTGTTGCCTGGAGGCGTATATACAGGAAACAAGATAATGATCTAGTTCTAATCTCATTTATGTAAAATGTTTTCCAAACTCAGAGAACAATTTGGGGGAGTGAAACAATGCAGAGGCATATTCTCCCAGTCCTCGACATCATGTTCCAACTGCCTGTCACTGAAATACCACCTACAGCCATGCTCTTCTAGCTTTACATATACAGTAATACCTCGGATAACGAATGCCCCTGATAACAAATTTTTCAGATAACAAATTGCAATTTCCAGGTATAGGACTGCCTTGGATAATGAATTTTTCCTATGGGCTGCCTCAGATAGCGAATTGCAATTTCTAGGTATAGGTCTGCCTCGGGTAACGAATTTTCTCTATGGACTGCCTCGGATAATGAATTTTCTCTATGGGCTGCCTCGGATAACGAATTTTCCCTGTGGACTGCCTCAGATAACGAATTTGCAGCATGCATCAGTAAAAAAGAGTTATTCTGGGTGGCATTGCATCTGTACCTTTAAAGTGCACTTTATATAGAGTTTTGAGCAAAAAAAAACAGGTGTCTGTGTCATTTTCCTAGGCTCTGGAATGGATTAATTGGTTTCCCATTCATTCATATGGGAAACCGTGTTTCGATAACGATTTTTTTCGGATAATGAATTGCCTCAGAGAACGAATTACATTCGTTATCCGAGGTACCACTGTATCACAACACATAGGAAAATGTCCATGCAGATTGTTCAGGCTTGAATATGTAGCAGCCTCCCAGTGATAGGGAAAAAAGCCATTTTGGGAGCAGAAAAGGGGCTGGACCAATTTGAATCAGCCTTCGTGTCATGTAGTCAATAAAAATACTTTGGATTCAACCATTTTATAATTGGAGCAAATCTTACAGCATTTAATCATGGAATAATTTAATTTGGAAGGGGCCTATCAGGCCATCTTGTAGTCTCAGCCAGTTTCATAGATGCAAATGACCTAAAATTACTGCAGATTACCTAGTGCACAATCATAAGAGCATAAGCCCTGCTGGATCAGGCCAAAAGCCCATCTAGTCCAGCTTCCTGTATCTCACTGTGGCCCCACCAGATGCGTTTGGGAGCGCACGAGACTAGATCTCTGTCTCCTGATACCACTCCCTGCATCTGGCCCCTGAAGGACCCCAGTTTTAAGCCTGGGGATTACACATCCCCATCATGGTTTGTCACCTGGGATGGACTTTTCCTCCAGGAATCTGTCCAATCCCTTTTGAAGGCCTCCAGACCAGATGCCATCGCCACCTCCTGTGGCAGGGAGTTCCACAGACTCACAACACGCTTTATGCTAAGCCCAAGGATTGTTGCTAGACAAGGTGATAAAGGTGATCTCCCGTACCCCTGAAATGTACTCTCTAATTTTCATCCCACCTGTGTGGGGCTCTGCTCTGCTCGTGCACAGGTCCATTGCAGCCAGAACAGAAATGGTTGCAATGGTTGCATGGGGGTGGAAAAGCCAAAGCCATGGATGCCTATGCACCCACATGCTTTAGGAAACGTTATCGAAAGGCATTTTGGAACTTGTTATAGACATCTTTCTGCTTTAACTATGTGGGCGGTTTATAGCTACTAGGTGTGTATAAGTGACCAGCGGCTGGATCATCCCTTAATTGTGCAATTGGGTACAATGAACTGGCATATAACTGAGATGTACTCCAGTACTTCATTGAGGAGCACAATTAGCTATAGCATGTTACATAAGCGTTAGGAGCACCAATATAATACTTTGTGCTCGATCTGTTGACTGTAATAACCTGTAGTTTGTATTGACAAAGAATTGTTCTTTTTTTTTTTTTAAAGCAAAAGAAAATTAATCCCATTTTACAAAAGCAAATCCTGCCGTATTTGATCCTGTAGTCACAGCCTCAGTTGTGCTAGATCAGGGCTGTCCAACTTTGAACATGCCGAGGTCTACTTTTTCCCGGCCCAAAGTGGCTGAGGGCTACTACACTAAAACCTCCACTTATGAATTTTATCCGTTCTGAGCACATGCTCATAACTAAAAACTTTTGTAAGTAGAGCAGCAGTTTCCCATAGGAATGCATTGAAAACCAATTAATCTGTTCTGGAGGAAACAGATTTCAATGCGCCATGGCCCTTGAACTGCCCCACTTGGCTGAGATAGTGGGGTGGCAGACCCAGAACTTTGCTGGGGCAGTGGTGGTCCTTGGGATAGGGGAGGGAGGGGTAGAGAACTTATCCCCTCACTTTTTTTATTGATGGCCGGTGGGCTACTTTTGAACCCTTCACGGGCTACTGGTAGCCCACAGTCCACCTGTTGTTCAGGCCTGTAATGGTGTATGTTGCCCTTGTTTTCTGTGCTGGGAAGGGTGAGGGAACACTGTCTCATTATGTTTGAGGGCACATTTGGATCACAGGGCATAACTGCTTAACAATCATTTTATAAGTGGAACAATGGTGGAGTAGTGGAGATATTCTGACGGTGCTGTTAATGGATATTAATACCAGAATCTCACGTTGGCAAGAATTAAAATGGACATGTGCTATGGCCATGATATCCCATTTCTCTAAGACTTTATAATCACTTTATTGAAATTAGACTATTGTAGTGCTCTCTATATGGGGCTGCCTATGAGGCTAATATGGACGCTTCAGCTAATGCAGAATACTGACTAGTACAAAAAGATTCCATCCTATTACTCGTATTCTGGCTGCTCTACACTGGCTACCGATTTAATTCTGCACTGACTTCAAGGTTTTAATCATAGAATCATAGAATCATAGAAATGGAAGAGACCTCAAGGGCCATCCAGTCAAACCCCCCCCCGCCATGCAGGAACCCCCATCACAATATATCACAATAATGATGACATTCAAAGCCCTAAACGGTTTGGGACCTTGCTACTTGTCCGAACAGCTTCACCCAAGAAGTAATGCCCAAGTCACTTGTTCATCCCAGGCAAGCTGCAGTAATGGTGTCCACTCCAGATATGGCCCAAAAGGTGTTCACGAGGAGTCAGGCCTTATCAGTGGTTGCCCCTCAACTCTGGGATTGTCTTCCTCTGGAAATTCGCCTGGCCACCACACTGCATCTACTTAAACGCCAACTAACGACCCGGCATCATTTATGTTGGCCTGACTAAATATTTTTCCTTCTGCCATGTCTTCTGGCAGATATTGTAGAATTCCTTATAAGAGTAGGTTGTGTTCGTTCTGCCAGTTAGAACCTGATTCGATCTTTGATATCCTGATAAGCTGTCCGGCACATCAGACCATCCAACAACAATTTCTTGGAGCCTTCATTTCTAAAATACCACCAGTACCAGAGATTATTACTATTTACTACACGTCTTTTGGCAGATAAAAATCCTCACTTGACAGATTTAGTGGCTAAATATTTATTACTTGTCTATCAGAAAAAAACACTCTGCTTCCCAGGTTAGACCTGTTTTAAGTGTAGAGTAATTAGCATCTTTTATATTTATATTGATCCACCAAAGTATATCTGTACATTTGCTAATATATTTTATGCCAATAAAGGTGAATTGAAAAAATTGACCTGGCTTCATAGATTGACTTTCCCTGAGTATGTTGTCAATGAAAGTTCTTAATTTTGTTCCATCTTATCCGACTTTGATTTGTTTATCTGTTCTTTTCTTTTGATGTCTTACATAACTGGTTGAATTTATTGTTTATAATTTATACTTGATTCTGGTTTTCTTTGTATATCTGCTATACAGTATTACAATGTATGTATCTTTGATGGTTGATGTTTTTATAATTTGTGCCTTTGTTTGTTGTTCACCGCCCAGAGTGACCTCCAGGTCAAATGGGCAGTATATAAATCAAATAAATAACTAAATAATAAACAAGACTTTACCAAAAAGCATAAAAAGCTGAGCTACTATTATCCAAAGGGAGGATGGAGGAGGGAACGAATGAAGAAAAACCTGTAATGATTGGAGATGTCCTTTTAAGAGCACAGATTTGAAATTTGACTGTAATGATTCATGGGATGCAAACTGTTTAATTTTTAACTGGGTTGTACCCAGAATTCTTTCCACATAAGGCATAAAAAAGGAGCATTAGGAACCAGGAAGACAAAAAATGATGATCTCCTCCACACATTTCAGAGGACACAAATAGTACACAAAATATATGTTTTGAAGAAGATTCAAAGGAGGCCGTCTGATTGATCACAAATCAAATCTTGTTCTCCCCTCTTTTGTCTGTGAGGTCAGCTTTGATTCCCAAACCTCAAATCCCAAAGGTTTGCACTTCTCTTGACAGATACGTGTCTTCATTCCCCCCGCCCCCAGGCTGGCTCTACCAGTTCTGCTGTCACCATGACCCATTCTGATCTTAATCTCTGCTGTTGTTTCTTCCTGGAGCCATAGGGAAGTATCAGAAAGCATATAAGGGGGAACGTTCAATGGAATACAATGCCAGTTGCAACTGGGAGAAGATTAAGTAACAAAGATATTTATCAAGAAAGTCCAAAAAAGATGAGGCCATCTTGATACATATTAAATGAACAAAATGGGCATGCTGTATAAAGTTCAACGTAAAGATATTGCCTACCTGCAGATTTGGGGCTTTATTTTATCAAAGAAGGCCATCAGTAAATAGCTCTGCTCATTTACCTTCATTGGCATCAAATAGCTCTATCCATTAATCTGCAAGTGATATGTTAGATGCTTCATTGGAGAGACAAATTGTGCATTTTAAAATGGATCTGTCTGAACTCTTCTACCCGTTGTTGTGTTGTCAACTCATCTCCAATTTATAAGGACTCCATAATTAAGGGGCATGGTGGCTCAGCAGACTAAGGCTCCAAAAACTCTCGGGTGCAAAGTCGGCAGCTCAGCGGTTCAAATCCCGGGTGCCACGCAGTGGAGTGAGCTCCCACTGATCACCCCAGCCCCTGCCAACCTAGCAGTTCGAAGGCATGTAAATGCAAGTACATAAATAGGCACTGCCATAAAAAGCGGGAAGGTAAAACAGTGTTTCCTTGCAGCCATGCCGGCCACGTGGCCATGGACTTGCACAACACGGGCTTCCTTAGAGAGTCAGTCCATCTTGTACAGTATTTGGTCTTCCGATTTACCTGCTGCATTCCACCTTTCACAGCATTATTGTCTTTTCCAGAGTATCCTTCCTTTTCATGATGTCCCCAAAGTAGGTCAGCCTCAGTTTCAACATTTTTGCATCCTTCAGGCTTTATTTGCTTAGGGCCCACTTGTATGTCTTTCTGGTAGCCTGGTCTATCTGCAAAGCTCCCTTCTAGCACCTTCTAGCACAAAGCCCTGTGGCGCAGTGATTAAATGCCTGTACTGCAGGTCAAACTGTGCTCACGACCTGGGGTTCAATCCCAGGTGGCAGGCTCAAGGTTCACTCAGCCTTCCATCCTTCCGAGGTTGGTAAAATGAGTACCCAGCTTGCTGAGGGGGAGGGGGCAATGTATAGCCTGCATTACTGTATCTGGCAGACCGATGAAGCTGTTTGGATGAACAGCGAAACGTTTCTCTCTCTCAAAAAAGAAGTCCAGTAGCCATGACTCAACTTCCAGATTAAACTCACCTGGATGACTGAGAATCTTCACAGACATACTGCATTACTGTAATTAAAACTGTAAACCACCCAGAGACTACTTGAAGTGGTATGGGGAGGTATGCAAGCAGAACACATCTAAATAAATAAATAATCATTTTTCCTGTGAGCTTTCTTTTCTGTTCAGCTTTCACACCTCATACACGGTGATCAGGAGTACAATAGAGCGAAATATCTTCGTTCTGGTCTTAGTCCTACACTTGAGGATCTTGTCTAATTCCTTCATTGCTGCCCTTCCTTCTCTCAGCCTTTTTCTGATATCTTGGCTGCAGTCTCCATTTGGATAGGTGTTTGAACCAAAGTAAACAAAATCTCTTACCTGCTTCAATGTTTGCATTGTTAATGTTAAAGTCGTGTACAGTGGTACCTCTAGATACGAATGCCCCTAGATACGAGAAACTCGAGATGCAACGGGAAGTTGCAATGCACCCTGGGAATGGAACTCTTCTGAAAAACTGTCACAAAAACACGAGATATGAAAATTCCCTATGGGAAAACTTGAGATACGAGAATTTCACGGAAGATTTCGATTTCAAGGACACATTGTGCCCTGTTCATATCCATGATACTAAAATTTTCACAGTACGAAACATCTCGAGGAACAAATTAATTTTGTATCTAGAGGTACCACTGTATTTCCTCTGTACTAGATATTATCTTTGTATCCTTAAAGTTCAACTGTACTCTTCATTTGGCATTTTCTTATTTCACTTTAGCTAAAAATCATTTCAGGTAAGATGCTGTTATCTGCATATCTTAAATCAGGGGTCCTCAAAGTTTTCAAACAGTGGGCCAGTCCACCACCCCTCAGGATAACACAGGCAGCAGCCACTGTTTGAGGACCCCTGTCTTAAATTATATCCACCAATTTTCACTCCTCCTTCATTTAAATCTAATCTGCCTTTGTGTATGATATGTTCTGAGTATAGACTGAAGAGATAAAGAGATAAAATTGACCCTTGTCTAACTTCTTTGCCTGTAGAAAACCATTCTGTCTTTCTATATTTTGCCCTATAGGTGGCTTCTTATCCAGAAATGTATCCTCAGTTGTTGAAGAAATAATGTACCCTAACTATATCTCAAGGCTTAGTTAGAGTACATTAACACTGAAAAAATAAAAACCTGAAAGCCTAGTAAAACAAAACAAAATACAGTAGTATTAAAACATCAACAGTGTATTTTTATGTTTTCTGACCTAACTTGGTGGCCTGAAGGCCAATTGAAAACAGTCTTCTTCTGATGCTTTGATGAAGGTTTACTGTGGAATGAATTGGATGAGTCTGTAAGTAACTACAATCAAGAAAACTGCCTTATGCATAAATGGGTCTGCCTCCCCCTGAGTTCTATAGATTCTGATTCTTGTGATCCATTCCATTCTCCCTGCTACTGAAGCATGTGTGGTAGAAGGAAGTTAATCCGATGCACCTTACTCGCACTTACACAATAATATATAGTCAATAAAATTCAGAGTTGTACAATAATATTACAAGTATAGTGAGCTCTTTCTTGGTTTGCATCTCATGACACAGTAAAGATAATGCAACATGATTTTGGTGGTACAGGGCCTAGTCTCTAGACACTTAATACCACTAATGATCTTGTCTGAGTTGCTTTTTTTTCAAGTAAAAGCTTTAATTTTTTTTCTGTATAAAAGCTGGCGTAGATAAAGGTAAAGGCTCTCTTGCACATGCGTGCTAGTCGTGTTTGACTCTAGGGGCAGTGCTCATCTCTGTATTCAAGCCAAAGAGCCAGTGTTGTGCAAATCCATGGCCATGTGGCCAGCATGGCTGCAAGGAAACACTGTTTTACCTTCCCGCTTTTTACAGTGGTACCTGTTTATCTACTTGCATTTTCATGCTTTTGAACTGCTAGGTTGTCAGGAACTGGGGTCATCAGTGGGCGCTCGCTCCACTGCGTGGCACCCAGGATTTGAAACCGCCAAGCTGCCGACGTTGCAGCCGCCAGTTTTGGGAAGTCTTAGTCCACTGATCCACCATGCTCCAAGCTGCCATACCTGAAATAAATTGTGCGGCTGTGTGTAAGGACTAGTATTTGTCAATATTTTCAGATTTGTCCTGCAGTTGTCTATTAAAAATATGCTTTGTTTCTTTTCTTTTTGAAAATGAGATTTTGAAGAGCATTCCACGAGAGACCTAACTCCACTCTTGCACGGCACAGGGAACTGGTACGTAAGTAAGGAACTTCCGCTTTAAGAAGGAAAATGTCGCTTTCTGGGATGAACCCAAACAGGTCCTAGCACTAAGTGCTAGTGAGACCGAGCCCAAATTAAGCCATCCCTGCCCTTTATCAACCCAAAGGGGGTCAAGAGACATGGATTCAGGAAGCCCGCTGTTTCCGCTTGTCATCGGCCTGTCCACCTTTCTGTTTCACAGACACCATTCCGATAAACATGTTCTGTGGGTGATTAAAAGGAAGTGACCTCATAGGTTTGTCTTTTCGACCACAAAGCCTAAGTTGTAACGGTGTCATTCCACCCCAGTTGCTCTGGCTTACACCAAAATCCAGTTTGTGGCCTGTAGATCCTCAGCGTAAAGAGCAGAGAGTGTTTGACCTTGACAACCTCATTTCTCATTCCTTTCTTGTTATAGGTAATGTAGTGGAGAAATGTGGTTTTAATTAGAGCAGTAATGAAAACTGAAAATCCAGACAGACACTTGACAAACTCTGGTACGCTTTATATTACATTTGTGCTAACTACAAAGTATCCAGCTGAGGGAAACTTTATCTCCCCTCTCCCTGAGCATCCGCCTGACTTAAGCGGGATAATTAATGTGTACTTTGGCTGGAGGTCAGGTTACAGTTGGTTGGGTTGTGTTTTTTATAAAGGATTTTTACATTTTTAAAGACATTGTAATGAAACAAATATGTTTACTGCCTCCTTTGCTAGCATTCCTTAGGAATGTTTGTATCTGTGGAGGACGCCACACTGGCCGGTGAAATAATAGAAAGGTTAACAAGACATCTTAGATTGATATAATTCTTGCTTTTAGCGATGTTGCGTGGGTTTTAATGGCAAGCAGGGGGCAATTTGTACTGCCATTTTGACCAGGCTAAATTAAATAACATGCGTGCGTCCTGTATTGTGGTATTACTAGCTACGCATTCTACCTTGGAAACTGCAAGTACACACATGCAAGCTGAAAAGTCTTTTATATTGCAACTATTCCATCCAGCGCTGTTCTTTAATTATTCGTGGCTACTCCAGACGGGCAAAAGTTCTCTGTCTCTCAACTGGTTGTGGAGTGTACCGAGATTCATTTTCAAATGTTAAAAAAGCACTTTCTCTCTGAAAATCTTCACATAATCTTCAATAAATATGGAGAAATCCAGTTTCCTGCTGGAGCTTCTTTTCTAGAACTGTGTTAGCGGTGCACTGCTTGTACTGTACACTACTGGAAGTTACTAACCATCGAAATTGGTTCTGGGACAAAGATTAAAATTAAACCATGTATTTAGAAAGAGCAAACACACACAAAAAGACCAGAAAGTCTTACTATAGTGACCAAAACCAGGTGAACATCCTACAGGTGATAGGAAAAGATCTTGGTACCATGCTTATTCTGGAAGACCTTTCAATCCGTCCCTCGGTAGTCTGCCTGTCCATCCCCACACTTATGTATCCCTCTGACCTCTGACCATGCAGCTTGTCGAGAAATCTTGCTCTTTGTTTATACTGTCTTCTTGTTACTGTGTTATTTGGATTTGCCAGACATTTTGTTAAAAAAAAAAACACAATCATGTGTACATTTAGGAAAGCCTTCTGAGCCTCCAGCCTTTTATAAATTCTTTATTTTTAATACTTGGTTTTATCTTTATCTTTATTTTTAATTTTTAATACTTAGTTTTATCTTAATACTTCGTTTTATCAGCTGGGGGGGGCTTTTAAATTCTGCTGCTTCTGCTGTTTTTAGTATTTTTTTATTTATTTATTTATTTATTTATTTATTTATTTATTTATTTATTTATTTAACTTATATGACTCCCACTACCCAAAGGTCTCTGGGCGGCTTACAATCCAAAAAATAAAACAATTTAAAATAGTTAAAAGTAAAATATCAATAAATCATCAATAAAAAACCTTACACTAAAATCATTATCCTAAAATTGTCATCAGCGAACCCACAGTCTATATCAGTGTTTTTCAACCTTTTTTGGGCAAAGGCATCAATTTCAAAAAAATCTTCTGGAACCACCATTAGAAAATGTTAAAAAAATTAACTCTGTGCCTATATTGAATGTAATTTTTCAATTTTTCCCACGGCACACCAGGCAACATCTTGCGGCACACTAGTGTGCCGCGGAACAGTGGTTGAAAAACACTGGTCTATATTATATCAATTAAAAACCTTCTGGAACAGGAAGGCTTTTACCTGGCACCAGAATGTAATCAGTGTTGGCGCCAGGCGGATCTCGATCAGGAGGGCATTCCATAGCTTGGGAGCAGCTGCCGAGAAGGCCCTGTTCCTACAAGCCATCCCTCTCACCTCCTTGAGGGATGGCACTTTCAAAAGGTATCTAGTGTATTTATTGTTGTTTATAGTGTATTTATTGTTGTTTTTAAACATTGACTTTGATATTTTAATATTGTTTATGTTGTTTATGTAGTTGTTTTTGTTATAAGCTGCCTTGGGTCCCTTTGGGAAGAAAGGCAACATCAAAACAAAGTTTATAATAATAATAATAATAATAATAATAATAATAATAATAATAATAATAATAATAATAATAATAATAATAATAATAATAATAATAATAATAATAATAGAGATGGGCACGAATAAAAAAATTGCATTTCGTTTGTCGTTTGTCGTTTGGAGGGTCCAGTTCGTTTCGTTTCCGTTTTTCGCGAGTTTTTGAAAAACTTTGTTTTCGTTTTCATTCGTTTCGTTACCATTTCGTTACCATTTACTTCATTTTTTGTGATTTTTTAAAGGATTTAAAGCAATTCACTCATATTGCAGTAACGGAAACGAAACGCACGACAAAATTTCCGCTGTTTCTTTCTGTTCGTTTCGTTTCATTTCAGAGACAAAATTTGCTTGTCGTTTTGTTACGTAACGAAACGAAAAAACGGAAACGAAAACGAAAAATTGTTCGTTTCGTGCCCATCTCATAATAATAATAATAATAATAATAATAATAATAATAATAATAATAATAATAATAAAATAATAATAATGAAAAACTGGGTTTACAGAGATATTGTGACCTTTCTTGCTAAAGCACTTCCTTTCAAATTACACTCCTGGGAACTTTTAGGTTCCTAGGATTTTGGTGTAACCTCAGAAACTTGTCAGGGGTTTCATACGGAGAGGAGAGAGAAAGATAAGTTTTTTTCAGGCAGAGTAGTTGACAGCTAGCTGCTTACTGAGGAAAAGAGTTAGCCCTGCTGGAGTTGGCACAAAAGAGAGAAGAATAAATGCCCAGAGGAGGGAGAGAGTCTCCTTTGAAGTAGGTAGGCACAGTGGCACTGAACATAAAAGCTGTGGAGCCAAGAAAAGGCGGGAACACCAGCTGAGGGCCTTTTAGCACTGAGGAAGAGTGAACCGACACTGTGCTTTCTGCTGTCCGGTTTTCCGTTCCCCTGGAGGGATGCATAGATCAGGCAGGACAGAGGTGCAAAAGCTTTCTTTATTTTTTTTTCTTCAACCCTAGCAAGCTGAGTGAACAATTGCATGGTGTTCAAGAATCCTTTGCAGCATGCATGGATTCCTAGGGAAGAGGTGGAGCAGAAGAGGACAGCGGTTGGGACCACATAATGTTGGCCCCAGGACATGCTCGTGCTCTGGGGGTGGGAGTGTGGGAATGTGGAACTGGTTCGTTGGCAGTATAAAAAAGGGTTCACTAAAGAAAGTGTGGGCTTTATCCGGCATGTTTTACAACTAGGTTTGCTGTATAGACTAAGGCCCTGGTCATGTCAGCCATTATGTACCGGGTTCTTTGTTTTCTAGTCAAATGATGCAGAGTAAAAACCATGACAGTTTCTCTGCCGGTTGGGTGACTGCATAACATTTCCCATCGCCCTAAGGCAGGCATGCCCAAACTTCGGCCCTGCAGATGTTTTGGACCACAACTCCCACAGTCCTTTGCCATTGGATATAAAGGCTTGGAATTCTGGGAGTTGTGGTCCAAAACAGCTGCAGGGCCGAGGTTTGGGTATGCCTGCCCTAAGGGCTGTGTTTATTTGTACATCTGTTCTATCAGTGCATTTCTCACTGGTTTTGCATGTGTGCATGACAGGACCCATTGATTTTCTGATCAGAGGGTATAAGGTTGCCACCATTACTGCTGCTCGCCTATTATTTTGCCTTTCCATGTCCTGGCAGATACATCAGTATCGTTGTACAAAACGATAGTAAAGCCACACCTGGAGTATTGTGTACAATTCTGGTCACCACATCTCAAAAATGAACTGGAAAAGGTGCAGAAGAGAGCGGCTAAAATAATTACTGGGCTGGGGCACCTCCCTTATGAGGAAAGACTAAAACATTTGGGGCTCTTTAGTCTGGAAAAAAGGCACCTGAGGGGGGATATGATTGAGACGTACAAAATAATGCAGGGCATGAGTCAAGTGGATAGAGGGACACTCTTCTCCCTCTCACAAAATACCAAAACTAGGGGACATCCAATCAAACTGTGGGTTGCGAGAGTGAGAACAGACAAAAGAAAATATTTTTTACCCCTCGTGTTGTTAGTCTGTGGAACTCCCTGCCACAGGATGTGGTGATGGCATCTAGCCTGGATGCCTTCAAAAGGGGATTGGGGAAATTCCTGGAGGAAAAGTCCATCACAGGTTACAAACCATGATGGAGATGTGTCATCTCCAGGCTTAAAACTGGGGTCCTTCAAGGGCCAGATGCAGGGGAGTGGTATCAGGAGACAGAGATGTAGTCTCATGCGCTCCCAGAGGCATTTGGTGTGGCCACTGTGAGATAAAAGGAAGCTGGACTGGATGGGCCTTTGGCCTGATCCAGCATGGCTCTTCTTATGTTCTTATGTTCTTATGTTGCTAAAGGTACAATACTGTACTGCCGTAGTCCAACTTGACTTCCATGTGCCATTTTTGGATTTCCACAAGATGAGCCACCACAGCAGAGTCAATCCTCAAAGCAGAAAAGAGCTTAGACTTATAGTAACATATCAATAAAGTAAATAATTAATCTTAAAAACAATTAAGGAGATAAATGGGCTCTCAAGGATAGAAAACAAACCAGCACTGTGGTAGTTACTCATAACAATTCAAATAGGAAGAAATAACTCCTTTTACGAAAACTACTTGGGATCTTCATACCGGTACACATACGATGTCTTTCACATGACCGCAAACCCATGCAACAGAGGTATGGAAAATATTGGAAGAACTACAAAAAGATACCACTAGCCTGACCAGGGCCTAAGAGAATTAAAAGCAATAGGAATTAATTTATCCAGAGAGTTATTCAGAATGTTGTCTGGATTAAATTAGGACAAGCATCCTTTGCCATCCTATTAAAATACTGATTAGATTTTGCTCTGTTAAGTCTGAAACATTCCTTGTGAAGAGATGATATTTCAAGAGATGAAATTTCAGTTTGTGGTACTGGCATTCTCCAGGAGATGTCATAAAACCATGTGTGAATTCTAGTCTTGCAAATTTCATTTTTAAGATTAGTTTTTCCATCCACGTTCATATTTAAATTCTATACTTTTTTGAGCTCTTGGCTGCTGTTTTTTGTGGAACGCTTGATTTCGCTTCGAGTAACAAAAGAGTGTTCAAGCATATATGGGTCAATGGAAGGCTGTGAGCTTGCCTTCTGAGTGCCCACCTGTTAGATATTCAGATTTTTAAAATCTTTGATTATATAATATAAATGTAATCTATGTGATGCTATAGAAGAAACAGCAAGAGGTTTTCAATAAGACTATTGATGGTGGAGAAGGTAGAGGAGGGAAGTATAAGAAAAAATAAGATCTGCTTTAACCCTAGAGGCAATAAAATAAAATAAGAGAATGAGGGGAATGATGTGAATTGTGAAAGCTTCGTGGAAAAGGTATACTGTCACCCCCCGCCATTTCGCGGTTCAGGTACTGGGGTCCCATTATATCATGGGATCACAGTACCTGCCCTGGCTCCAGCTGATTAACGCTGGGGTGGGGGAGAAAATCCTTTATTTCCCCACCCCAGTGCCAATGAGCTGGAGCCCGGGGTGTGGGGAAGGGGGGGAGGTTTAAAAGTTCAGGCTTTTGAAACCTCCACCCCCCTTCCCCAAGCCCCAGATCCAATTCCCCATCGCTGCCGGCCTGTATGGGGCAGTGCAGGTGGGCAGCGGGGGGCGATCGCATCACCCCATGCAGCCGGTGAACGCTCCTCCGAGAAGTCTCGGGGCCACGGGGGCGGGGGGCAGGGGGGAGATTGCATCACCCCCTGCCACCCCGCCCACACTGCCCGAGGCTTCTCGGAGGAGCGCGGGCGGGCGGCGTTAGGCGCTGCCCCGCAATCTCCATTGAAATGTATTGGACGAGAAGTCTTGGGGCGGCGGAGGCAGGCGGTGGTGGGAGGTCAGATCCCACAACGCTGCCGGCGCACATTGCCCCAAGAGTCCTTGGACCTGCACACGCCAGCGGCGGCAGGGGGATCTGATCGCCCCCGCCCCCCAGGCCCCACCCTGACCCGCGGGGAGTTACTCTGTTTTTAATAAGTAACTTATGTAACCTATGAGATAGATTCTCTAAAGCAGGGCTGTTCAACTTTTCATAGAATCATAGAATCATAGAATCATAGAGTTGGAAGAGACCTCAAGGGCCATCTAGTCCAACCCCCTGCCATGCAGGAACCCCCATCACAATATTTCCGACAGATGGCCATCCAGCCTCTGCTTAAAAACCTCCAAAGAAGGAGACTCAACCACCCTCCATGGCAGCATAATCCACTGCCGAATAGCTCTAACTGTCATGAAGTTCTTCCTAATGTTCAAATGGAAGTGCCTGAGGGCTACTACATTAAAACCTCTACTTACGAATTTTAGCTGTTCCGAGCACATGCTCGTAAGTAAAAACATTTGTAAGTAGAGCAGTGGTTTCCCATAGGAATGCATTGAAAACCAATTAATCTGTTCTGGAGGGAACAGGTTTCAATGTGCCATGGCCCTTGAACTGCCCTGCTCGGCTGAGACAGTGGGCTGGCAGACCCAGAACTTTGCTAGGGCAGTGGTGGTCCTTGGGATGGGGGAGGGAGGGGTGGAGAACTTATCCCATCACTTTTTTTATTGACGGCCAGCGGGCTACTTTTGAACCCTTCACGGGCCACCAGTAGCCCGTGGGCTACCTGTTGGGCAGGCCTGCTCTAAAGGAAGCAACGGGCTTGTGTTTGCAAGGGTTGAGCAGAGCTGACGAGAACAGGACATTTTGGTGATTCCCTCATTCATAGGGTTGCCGTAAGTTGGAGGCAACTTTATGACAGGTAACAACAACAGAGGAATAAAAGGAAGAAACAAATACTGTGAACTACACTCCTGATCAGAAAACAAATGGCTCAAAGTGTTTTGAAATTTTAAGCGGTGAGAAAAGAAATAATTGGTTAATGTTTCACTTTGGAAGCAGGTTATTTGAAAAGTTCCTCATCCAACAGAAATTTAATACAAACTAATACATATGAACAACAGTGTTTTCCATGGCACTTTCCACCCCTCATAATGAATTTTTATTTTCTTTTTTTGCATGCTCTTTGTAGTTCTCCTGTTACCTTTTAATGTTCTAAGATGCCTCTTTTAATTCCCTGTTCTTAACTTGAATAGGTCTTTCAGTGGACACTTGTATAACAAACGGTTTGTATAACATAAAATTTGTACAACATAAAAAATTCTGGAGATGGGGGAATTTGTTTAACATAATTGCCTATGGGGTGAATCTGTACAACATAAAATAGGGAACACTCTGTTTTCAATGCATTCCTATGGGAAATTTGTATAAAGGAAAATTTGCTTAACATAATTTCATTTGGAATGAATTAATTCCTTTATACAAGGTAACACTGTATATATGTTCTGGGCTGGATATTGTCCCTCATTATTTTAAGCCACCTTGGGTCTTTTTCCAAGGAGAAAGGTGGGGTAAAAGTATTCTAAATAAATAAATATAAATACATAAATACATAAATGAATAAATAAGATACACACAATGCACACATATATCAATGGGCGCTTTTACATGACCCCTAAGATCCGCTGGCCACTTAAATTTGGACCAGAGATCTTGGGGGTTTGTCCCTCTTCCTGTGTTCCCACCCCGCCGCACTCCCTTGCTCTTGTCTGCATGAGGGGAGGGAGAGAAAAAAGGGAGAAAAGAATGCAGGCTTACCTCCATCTGCCCATCGCAGCCCTGAAAGCAAGCATTCCAGTCTCTTAAAGTGTCTTAAAGGGGCGGGGGGCAAAAAACAAACAAACACAAGGCGAGGAGAGCCCGGCACTCACTGCTTTACATCCGCATCAGAAATTTTTCACCTTTGGAGACCAGGTACTTGAAAAGTGAGCTGGGACGCGCTTAGGTGGGCGTGGTCGTACTTAATTTGTTTTAAAGTCCGTTGCTGGTGGGAAAACATTTTTAAGCTCTGGATCTGGGAGCCCTTTGCCTTGGATTTTAGGGGTCGTGTAAAAGTGCCCAATGTGTGAACATTTCCTATTCATCTTCATCTTGCCGTGTTGGGTTCTTCCCAGCCAGGTGGGATACTCCCAAAGAAGGCTGCTTTGTGGGTTGAAAAGCAAGACTACATCTGTGGTACTATTCCAAGCCACAGGCTCCTCACGCCAGCAGATACACTTATGAACAGTGCATGCTTGTTATATGAAACTCAAATCGATCCACTCTAAGTGACAGGGAGACAAACTCACAATCTTGTCAAGTTGCTCATTCTGTCAACAAACCGAATACAGTACAGTACAGTGGTACCTTGTATAAAGGAATTAATTCGTTCCTAATGAAATTCTGTTAAGCAAATTTTCCTTTGTACAAATTTCCCATAGGAATGTATTGAAATGGATTAATCCCTAATTGTCTCTATTGTATGTATTCTGTTGTAAACTATCCGGAGTTCCCCCGGAAGATGGGCGGTATATAAGTATTAAAATAAATAAATAAATAAGTAAATAGAATTGTGACAATTTTTCTGTTGTACAGATTCGCCCCATAGATGATTCTGTTAAGCGATTTCCCCCTACCTCCATAATTTTTTTCCCTTTAAGCGGATTTTCTCTTAAACAAACCACTTGTTATACGAGGGGCCACTGTACTAATATTTTGGATAATTCTATACAGTAGTGGGACTATATCACTTCTTAGTAATCCATAGTGAATTTTTCATCTCTTTCTGTAGGCTAGAAGTAGACTAACCAAGTGCCTTCTAGATATTTTGGGCTACAGTTCTTACAATCCCCGACCGTTGGCCATATTATTAAGGACTTGTGAAATCAAGAAGATGGCATTATTCCAGTGCATGTAGGCTCTGGGGACTTATCAATGGTGTTGATGCTGCATCTTCACAGATTTAATGTACAAAGCACAAAATGGTTTGGGTCCAAGCTAAGACTGAATATCACAGTATAAACCGGCTTAGGTGCTAAGGTCATCAGGAGAGGCCTTTCTCTCCATCCTGCCACCTTTACAGGTAAGTCACATGGGAACACATGAAAGGGCCTTCTCTGTTGCTACTCCTAGACTTTGGAACTCCCTTTCACTGGAGGCCATGACTTCCCCGTCTCTGCTGTCTTTCCAGAAGCAGGCAAAGACCTTCCATCTCAGGCAAGCTTTCCCTGAATGACGGACTACCTACTATGTGACTTTTAGATGGATTACCATGCATGATTACATTGACTGATTTCATAAGAACACCAGTGTTTTCCATGTTAGTCTCCACCCCTCATAATGGATTTTTTTTTTTTTGCGTGCTCTTTGTAGCTTTAATGTTACCTTTTAATGTTCTAAGGTGCCTCCTATAATTCCCTGTTCTTAACTTGAATATTTATTTTATTTATTTATTTATACAATTTATATGCCACTCGCTACCCAAAGGTCTCTGGGCAGCTTACAATAGAAATGAACAATCACAACAAAGCATTAAAATGTCAATTAAAACAATAAAAACATTTAAATACAAAACACTGAAATTGCCATCAGGAACCACAATCTATATTATGTCAGTTAAAAAAACTTCTGAAACAGAAAGGTTTTTACCTGGCGTCGAAACATCTTCATCATTGGTGCCAGGCGGATCTCAGACAGGAGGGTGTTCCATAGCCCGGGGGCAGCTGCAGAAAAGGCTCTATACCAACAAGCCATCCCTTTCACCTCCTTAAGGGATGGCACTTTCAGGAGGGCTAGATCGTAATTAGAGATGGGCACGACTAGGGAAAATGACGTTTTCGAGTTGTCGTGTGTCGGAGGCAGTCCATTTCGGCTCGTTTCCGTTTTTCGCGAAATTTCGCAAAAATTAGTCGGTTTGTTTTTTCATTTTTTCGTTTTCATTAGTACTGGTTGGGGGGGTAGCGGGCTCCTGGAGGGAGCTGCAGGAGTCAGCCAGAGCCACAAGTGACGGACTGGCAGACTCTTTGCACCCACTGTGTCTCACGTACTTGCATGTAGTGCAATGCAAGTAGATCTGGCTTAGGGTTAAGATGGGTTAGCGCAAGGGCTAGGGTTAGGCTAGTTATGGGTGAGGTTAGGGTGAGTATTGGGGTGCACCTCTGGGTGCCTCTCTGACCCACTTAGAAAGACAGTTTACTGGCGTATGGGTTAGGCTTAGGCTTAGGGTTCGGGTTTGGGCTACGATTAGTGGGCTGTTTATGCCCGATTGGCACATCCCAGAAGTCTCTGTGGTCAACCTGGCCAAGTGGCCATGCGATTGGTGGAAAATTTGCATGGTCCACTCCCATGGGCGAGCCCATCATTGCAAATGTGCAGGTGTAAAAAAATAAAATAAAATAAAATAAAATAAAATCAACGGAGACTTTTTTTTTGCAAGAAAAACCCACTGCTGCTACTGTAAAAATTCAAGCATTTAAAATAGCTAATTTTCGCATGTTTCTGTGGTGCTTTGGTGGGGTTTTGGGCAACGATTTCAAAAAAATATTGCGGTCGCCATTTTGGATCCCCTGCACTGCATGGCAAATGGATGCGCCCTCCCAGCCTGGTACAGTCAGCAAAACCTGGCCATGCGATTGGTGGAATGGCTCCAAAACTTTGCATGGTCCACTCCCATGGGCGAGCCCATTATTGCGAATGCGCAGGTGTAAAAAAATAAAATAAAATAAAATAAAATAAAATAAAATAAAATAAAATCAACGGAGACTTTTTTTGCAAGAAAAACCCACTGCTGCTACTGTAAAAATTCAAGCATTTAAAATAGCTAATTTTCGCATGTTTCTGTGGTGCTTTGGTGGGGTTTTGGGCAACGATTTCAAAAAAAATATTGCGGTCGCCATTTTGGATCCCCCGCACTGCATGGCAAATGGATGCGCCCTCCCAGCCTGGTACCAGCAGCGCAGCAGTAGCAATAGCCAAGGAGAGGGGGGCGGGGAACCCCTCCCCAAATAAAACACCCTTCTGGCCTGGTAGGTGCCCTCAGACAGTTTTCACCTACTTTTAGGGCCGGGAATCGGTTTTTTTAAAACTTTTAAAAACTTTTTTCTGTGCCGCTTGGCATTGCGCGATCGCCGCGATGCAAGTAACGAGCATGACAAATCAGACCAAATTGTTCATTCGTCGGTTCGAGCTTGAATTCTGGTGGAGTAATTCCCGTTACCGTTTCCGTAGAGTAACGGATACGAGTAACGGAAACGGAAACGGGAATACCGCTAAGTCGTGCCCATCTCTAATCGTAATTGCTGGGTAGGTTCATACAGAAGGAGGCAGTCTTAAATACTGTACGTCTTAAATGTTCTGGGCTGTATATTGTCCCTCATTATTGTAAGCCACCTTGGGTCCTTTTCCAAGGAGAAAGGTGGGGTAAAAATAATCTAAATGAATGAATGAATGAATGAATGAATGAATAAATAAATAAATAAATAAATAAATAAATAAATAAATAAATAATTTACTGGACTACATAGTAGATCCCAAAAGTAATAACTGATAAAGCACGGTAATGGTGTGGTTCAAAATGGATGCAAAATGGCCACATAGTATTGGATAGGTACTTGAATTGCAAAGTAAATGGTGGTCCTCAGCATGCAGCAAAGCTGTAGAGTGGATTGATGAGGCCTTTTGTATTTTGGATGGAGGGTTTTTATGGTGGCCAGCGCTCAGAAACTCATTCAAACAATAAATTTACTTGCCTTTGAGTTTACAAGGCTATAAACATATAAGGCCTTTGACCCTGGCATTGACGAAATAAGTTTGCTGCAGTTGTGTTTATGGGCAACTATTTATAGGGAGGTATTTTACACTGAGTTTCACATGCAAAGAAACAGTCGTTTAATTTCACAGCCCTCCTGCTCTTCTTTTTGGTTTCCATCCCTACTTCCTGGCTGATTTGCTTTGCTTTATTTTATTGAGGGATTCAGACCCTGGGGGGAACTCAATTTAGAACTCATTTTAGTTTTCTGGGAAGTTTTTGATTGACTTGGATTGTGGGCGGGGTAACCAGACCTTTTCGTTTGGTCTGCATTTTCAGACCATTGTTTAGACAGGGTTTCCATATAGTGGCGGACCACTGCCTACTCTGATATCTCCAAATTTCTCACGGATGTGGATAGTATTAGTTAAAGTCCTGTTGCACAAGTTGTGCCTTTAGAATAATGATAATATCACCAGTAGGGAGATATTTGTAGTAATTAAAATATTTCCGAATTGAGACCCTTGGCTTCATTGTGTAGAAGCCATGGGTCTCAAGGAGGAAATCTTAAATGAACTGAAAATCTCTGCTGGCAGGTAGAATTATTGGTAATTAAATACTTTCTTATTTCATCCTTTGCTCCCATGACTTCCATGTGATGAAATGAACTACAGTATTTTCCATGAATTAGACTATATTTTTTCTAAAATTGTTGTACTAAAATTGAGGGTTGTCTTAAGCCAAGGAGACAACCCATGTGGTTGCAAAACTAATTTTAGGTTGGAAAAGTGGGGATCATTTTATACATGGAGGCGTCTTATAGATGGGAAAATACAATACAGTGGTACCTTGTATAAAGGAATTACAGTGGTACCTCGGATAATGACTTTAATTCATTCTCCGAAGTTGTTATCTGACACACGTTGTTATCCGAAATGCGGTTTCCCATAGGAATGAATGGGAAACCAATTAATCCGTTCTGGAGCCTAGGAAAAAGGCACAGACACCTGGTTTTTTGCTCAAAACTCTTTATAAAATGCACTTTAAAGGTACAGATGCAATGCCACCCAGGATAATTCTTTTTTACTGATGCATGCTGGAAATTTGTTATCCGAGGCAGTCCATAGGGAAAATTCGTTATCCAAGGCAGCCCATAGGAAAATTCATTATCCGAGGCAGCCCACAGAGAAAATTCATTATCTGAAGCAGACCTATACCTAGAATTGCAATTCGTTATCTGAGGCAGCCCATAGGGAAAATTCGTTATCAGAAGCAGTCCTATACCTGGAAATTTGCAGTCTTTATCCAAAAAAATTCGTTATCCAGGGCTGTCGTTATCCTAGGTACCACTGTAATTCATTCTAAATGAAATTATGTTAAGCAAATTTTCCTTTATACAAATTCCCATAGGAATGCATTGAAAATGGAGTGATCCCATTTTTATGTTGTATGGATTCTCCTCATAGGCAATTATGTTAAGCAAATTTCCCCTATCTCCAGAATGTTTTATGTTGTACAATTTTTATGTTATACAATCTGTTTGTACTTGCAAGTTGCACAAGCCAGAGGATGGAGAAGCAGAAACTTAGACAACAGGATTTTGGGCAATATTTAATTAAAGCAAACAATGAAAGCAACACTCCACTGGAAGTCTTTCTTTCCACAGATTTGCATTTTTACAATGGTAAAAGGGTGCTGTACCTGTTAGATGAACTAACACATAAACATACTTATGTCATGGGAAGCCAGAGGTCATGGGCATGATGTGGTGGCCAGGAAAGCCAATGTGATTCTTGGTTGCATCAACAGAACCATAGTGTCTAGATCAGGCCTGCCCAAAATCCGGCCCGGGTGCCAAATCCGGCCCATCAGGCCATTCTGAGTGGCCCGCGGCTGGCTGGCCCTCCCCCTCCCCCTCCTTCGCTTATGGGTCAGTGGGTGGGGCTTTCAGTGGGATGGCAGGGTCGGGGAGCAACCGGCCCGACACATTCTCAGCCACCAAATCTGGCCCTCCTTACAAAAAGTTTGGGCATCCCTGGTCTAGATCAAAGGAAGTGATAGTACTACTCTATTCTGCTCTGGTCAGACCCCACCTGGAATACTGTGTCCAATTCTGTGTGCCTCAGTTTAAAAAGGATGTTGACAACCTTGAGCGGGTCCAGAGGAGGGCAACCAGGATGGTTGAAGGTCTGGAGGAAATGTCATATGAGGAACAGCTTAGGGAGCTGGGAATGTTTAGCCTTTCAAAAAGAAGGCTGAGGGAGGATATGATAGCTATATTTAAATATTTGAAAGGATGTCATATTGAAGAGGGAACAGATTTGTTTTTCATGGCTTGAGAGACTAGGACTCGGGGCAATGGTTTCAAACTACAGGAAAAGAGAATCCATTTGAACATTAGGAAGAACTTCATGACAGTTAGAGCTGTTCGGCAGTGGAAGATGCTGCCACAATGGAGGGTGGTTGAGTCTCCTTCTTTGGAAGTTTTTAAGCAAAGGCTGGATGGCCGTCTGTCGGAAATATTGTGATGGGGTTCCTGCATGGCAGGGGATTGGACTAGATGGCCCTTGAGGTCTCTTCCAACTCTATGATTCTATGATTCTATGGGCTGATGTGTTGGACCCAATTTACTGATTTGTATGGCCAGCTAGTCATTGAGATAATGGTGTATCTTCCATCCTTCTTGCACTTAATGAAAGCTCTGTGAGCCCTCAGTATTCACTACAAGAGTACGTCCAGACTTAGGGTCAGTTCAAGCCCTGGCATCCTTGGTAATAGTAATTTTAAACTACCAATGAGAGGATGATATGCTGTGATCATACCACTTTTTTGTGCAATCTCATTTCATTCGTTGAAATGGTCCCTTTTGCTGAAATGCCTCCCTGTTGTGGTTTCAGTACCTTGTTGGTAATCTAAATCCACCCTGTTTCTTGTCAGAAAACTTCTCTGAATTCCAGTTCTCTCCTCTCAAAGGAAAGTCAAGAGATTGTGATAACTCAGCTTCTCGTGTAAATAGGCCAGCTGTTAGTGTGCAGATGTGGCACCCTTAAACTCAAACCAAATGAGAACAGTATTTTGTTGGCAAACGTTAGCAGTCTTAATGCAGAGTGAAGACTCCAGTGGGGCCTCTTACGCTGCAGGTTTTATACTTTAATGAGGCAGATATTTAATCAATTTTAGAGTACATTGGTATCTGCGTTTTGCATGTGTTTCAAATAACTATGAAATTTATACGCAGATGAAGTAACTGAAGCATGGCCATGCTTCAGAAGGGCACATGGTCCTTAGCACAGGGTAACACAAAGAATTATGGACCCATGAAAGGGGCTTAATGAGAATAATTTTTTTGCAGCTGGGGGACTCTCCCAAGAGGTCTGATATGCTTGTCTGTGATTTAAAATCCAGCATGTGTGTGTGTGTGTGTGTTTTTTCGTTAACAGTCGTGACCGACTCTTCGTGACTCCATGTTCATGGAGTTTTCTTGGCAGGAATACTGGAGTGCTTTGTCAGTTCCTACTCCAGGCGCCTACAACATCTGGTATTGCCTGGAGGTCTCCCATCCAAGGACTAACCAAGGCCGACCCTGCGTAGCTTCCGAAATCAGGTGAGATCAGATGTGCTTAGGGCATCTAGGCAGCTAAAATCCAGCATAGAAACAGTTATTTTGCTAGCAGTTTTCCATAGGTTTCCTTCATTCTCTCATTTAGTAGTACAGAATTATGAGACTGACACAGAATTCTTGACCACCTTTGCCTCCAGCAGAATTACACAAATGATTAAAGAAAAAAATCTGTCCTTATTTTAAGTGGCTGGATATATTCGGTATTTCACAAACGTCCTATTCCGCTTGCTTCCCCTGTACAAAACATCATTCGGCTTCGAAAACTATACTGTAAGTCTAACCTCAGCCCCTCTCCCATGGAAAGTTTCCACAGCTTTGTGATTTCAGTGCATGCTATCTGCCATCTTGGAGGGGAGGCACGACAATGTTCGATTCCACCAAAGACTCTGCTTTTGTGGGTCAGGGGAAGTTGATCTTCTCCATTATTTGTTCAATTGCCCTTTGTATGAGAACTCCGGAAGTCAATGTCTTGCCGGAATCCTTAGACCTCTGGGTGACTGACCCCCCCCAGCCCACCCCCTGGCTCAGTTCTTGTGGGTATGGACTATTATGCGTCAAGTATTTATTTATTTATTTTTACACTTATATCCTGCCCATCTTCCGGATCGGAACTCTGGGCAGCTAACAATAAAGCAAGACAATAAAAGACCAAACCACAAATTGCAATAAAAGGAGGGGAGAGCACAAAAAACAACAACAACAGTTAAGTAGAAACTTAAGTAGAAAGGTCACCGAATGCCTCCTTAAAAAGGTGAGTTTTCAAAGCTTTTTTAAAGGCAGGCAGGGACTCTGCAAGGCACAGCTCACTGGGGAGTTGATTCCACAGCGTGGGGCCCACCACAGAGAAGGCGTGGTCACGCGTATGCGATTTCTGCGCCTCTGTGGGTGTGGCCACCCTCAGTGAGCGCACCTGCACCATTCTCGTGGGCCTGGGAGATACGCTCCGACAGGTACTCTGGTCCCAAGCCGTGGAGGGCTTTGAAAGTCAAAACCAGGACCTTGAACCGTATCTGGAGGGCAACGTGTAACCAGTGCAAGTGAGCCAGAACTGGGGTGATGTGCTCGAATCTATGAGCGCCCACCACCAGCCTGGCCGCCGCATTCTGCACCCGCTGTAGCCTCCGGACAAGGGTCAAGGGCAACCCCAACCGCATCATGCCCATGACCTCTGGCTTCCCATGACATATTTTCTTTGGCAGCAAAGAAAATATGGTCCAAGGAAGCATTAAGGAGGGAAGCCATATCATGTTATATGTTATATCTCTGTACGTATATGCAGCGTGTGTTTATGTTTTATGTTATTGTCATGATGACCTATGGTTTAGCAATAAAGCCTGGTTGATGGATTGACTCATTCAGTAGAGCTTGTCAAGATGTGATCAAGGTTTTTAATATCACTGCTGGATGGGTCAATGGTTTAGGGAGCCAGTTCCTTAAGTTGCCTCCTTGACAGGGTCTGGGTTTGATAGGGTCTTCATAGGGCCCCTTCCAGCTCTCCAGTTATAAGATGATGATTCATAGATCTATTGGATTCCCCAGTGATTGCCTGTTAGGATAGTTATAACTTTAGAGAAGTGGTGAGGAGGGCCTCTGCAACATTCCTCATCTGTGATTCAGCAGTGATTTCAGCTCTGCAAAGAAGGCTGGAAACAGCTTCTAGTGAACAGCTCTTTAATCAAGGAGAGACAAGACTGGGGACTGGGGAGAGGAGGTTACCCCCACAAGGCTGGCCCTTTCACAGGCAATTGTGAAGCAGTGTCTCTAATTTGCTCTTCTGCTGCCACCAACTAGATTCTCTAGTAAATTAATTTTTTCCAAACTGATTTAAATCGAATAAAGATCAAGGAAGTTTATTTATAACAAAGTACAATTAAAAGCATAAAGAGTAACGTGTTCAGGTACAAACAAAAGGAAGAATATAGCTCAAATACACTAAGGTTAGGTTACAGACAAAGTTGATCACTGGCACACCCTGTTCGGATGAGGCCATCAACTGCTTGTGTAGGTGTTCACTAAACAGCCATTAAACAGAAGGATGGCCCAACACAGGAGGGGTAACAGCTCAGGACCAGAATCAGCAGTACACCTCCATTTGAAGGACAAAGGGCACTCTTTCAAAGATGAAGATGTATATATAGTAGACAGAGAAGATAGGTGATTTGAGAGAGAAGTTAGGGAAGCCATTCATGTGAGCATGGAAACCCCCTCCCTCAACAGAGGTGGTGGCCTCAGGCATAGTCTATCTGCTACTGAAACCCATAAAGAATGGGTCGTTAGCTATGGCCCTGGTGGTGAAGGCTGTGCTTTCAACAATACCCAGACAAATCAAAAAGCCTTCACCACCTAGGCCATAGCTAACAACCCATTCTTTATGGGTTTCAGCAACTTAGGCCATTGTTCACCTTAAGGCTATTGACTGTTCTCTACTTAACAAGCCTATTCAGGCCATTGTTCATCTTATGAGCCTATTTCAGACCAGGGTGACAAGAGGTCAAAGTGGACTATAAGATGGAGGACTCACAACTAGCTTTATTCAGGCTGCTGGAGCTGTTTGGATGAGCAGCGAAACATTTCTATCTCTCAAGAAAAAGAAGTCCAGTTGCCATGACTCAACTTCCAGACATCAAAAAACAACCACACTCCTGGGTAAAATCAAATCAAAAGAAGCTAGCTTTTTTGTTTGTTTGTTTGTTTGTTTGCAATCATTGAGCCGAAACCTCAACATCTAAGAAAAAGAGCTCAATATTTCAGGCTGCACTTAATGACACCACCAGACTATTATGGTGATTAGTGACCTGTGAACCTAATGAATGGCATGAATTAGCCCAAAATTCATTTTCAGCATCTGCTACAGAAATGTACAATCTGACTTTGGTCGCGGTCTCACTAAAGTTTTCTGCCCATCTTAATTTTATGCGTAGTTTTCTTTGGGCAGTCACGTGGTGTTTGATGTGCACTTAGTATCCTGTCACCAGGGTAGTATTTTTCTGCTCTGCGCCCGTCTCTACTTGCCTACTGCGCATCTTTTCCCTTTTTTCTGGGTCGATTTTCTAAGTCACCATTGCAAGTGGCAGGAAAAGGCATACAAAGCTAATTATTGCGTATTTTCTGGGGTTGCACCTCGTTAGAGAAGCAAATAATTGAGCATTTTTAAGGGAAGTTTTTTAAAACAAACCCTAGCGGTGGTTTAAGAAACTTCGGTGAAAGTGCGTTTCCGGGGGGCATGGTCAACCAGGACACTGATTTACTTCCCTTTGCGGTTAGGACATAATCTTTTCAGTTCTCCGCAGCAAAAATGCGCAGAAAATGCTGGTAAGACCGCAGCCTTAGAAACATCTCCTGAAACCTAGCAAGCAGCATTGATTTCTTTCGTATTGGATTCAATAGCAACAAACAGGTTAGTGGGAAAGTATCTTGTCACCTTTTCCTTTTTGAAATACTGTATCTAAAACAATTTAGTGTTATTTCTAGTTCTCACCCACATTTTTCTCACCCTTTCACTGTTTGGAATGTTGTTTGCTTACTAAAACGATAATTTGGATGGTTGACAAAGAACAACTCTGAGATCCCTATAAATATTTATTAGCAGCCGAGAATTGTTGGGTAACCCTTCTTTCAAAAGTCTTGATGGAGATCGTGCGGTCAGCATACAACCCCGTTTTCAATGTGTTCTGGAGCAGAACAAAGGGATATTCGGTGGATTCAGAATATATTACAGCCATCCTGCATGTGATGCCCAGCGGTCAACTTCGGCCCGTCCGACTAGGTTGTCGCGGGCGCACATGCTGCGCATGGCCACGCCCAGGGAGGCTCGGAGAACTTCCACTCGTTCCCGAGCCTTCTCTGTGGCTGGCCCAATGCTGTGGAACCATCTCCCAGCAGAAGTGCGCCTAGCAGAGTCCCTGCCTGCCTTCCGGAAGGCTTTGAAAACCCTTCTCTTCCGGGAGGCGTTTGGATGATTTTTTTCTCCCCCCCCCGCCATCGCCATTTCCTGCAATTCTTGTCTCATCTGCTTAGTTTATTAGCTCATGCAATTTGTTTTCCTTAATTTGTTGTAAACCGCCCGGAGTCCCCCCCCAGGAAGACGGGCGGTATATAAGTCCCATAATAATAATAATAATAATAATAATAATAATAATAATAATAATAATAATAATAATAATAATAATAATAATAATAATAATAATGGAAATAGCTAATGAGAAGTTTCCTAGATGCAATTAGGAGAACATATACTTATCGGTGCTTTATCTTTTGTATCAGTAAATGAAGATAAAACCGGCTAGAGTGTTGTCCAAATATAGTTTTGAAAAGATAAGAGCCCAAGTCAACAGAGGCACTCCCTCGTTCCTGAAGGAAACTGGTAGGCTGCCCCCAGAACCTGCTGATAAAGCCCCATCTGTTAAAGCAAAGTGCTGCAGACAGGGTAATAAATTTCCGGCAAAGACCTAGAGAGGTTGTTTTAGCTTGACAGTCGTTGGTGGGAAGTCCTCCTGCTCTCCCCTCCTGCTTTTGGCGAACCAGCAAAACTATTTTGAAAATGAAATATTGACGAAGACTATCAGCTTTAGGGTTAGCTTTACACTTTTTTTCTACAGGGCCAGTGAGAAATCACACTGCATGTTTTATTTCCCTGGCAAACATCGTAGCATGATAAACTGTTATGAGAAGAAAGTCAGAAGGAAAAACTACGCTTCAGAGGGTGACCAACGTAGAAAAACAACAGATGTCAGGCAAAGCGCAGAGCCGACCGATTGCCAAGCCTTTGGAAAACAAAATTAATTTCCTTTTGACTTTGATAATGATGATGATGTAATCGACTGAAGATGAAGAGCTGCCATGCTTGTAGAGTTATTTAAAATCTTTTGCCATGTAACAGGGTGGATTTCTTGGGCCTATTTATTGATGTGCGTGGAGGGAAACATTAGGTAGCTGAGAGGTGATGGAGGATATAAATGTTCTATGTATCTCAGTTTCTAAGATGGTTTTTCATATATAAGATGGGGGATACTTGGCTGGAGGATAGTACCTGTGAAAGGGATCTGGGAGTCTTGGTGGACTACAAATTGAACATGAGTCAGCAGTGTGATGCGGCAGCCAGGAAAGCCAATGCGATTCTTGGTTGCATCAACAGAAGCATAGTGTCTAGATCAAGGGAAGTGATAGTACCAGTCTATTCTGCTCTGGTCAGACCCCACCTGGAATCCTGTGTCCAGTTCTGTGCGCCTCAATTTAAAAAGGATGTTGACAACCTCGAGCGAGTGCAGAGGAGGGCTACCAGGATGGTTGAGGGTCTGGAGGAAATGTCTTATGAGGAACGGTTTAGGGAACTGGGAATGTTTAGCCTTTCAAAAAGAAGACTGAGAGGGAATATTATAGCTATGTTTAAAGATTTGAAAGGATGTCACATTGAACATAAGAACATAAGAACATAAGAAGAGCCATGCTGGATCAGGCCAAAGGCCCATCTAGTCCAGCTTCCTGTATCTCACAGCGGCCCCACCAGATGCGTTTGGGAGCGCATGAGACTAGATATCTGTCTCCTGATACCACTCCCCTGCATCTGGCCCTTGAAGTACCCTGGTTTAAAGCCTAGAGATTACACATCTCCATCATGGTTTGTAACCCGTGATGGACTTTTCCTCTAGGAATCTGTCCAATCCCCTTTTGAAGGCATCCAGGCCAGATGCCATCACCACATCCTGTGGCAGGGAGTTCCATAGACTTACAACGCGCTGGGTGAAAAAATATTTTCTTTTGTCAGTTCTTACTCTCCCAGCACTCAATTTGAGTGTATGTCCCCTAGTTCTGGTATTTTGAGAGAGGGAGAAGAGCTTCCCTCTATCCACTTTACTCATACCCTGCATTATTTTGTATGTCTCAATCATATCCCCCTCAAGCGCCTTTTTCCAGACTGAAGAGGCCCAATTGTTTTAGCCTTTCTTCATAAGGGAGGTGCCCCAGCCCAGTAATCATTTTAGTCGCTCTCTTCTGCACCTTTTCCAGTTCCACTATGTCTTTCTTGAGATGCGGTGACCAGAATTGTACACAATACTCCAGGTGGGGCCTTACTATTGTTTTGTATAACGGCATTATAATGTTGGCTGTTTTATTTTCAATCCCCTTTTGATAATCCCTAGCATGGAATTGGCCTTCTTCACTGCTGCCACACATTGGGGAGACACCTTCATGGAGCTGTCCACCAACACACCAAGATCTCTTTCCTGATCCGTCATGGATAACTCAGAGCCCATGAGTTGATAGATGAAGTTTGGATTTTTGCCCCAATATGCATTACTTTACATTTGGTTACATTAAAACGCATTTGCCATTTCTCAGCCCACTCCCCAGTTTGGAGAGATCCTTCTGGAGCTCTTCACAATCTTCTCTGGTTTTTACCACATGGAAAAGTTTTGTGTCATCTGCAAACTTGGCCACCACACTGTTTATCCCTGTCTCCAGGTCATTTATGAACAGATTGAAAAGCACCGGTCCCAGGACCGAGCCCTGGGGCACACCGCTTTTCACTTCTCTCCATTGTGAAAATTTCCCATTGACACCTACTCTTTGTTTCCGGGATCTCAACCAGTTCTCAATCCATAAGAGGACCTGCCCTCTTATCCCCTGACTATGCAATTTTCTCAGCAGCCTTTGGTGAGGGACTGTGTCAAAAGCCTTTTGAAAATCCAGATAGACTATATCCACCGGTTCACCCAAATCCACGTGCCTGTTGACCTTTTCAAAAAATTCTAAAGGTTTGTAAGACAAGATTTACCCTTACAGAAGCCATGCTGATTTTCCCTCAGCAAGGTTTGTTCTTTTATGTGTTTTAAGATTTTCTCTTGGATGAGGCCTTCCACCATCTTCCCTGGGACAGATGTAAGGCTAACCGGCCTGTAGTTTCCTGGGTCCCCCCTCCTTCCTTTTTAAAAATTGGTGTGACATCCGCTATCCTCCAGTCCTCCGGCACTGTGGCCGTTTGAAGAGACAAGTTGCATATAACCGTTAAGAGATCTGCAATTTCATTTCTCAGTTCCCTAATAACCCTTGGGTGGATGCCATCTGGGCCCGGTGACTTGTTAATCCTCAATTTATCAATTAGTCCTAAAACCTCCTCTCTTTTAACCTGTATTTGATTTAATTCTTTAGTCAAGAGGGGCGGCTCAGGCAGCGGAATCCGCTCAAGGTCCTCTGTCGTGAAGACAGACGCAAAGAACTCGTTCAATTTCTCTGCAATGTCCAAGTCCTCCTTAACCTCCCCTTTTCCTCCCTCACCATCCAGAGGGCCAACTGGTTCTCTGGCAGGTTTTCTACTTCTAACATATTTAAAGAAGCTTTTATTATTACCCTTTATATTGCTAGCCATGCGTTCCTCAAAGTCTTTCTTTGCCTCCTTATCATCTTTTTACATTTCTTTTGCCAGAGTTTGTGTTCCTTTTTATTTTCCTCATTTGGGAGGATTTCCATTTACAGAAGGACCTCTCCTTGTGCTTTAGAGCCTCTCTAACTCCACTCGTTAACCATGCCGGTGTCCTCTTGGACTTAAATGAGCTCTTCTTTCTTTGTGGTATGCACTTGTGCTGGGCCTCTATTATTGTTGTTTTAAACAGGCTCCATGCACTCTGAAGAGATTGGATTCTTCTAACCCTCCCCTTCAGTTTCTCTCTAACTAGTTTCCTCATCTGAGGGAAGTTTGCCCTTCGAAAATCAAGGGTTTTATATCTGATTTGGTTGACACTCTTCCTCCGACATGCATGGCAAAGGTAATTGCAGCATGGTCACTGTTCCCCAGAGGCTCAGTGACATTCACATCCCTGACGAGGTCCTGAGTATCACACAATATTAGATCTAGAGTTGCCTGTTCTCAGGTGGGCTCCATGACAAGTTGCTCTAAGGCACAGTCATTCAGCAAGTCGAGAAACCCAGTTTCTCTTTCTTGCCCGGAGCTCGCATTGGCCCAGTCAATGTGGGGATAATTAAAGTCCCCCATGATTACTATCCTATCCCTCTTAGCCACCTCCATGATTTCTCTCCTCATTTCAAGGTCCCCCTCAAGTTTTTGATCTGGTGGACGATAGAATACTCAACTATCATATCACTCTTTGGACCTGGTAGTTTAACCCACAGTGATTCTATGGCGGAGTCAGACCCTCTGTCAATCTCCATTCTGCTGGATTTTATGCCTTCTTTGACATAGATGGCCACTCCTCCTCCAACCCGCCCCTCTCTATCCCTTCTATAGAGTTCATAGCCTGGGATTGCTGTGTCCCACTGGTTCTCCACATTCCACCAGGTTTCTGTTATGGCTATTATATCAATGTTATCCCTAGCTGCCAGATGTTCAAGTTCTCCCATCTTTGCTCGGAGTCTTCGAGCATTGGCGTAGAAGCACTTGTACAGTGGGTCCCGCAACAGCTGCTGCCTTGTTCTTCTCCCCCCACAGCTTTTATTTTCAGTAGACGAACTGTCACATTCCACTATTCTGCCAGTATTAATACTTGCTATGTCATCTCTATGTGATTCTCTACCCTCTCCAACCTCATTCCCGAGGATGAGGTGTTCCAACCGGATGCCACACAGCTCCTGTCGGCTTTCCCCCAGTTATCAGTTTAAAAGCTGCTCTGCTGCCTTTTTGAGGTTGAGTGCCAGCAATCTGGTCCCATCATGATTCAAGTGCAACCCATCCCTCCTGAAGAGGTTTGGCTTGTCCCAAAATGTTCTCCAGTTCCTGACAAATCTAAAGCCCTCCTCTCTCGACACCATCGCCTCATCCACGCATTGAGGCTTCTGAGTTCTGCCTGCCTGGCGGGACCTGCACGAGGAACAGGTAGCACTTCTGAAAATGCTACCTTGGAAGCCCGGGACTTCAATCTTCTACCTAGCAACCTGAATTTGGCTTCCAAGACTGACCGCTTGCCCTTCCCGACATCATTGGTACCGGCGTGTACCATGACCACTGGCTCCTTCCCAGTTCTCTCTAACAAGCTATCTATATTTCTGGTGATGTCTGCAACCTTTGCACCCGGCAGGCAAGTGACCATCCGGTTATCATGCTCCTCACAAATCCATCCCTCCGTATTTCTAATGATAGAATCCCCTAGCACAATGAGCTTCTCTCCTGCAGCCTGCTCATCAACATGTACCTGATCTTGTATCTCATCAATAGTGATGAGGGAGAGATCCTCCGGAACCACTTCTTCCTCTATGTGTGCCTCATGAGGTGTGCTGAGGGAAAGAGCTTCAAATTGATTGTGCAAGATGAGACTCTCTGAGCGATGCCTTGGCCTTCTACTCCTTTGAGTCACATTCCTCCACCCATCCACCTCCTGAGTTGGGGGAGTGACTTCCTCCTCTGAAGTGTGCCCTGTCTCTTCTTGGACCTGGATAGTCTCTTCCGCTCTGTCCAGGAACTGCTCAAGCTCCTTAATATGTTGCTGGTCCACTATGCGAGCCTCTAGCTGCTGGACCTTCTCTTCCAATAGCGCTACCAGATTGCACTTGCAGCAGATGTAGTTCTGCACACGCTCTGTCAAGATAACAAACACGGCACAAGTACTGCAGGTAACTACAGCTGCTCCCTGCAACTCCATTTTAACGATTACAATAAAATGTATTCAAGGTCTCAAAAATGTAAACTTGCACTTTTTTTTTAATCTAGTAAGACTCTTTACTTCTTTTATTGTTTAGTCAAAATCTAACAGTGTAGGGGCCGCTAAAGCACCTCTACTCCGACTGCAAGCACGTCAGGAAGTGTAGGACCTCCTGAGGAGTTGCTTGGCTTGGGAACTCAATTAAACCCAGATTTTTTTTTTTTAGTTTGCACGTGCCATCCGGCGCGTGCTGCTGGTAGCAGCTATTTAAAGCTAAAACTCCGCCCCTTGCTCCTGCAAAAAGAAGAAGTTAGCTCTGCCCTTTGTTCGTGTGCTCCTCTGACCAGCTCCTTCCTCTCTGCTGCTCTGCCAGAAGAGGACTGAGGGACTGCTGGTAGCAGCTATTTAAAGCTAAAACTCCGCCCCTTGCTCCTGCAAAAGAAGAAGTTAGCTCTGCCCTTTGTTCGTGTGCTCCTCTGACCAGCTCCTTCCTCTCTGCTGCTCTGCCAGAAGAGGACTGAGGGACTGCTGGTAGCAGCTATTTAAAGCTAAAACTCCGCCCCTTGCTCCTGCAAAAAGAAGAAGTTAGCTCTGCCCTTTGTTCTGTGCTCCTCTGACCAGCTCCTTCCTCTCTGCTGCTCTGCCAGAAGAGGACTGAGAGACTGCTGGTAGCAGCTATTTAAAGCTAAAACTCCGCCCCTTGCTCCTGCAAAAGAAGAAGTTAGCTCTGCCCTTTGTTCTGTGCTCCTCTGACCAGCTCCTTCCTCTCTGCTGCTCTGCCAGAAGAGGACTGAGAGACTGCTGGTAGCAGCTATTTAAAGCTAAAACTCCGCCCCTTGCTCCTGCAAAAAGAAGAAGTTAGCTCTGCCCTTTGTTCTGTGCTCCTCTGACCAGCTCCTTCCTCTCTGCTGCTCTGCCAGAAGAGGACTGAGAGACTGCTGGTAGCAGCTATTTAAAGCTAAAACTCCGCCCCTTGCTCCTGCAAAAGAAGAAGTTAGCTCTGCCCTTTGTTCTGTGCTCCTCTGACCAGCTCCTTCCTCTCTGCTGCTCTGCCAGAAGAGGACTGAGAGACTGCTGGTAGCAGCTATTTAAAGCTAAAACTCCGCCCCTTGCTCCTGCAAAAAGAAGAAGTTAGCTCTGCCCTTTGTTCTGTGCTCCTCTGACCAGCTCCTTCCTCTCTGCTGCTCTGCCAGAAGAGGACTGAGAGACTGCTGGTAGCAGCTATTTAAAGCTAAAACTCCGCCCCTTGCTCCTGCAAAAAGAAGAAGTTAGCTCTGCCCTTTGTTCTGTGCTCCTCTGACCAGCTCCTTCCTCTCTGCTGCTCTGCCAGAAGAGGACTGAGAGACTGCTGGTAGCAGCTATTTAAAGCTAAAACTCCGCCCCTTGCTCCTGCAAAAAGAAGAAGTTAGCTCTGCCCTTTGTTCTGTGCTCCTCTGACCAGCTCCTTCCTCTCTGCTGCTCTGCCAGAAGAGGGAACAGGTTTGTTTTCCATGGCTTCAGAGACTAGGACTCGGGGCAATGGTTTCAAACTACAGGAAAAGAGATTCCATTTAAACGTTCGGAAGACAGTTCATGACCGTTAGAGCTGTTTGGCAGTGGAATATGCTGCCCCAAAGGAGGGTGGGGGAGTCTCCTTCTTTGGTGGTTTTTAAGCAGAGGCTGGATGGCCATCTGTTGGAAATATTGTGATGGGGGTTCCTGCATGGCAGGGGGTTGGACTAGATGGCCCTGGAGGTCTCTTCCAACTCTATGATTCTATGATTCTGATTCCAGGAATCAATCACTAGAAGAATCAACAACTGGGAGAAATAAATCATTAGGTGTAGATGGGATATAAAAAAGATACAGAGATAGAATCTGTCCAAATCCTAAATTTCTCATAAGAAAAGGCATTTCGTATATTTTATCTCTCTTCCCTGTGTGTTCCTTTCTTCTTCAGAAAAAAAAATCAAAACTGAGGGGATTATACTGGATGAAGGAACATCAGGGATTCAAGTTATGCAAATGATAAATTTTACTGATAGACAATAACAATCATGAGAAACAACTTTTTGGGACTATGAAAGAAGAAAATGTAAATGCAGAATGTCATTTGACCTTTAAGAAGAGAAAAGTAGCTGTAGAAAAACTGAAGAGCTTTAATGTTGGGAATGAATACATTGAAAGTGTTAATTATATTTTATGTCTTAATTCAGTCCTCAGTCCAAATGGAGACTGCATTCAAGGAAGAAAACTGGGACTTGAAATGGCAGCTATGGAAAAACTAGAAAAGATTCTTAACTGAAAGAATGACACATTGGAGACCAAGGCCAAGATTGTGTATACTACTGCGATCGAGGTTCCCTCTAAGGTACACACACATGCACACCTCTATCCCCACCCCCACCCAAGTGTGTAAGCCACAAGAATTTTTGTTGTTGCCACAGAACCGATGTGAGGGAAATTTCTTGAGTGCATGCTTTGCACACGCATGAGCATGAAAAAGAGCCATGCACAGCTGGGACAAACATTAGAGGACAAGTTGACTGCAATATTCCTAATTCTTTGTGGCATATGTAAATGCACATGCATGAGTTCTCTCTGTGCCTGTGCGGAGCACTCGGAATCATCTAGAGCAGTGGTTCTCAACCTGTAGGTTCCCAGATGTTCCTGGACTGCAACTCCCAGAAGCCTGTACCACTCGCTGTGCTGGAAGGGGTTTCCGGGAGTTGCAGTCCAGGAACATCTGGGGACACACCGGTTGAGAACCACTGAACTAGAGCTTGATCTTTGTCTATTAGGAACCTCCCACTGCTTGTGCGCATGCTCTGTTTGGCATCCATAAGGGGTCGGTTCCTTTTTTTTTTTTAACCGTTGCTGCAATAGTACTCGTGCTTCAAGCTCCTGTGTGTAAATTAAAGAAAAATATTATCAGAGCATTTTTTCTTCATTGATCCTCCATTATTTTTTCTTGACCTCTGTGAGTTAAAAGGAAAAAAAGAGGTTCTCCCACCCCATCTGCCTTTTCCTGCCATTATATGGCATCTTCATTGCTGTTTCTGCTCAACAGACTGCTATACTATCTATAACGGCACCCTTTTCTTCCACTCCTCCAATTTACGAATCCGAGCCCAAGTCCACTTCTAAACCTAAGTCAGCATCAACATTGAAATTGAGCTTGAAGGCCTCGACAAGGAAACAAGACAAGGAGCAAAATATATCATCACCCTCCACTCCCAGCTTCACAGCCTTTGCCTGCTTCAAGCCCAGCTGGTTCTTTTGAAGATCCAAGGTATTACATATGGATATGTGTGATAGAAAGGACTAGGCATGGAATTATGCAGTAGAACTGATACAGATAGATTGGGAAGGGCTTTAGCATTCATTTCACTTCCTTTTTGGTCCCAAAACGTACGGTGAGGGTCCGTTGATGATCACTAATGGTTCCAAAGTAGAAGGACTAGTCGACAAAGGAGGACTATCAAAAGCTAATAAACTTTTATTCATAACTTCGGTTAATATGTGTCCAGTTTTGTTCTCTTCTGACATTAACACATCTTTCCTCACTAACGGTAACTCTGCTTGGAAATGACAGATGGGGCTAGCTTCGGATTCGCCCTGCCAGAACACCGAGTCCCACAGCAATTGTGTCTGGCTATGGGTAGCTGATCTTCCCAACCCCATCCAGGGATCCACCCCTTAGGTCCCATTCCTGTGAGTATCAGATTTACAGCTCTGCCGACTGGGTTATGGTACTGAGGTGTTGGCAAAGGCAGGTTTAACATAGACTGAGTCATAGACGCTTTTTCAATCTTTACAACAGGCTGCCCATCTTCCACAGTGTGAGACTTTCAGTCATAAGAACATAAGAACATAAGAACATAAGAGGAGCCATGCTGGATCTGGCCAAAGGCCCATCTAGTCCAGCTTCCTGTATCTCACAGCGGCCCCACCAGATGCGTTTTGAAGCGCATGAGACTAGATATCTGTCTCCTGATACCACTCCCCTGCATCTGGCCCTCGAAGTACCCCAGTTTAAAGCCTGGAGACTACACATCTCCATCACGGTTTGTAACCTGTGATGGACTTTTCCTCTAGGAATCTGTCCAATCCCCTTTTGAAGGCATCCAGGCCAGATGACATCACCACATCCTGTGGCAAGGAGTTCCATAGATTTACAACGCGCTGGGTGAAAAAATATTTTCTTTTCAGTTCTTACTCTCCCAGCCCTCAATTTGAGTGTATGTCCCCTAGTTCTGGTATTTTGGGAGAGAGAGAAGAGCTTCCCTCTATCCACTTTACTCATACCCTGCATTATTTTGTATGTCTCAATCATATCCCCCCTCAAGCGCCTTTTTTCCAGACTAAAGAGGCCCAAATGTTTTAGCCTTACTTCATAAGGGAGGTGCCCCAGCCCGGTAATCATTTTAGTCGCTCTCTTCTGCACCTTTTCCAGTTCCACTATGTCTTTCTTGAGATGCGGTGACCAGAATTGTACACAATACTCCAGGTGGGGCCTTACTATTACTTTGTATAATGGCATTATAATGTTGACTGTTTTATTTTCAATCCCCTTTTTGATAATCCCTAGCATGGAATTGGCCTTCTTCACCGCTGCCACACATTGGGGAGACACCTTCATGGAGCTGTCCACCAACACACCAAGATCTCTTTCCTGATCCGTCACGGATAACTCAGAGCCCATGAGTTGATAGATAAAGTTTTGATTTTTTGCCCCTATATGCATTACTTTACATTTGGTTACATTAAATCACATTTGCCATTTCTCAGCCCATTCCCCCAGTTTGGAGAGATCCTTCTGGAGCTCTTCACAATTTTCTCTGGTTTTTACCACACGGAAAAGTTTTGTGTCATCTGCAAACTTGGCCACCTCACTGTTTATCCCTGTCTCCAGGTCATTTATGAACAGATTGAAAAGCACCGGTCCCAGGACAGAGCCCTGGGGCACACCGCTTTTCACTTCTCTCCATTGTGAAAATTTCCCATTGACACCTACTCTTTGTTTCCGGGATCTCAACCAGTTCTCAATCCATAAGAGGACCTGCCCTCTTATCCCCTGACTGTGCAATTTTCTCAGCAGCCTTTGGTGAGGGACTGTGTCAAAAGCCTTGTGAAAATCCAGATAGACTATATCCACCGGTTCACCCAAATCCACGTGCCTGTTGACCTTTTCAAAAAATTCTAAAAGGTTTGTCAGACAAGATTTACCCTTACAGAAGCCATGCTGATTTTCTCTCACCAAGGTTTGTTCTTTTATGTGTTTTAAGATTTTCTCTTGGATGAGGCTTTCCACCATCTTCCCTGGGACAGATGTAAGGCTAACTGGCCTGTAGTTTCCCGGGTCCCCCCTCCTTCCTTTTTTAAAAATTGGTGTGACATCTGCTATCCTCCAGTCCTCCGGCACTGTGGCCGTTTTAAGAGACAAGTTGCATATAACCGTTAAGAGATCTGCAATTTCATTTCTCAGTTCCCTAATAACCCTTGGGTGGATGCTATCTGGGCCCGGTGACTTGTTAATCCTCAATTTATCAATTAGTCCTAAAACCTCCTCTCTTTTAACCTGTATTTGATTTAATTCTTAAGTCAAGAGGGGCGGGTTAGGCAGCGGAATCCGCTCAAGGTCCTCTGTCGTGAAGACAGACGCAAATAAGTCATTCAATTTCTCTGCAATGTCCAAGTCCTCCTTAACTTCCCCTTTTCCTCCCTCACCATCCAGGGGGCCAACTGGTTCTCTGGCAGGTTTTCTACTTCTAACATATTTAAAGAAGCTTTTATTATTACCCTTTATATTGCTAGCCTTGCGTTCCTCAAAATCTTTCTTTGCCTCCCTTATCATCTTCTTACATTTCTTTTGCCAGAGTTTGTGTTCCTTTTTATTTTTCTCATTTGGGGAGGATTTCCATTTACAGAAAGACCTCTCCTTGAGCTTTAGAGCCTCTCTAACTCCACTCGTTAACCATGCCGGTGTCCTCTTGGACTTATATGAGCTCTTCTTTCTTTGTGGTATGCACTTGTGCTGGGCCTCTATTACCGTTGTTTTAAACAGGCTCCATGCACTCTGAAGAGACTGGATTCTTCTAACCTTCCCCTTCATTTTCTCTCTAACTAGTTTCCTCATCTGAGGGAAGTTTGCCCTTCGAAAATCAAGGGTTTTTATGTCTGATTTGCTTGACACTCTTCCTCCAACATGCATGGCAAAGGAGATTGCCGCATGGTCACTGTTCCCCAGTGGCTCAGTGACATTCACATCCCTGACCAGGTCCTGAGTATCACACAGTATTAGATCCAGAGTTGCCTGTTCTCGGGTGGGCTCCATGACAAGTTGCTCTAAGGCACAGTCATTCAGCAAGTCGAGAAACCCAGTTTCTCTTTCTTGCCCGGAGCTCGCATTGGCCCAGTCAATGTGGGGATAATTGAAGTCCCCCATGATTACTATCCTATCCTTCTGAGACACCTCCATGATTTGTCTCCTCATTTCAAGGTCCCCCTCAAGTTTTTGATCTGGTGGATGATAGAATACTCCAACTATCACATCACTCCTGGGACCTGGTAGTTTAACCCACAGTGATTCTATGGTGGAGTCAGACCCTCTGTCAATCTCCATTCTGTTGGATTTAACCCCTTCTTTGACATAGATGGCCACTCCTCCTCCAACCCGCCCCTCTCTATCCCTTCTATAGAGTTTATAGCCTGGGATTGCTGTATCCCACTGGTTCTCCACATTCCACCAGGTTTCCGTTATGGCTATTATATCAATGTTATCCCTAGCTGCCAAATGTTCAAGTTCTCCCATCTTTGCTCGGAAGCTTCGAGCATTGGCGTAGAAGCACCTGTACAGTGGGTCCCGCAACAACGACTGCTGCCTTGTTCTCTCCCCCCCACAGCTTTTATTTTCAGTAGACAAACTGTCACATTCCGTTATTCTCCCAGTGCTAATACCTGCTATGCCATCTCTATGTGATTCTCTACTCTCTCCAACCTCATTCCCTCATGAGGATGAGGTGTTCAGAACCGGATGCCACTCAGCTCCTGTCGGCTTTCCCCCAGTTATCAGTTTAAAAGCTGCTCTGCTGCCCTTTTGAGGTTGAGTGCCAGCAATCTGGTCCCATCATGATTCAAGTGCAACCCATCCCTCCTAAACAGGTTTGGCTTGTCCCAAAATGTTCTCCAGTTCCTGACAAATCTAAAGCCCTCCTCTCGACACCATCGCCTCATCCACGCATTGAGGCTTCTGAGTTCTGCCTGCCTGGCGGGTCCTGCACGAGGAACAGGTAGCACTTCTGAAAATGCTACCCTGGAAGCCCGGGACTTCAATCTTCTACCTAACAACCTAAATTTGGCTTCCAAGACTGACCGCTTGACCTTCCCGACATCATTGGTACCAACGTGTACCATGACCACTGGCTCCTTCCCAGTTCTCTCTAACAAGCTATCTAGATTTCTCGTGATGTCTGCAACCTTTGCACCTGGCAGGCAAGTGACCATACGGTTATCATGCTCCTCACAAATCCATCCCTCTGTATTTCTAATTATAGAATCCCCTAGTACAAGGAGCTTCTCTCCTGCAGCCTGTTCATTTACATGTACCTGATCTTGTATCTCATCAATAGTGATGAGGGAGAGATCCTCAGGTGGAACCAATTCTTCCTCTGTGTGTGCCTCATGAGGTGTGCCAAGAGAAAGAGCCTCAAATTGATTGTGCAATATGAGACTCTCTGACCGATCCCTTGGCCTTCTACTCCTTTGAGTCACATTCTTCCACCCATCTACCTCCTGAGTTGGGGAAGTGACGTCATCCTCAGAAGTGTGCCCTGTCTCTTCTTGGACCTGGATAGTCTGTTCCGCTCTGTCCAAGAACCGCTCAAGCTCCTTAATATGTTGCTGGTCCGATATGCGAGCCTCTAGCTGCTGGACCTTCTCTTCCAATAGCGCAACCAGCTTGCACTTGCAGCAAATGTAGTTCTGCACACGCTCTGTCCTGCTTCTCTGGGTCAGTCTGAATTGCCTCATCAACTGTCACTCTTTTATACCTCCTTCCTTCCTTCTCTTTCACCTCTCATTCGCTCACCTTTCTGTCAATCATCCAGAACCCTCAACTATCAGTTCCTTCTCTTGAACTGCTATCTCCCCAGTAACCTTCCCTTCTTTCTCTCCAGCTTTCTTATCACTTTCTATTCCTCCTCCTTTTATGTTTACATTCTTCAGTTTCTTCTCTTAAGTTCTTAAGTTTCTTCTCTGAAATTCTTAAATTTCCTGCTGGGAAAAATAATCAGCCTTAAAAAGACATTATATAATGTCTTATAATGTCAATAATCAGCCTTTAAAAGACATTAAAGTTCAGGTGAAAATGATAAATAATCCATTTTTGAAAAATACTATGGAATGTTGGAGGAACTTTAGGGAGATTTTAAGCCCATTAGTTTCACCTTTGACACAAATAACAGAGATTAAGAATTTCCCAGAAAATTTAAAAGCGAAGTTAAACATGCTACTGAATAATAAAAATCTTATATACTTGAGAGATTGGTTAAAGCAAATGCAGAGTAGACAAAGCATAAAGGAAAAATTGGGAGGAAATATTTCCTGGTTGAACATTATACAACTGGAAAAATGGACTAAAGAATGGATAACTAAAGTAGGGGAATATAGAAAACTGACCAGATTTGAAGAAATTATAGATAGAAGAAATGAGACTGAGTATAAAGAACAGAGGAAAGGAATTGTAAGTGAAATATATAAAATATTAATTCAGCAGGATAATAAAAAAGTAATAAGTTAACAGAGATTTGGCAAGAAGATATTAATAAAGAGATAAAAAAGGAAGAATGGGGAAAATGTGGAATAAAAGAATAGTGAAGAATATGTCAGTGAGAGTTAAAGAAAACTGTTATAAAGTATATTGGAGATGGTATATAACACCTGTGAAGCTAAATATAATGAATAAAGAAATATCTCCAATATGTTGGAAATGTAAAAAAGATAAAGGGACATATTTACATATGTGGTGGACATGTGAGAAAAGGAAATTTGAATGGAATTTGGTTTTTAATGAAATGCAAGAAATATTAGGGAAAAAGATTCCAATATCTCCCCAGCTGGTATTGTTAAATAAAGTTGCAGATACACAACTGAAGAAAGAGGAGGGGGAATTGGTAATTATAATGGTTACGGCCGCAAGACTGATTTTTGCCAAATATTGGAAATTTAATAATCAATTAGTAATGGAATAATGGTATAAAGAGTTATGGAATCTAGCTATTAATGATAAATTGACTTGTGAAATTAAAATTAGGAAAGGGCTGACTAAGTCTAATGACTTTAATGGAATATGGGATAAATTGTTGGTATATGCATTTCAAAAAGGTAAAGGGTACATACCTGGAGAAGACTCAACGTATTTCTGGAGAGAAATGGGTCAGTCAATAATATGAAAGTTGTAATTTTGTTTAAGTCCCGAGGGGGGGTAGCACTGCATTTTCTGTCTTATATCTGTTATACTTCTGTTATATTGTTGTGTGTTATTTTCTCTTCCTTATGTTATTTTGCTGTTTATCTTTTTTTTATAAATTTCTAATAAAATATATTTTTTTAAAAAAGGAAAAATAATCAGCATTGGCATTATTTTTTCCTTTTCTGTATTTGACCTCAAAGGCAAATGGTTGTAAGCTGAAATACCACATAGTCAACCTAGAGTTCACTTCCTTCATCCTATTCAACCACATCAAAGGTGCGTGATCAGTTGCAAGTACAAAAGGAGCCCCTAATAAATAATATTTGAGTGTTTGCACAGCCCATTTAACAGCTAAAGCCTCCTTCTCTATCATAGCATATTTCCTTTCTCTATCCTTCAACTTTCTACTCAAAAATAAGACTGGATGTTCTTCTCCATTCTTTTCTTGAGCTAACACTGCCCCTATTCCTCGCTCTGAGGCATCTGTCTGAACAAAGAATGGAAAATTAAAATCAGGAGCATGTCTAAATGGATGAGAACACAATTTGTCCTTTAACAATTCAAAAGCCTTTTGTTCTACTTGTCCCCACATTAATTTCCTAGCCATTGTTTTATGGGTTAAATCTGTTAATGGAGCTGCAACATCTGAAAAATTAGGAATGAATTGTCTACAACAACCAAAATGTTTGCATTTCTCTCTTAGTTCTTGGTCTAGGCCATCTAAATACTTTATCTACCTTATCCTGTAAAGGAAAAATCTTACCTTGTCCTATCTTAAATCCTAAAAATGTGATTTCCCTCCTTGCCACTTTACACTTGGAAGGATTCACCTTTAAATTGGCCTGTCTTAATCTATCTAATACTAATAGTAAATGTGTCAAATGTTCATCCCAATCCTTGCTGTAAATAATAATATTATCAATATATGCTACTGCAAATTCTTTCACTGGATCCAAGACTTTATCCATCAGCCTCTGAAAAGTGGTGACTGCTCCATGATGCCCAAACGGCATAAATTTAAAATGAAATAGTCCTTTAGGGGTCCCCAAAGCTGTTTTCCCCCTTGATCTTCCTTCCTAAAGGGCATCTGCCAATAGCCTTTTGTTAGGTCATCACACTCCTGCCTCTCCTAGTCTATCCAGCGGGCCTTCTATCCATGGCAAAGGATATGCATCAATCATCCCCAACTCTAACATTTTTTCAACTTCTTCATTTATCACAGTTACCAAATGTCTCGGCTTTTTCCTTCCTTGCTCTCTCACTACTACTCTGTCCATGGTTTGCATTTTATGTTCATTCCAATTAGTCTTTCTTGGCTTATCAGAAAATACATCCTCATATTTTCTTTCTAAGCTCCTTACTTCCTCTACTTGACTCTCAGATAATTCTTGGCATATTTCTATCTCTCCTTTCCCCTTTATTACCATATCTCTTGTCTTCACCTCTCCCAAATATGATTATCTTTCTTTTCATTCTTTTAGTAAATTAATATGATAAATACCCTCCTTTTTAGTCCTATCCGGCATTTGTATTTCATAGTCTACATCATTGATCTTTCTGATAATTTTATAAGGTCCTTGCCATTTTGCAGCTAATTTTGAATTCTCCATAGGCAGCAACAATAACACCTTTTGCCCTTCCCTCAATTGCCTTTTACACACTCTCCAATCATATCTCCTTTTCTGTCCTTTTTGAGCCTTCCTTAAATTGTATTTAGCCACTGCTGATATTTTCTTCAAGTGTTCTCTCATTTCTAACACATGTTTGAAGGTAATATGAGATTCATCAACTCCACTTTCCCATCCATGCCTTATTAAATCTAAAAATCCTCAAGGATTCCTACCATACAACATTTTGAAGGGTGAATATCCCATCGAAGCTTTTGGTACTTCTCTAATAGTGAACATTAAAGGAGTTAATATCAGATGCCAATGTTTGTTCCTCCCCTCCATCAGGTTTTTAAACATTCTTTTCAAAATGTTATTAGATCTTTTTACTAAACTGTTCATCTGTGGATGATAACAGTTGTCTTGATTGGTTTCATCCCTAGTAACTTCCACATTTTTTAAAATAACACTCATAACACTTGAACCTTAATCAGTTAATACTTCATGTGAGAATCCTATCCTTAAAAATACTTGTAATAATTATCTAGCTAAAGTCTGTGGATGTCGACCTTAAGGGAATCGCTTCTGGATATCAGGTTGCATAATCTACTAAAACCGACACATGGGTATGTCCACCAAAACCTTTGTTCTATTCTGCTTCTTATTTTGTCTACAGACAAATGTCCAGCCAGTGAAATGTCATGAGCCAGTACCAATGTTTCTTTCCTCCAACCTTTTGTCTCTACCAATTTCACCTTGACTTTTCTTCTGAAGATGGCTCATCCATACTCTGCTCACACTTACTTAATAGAGAAGGAGTTTCAGCTACTTAGATTTTTGGGTAAGATTTATTATTAGAAAGGTATTCATAAATCTGGCTGTAAAGCTACTAATGGCCTAGAAAGACCTTACGGATTGTTTCCCAGTTAAGCCAGAGAAAGCAGTGTTGGTTAACTAGCAAGCAGATATTCCTCTGAAGCCATATAGAAAAGGTGCTGCTTTTTAAAAGGGTAGTTTTAATAACAGTTTACACTTTTCACTGAGTCAGCCTAGAAAGCTTTTAGATAGAACTACTGAGGATAATTTAGAGATTTTTTTATGGGAGACAAAGATGGCAATTTTGCTGTAAAGTTTGGATACTTTTCAAATCACATGCTTGAACAGTTTCATGATCCCACTTATCAGGTTTCCTTCATATCCTTCCTCAAAATGAAAACAGTGACACAACCTCCTAGTTCTTATGTTCCAGTGATGAAGATTAGTGTGTAACTAGTGATGTTGTTGAAAGATTGAGTCTGATATCTTCTAGGCTCATAATTTTTGAATGTGCAACAAAACCTGACCTTGCTTCATGAGTATTAATGTTCTTATTCAAAAAGACTGATTATTAATTAGCTAACATTTTCTTCCCCTGTGCAGTGTGTCTGTTGGGCATGACTAAGTAACCATGTTCCAACATGTCCTTCTTGGCAGTGCCAGTGTAAGTCCTGTGACAATTAGATATGTTGTTGCCTCTTCTCCTTGTTCTTCCCACTGAAGCTGCAGCCACCTGTGACCTCAGGTCAATCTGCAATTATAAACAATTAAAGAAGGAATGTTTCATGATGCATGGAATTGATTGATGGATGGATTTCATTTATTTCATGCCTCTTCTACATTGCAAAGACCCAAGGTAGCTTACGAAATGATTAAAAACAGGTACAGGTGAAACACATTAAAGGGATGACCAGATGGGCATTTGTCCTGCTGTTTGTCCCATATTCTTCAGTGATCATTTTGATATTTTCTCCAGTGTCTATAACATTATTGCTAATCCTGAGTAAATCTGATCTTTTTGCACCAGTATCTAGCATACTGTGTTCAGCTCTCATTACTCCTTTGGTGACTGATAAAGCTGTTTGGATGAGCAGCAAAACGTTTCTATCTCTCAAGAAAAAGAAGCCCAGTTGTCATGACTCAACTTCCAGATCTTTGGTGCCCCCTCTCTTTTTTTTTGGGGGGGACTCTTTTTGTGTGTATGATCTCTTTTTGTCTTTCTGGAAAATTGGTGTCCATGTCTTGAGAACATAGATCAAGCCAAAATACAGAGAGATGCAGCGTGGGAGTGAATTTTTCTGCCTCTTCTGTTCTATTAGTTTGCACTGCCTCCAAGTACCCAGTCTGTTACAGTGCATAAACCTGTTATCTATAGCCACAGTGGTGGTGACCCCATATCTGTGGTGACGTTATATGGAAATTGAGTGGAGGCAACTGAGATCGAAATGTTTTGCTATTTATCTAAGTAGCCTCATTGGTCTATGGAAGGTTGGTGCCAGGCTTCCAATTTATAGTTCACCTTGGTTTCACACCACTTTTGTCTTAATAGGCTCATTAGGTGGACAATGGCCTGAATAGGCCTGGCCTGTGTGAAAGTCCCACTTAGGCAACCCTTCCCAACAACCATTAAGTATGGGTCATTAGCCATGGCCATCATGGCGGAGGTGTGAATTGCTTCTGATTAGCTTGGGGATTGATGAAAGGCCAGCATGATAAGTGATGACACCATTTGCATGGGTTCCATAAGGCCCCTACTTTCAACTTTTACTCCCTGAGCAAATGCAATATTTTTTCTTCTCCACCTCAGAATGACTTAATTTGCAGACTGAGGCTGCTATCTCACCTGGGTTTTGATCCTGATCTTCTGAAGGTCCAGCTTTTCCTTTTGTCCCATCACGTGATTGAATAAGTGGGATAGGAGTTCCCACATCCAAAGCTGTTTTTTTATTTTATTTTAAAGTGCAGTTCAGCCCCCTTGACTAGCAGGTGGTGCTAGCATTGGAAAAAATGGACCATTTGGCTGGGGGAAATTAATGCTTAGAGCACCCGATTGAACTTCCTGTTACTCAATGGTGCAGGGAAATTTAAAAAAACATAGCCCACAGGTCCCAGGAACAGCCGGTCGGTGCTGTGAAAAAAGAAAAAAAAGAAACCTGGATCATCTGCGTGGTCCCATGGCATCTGCCTCCTTAAAAGCTGGATTTTCAAAGTGAGGCAAAAAAATCGCTACCTCTTGGGTGAGTCACAGAAACCTCGCTTAAAGGGTCATTAGTGGTTTTTTTCTCTTTTTCAAAAAGCCTGGCGGCCATGGGGACAGGATTTTTAGACATGGTTTATCTAGTAATTTAAACTGCTTTTAAAGGGATGTGAAACCAAGTCCTGAGTTAGATCTTTGTTAGGTCTTTTAGGTCTGTGACCCAGTGCAGCTAGCATTATAGTTAAAAATACACTACAATGTCAAAATTAAATTTCAATTTAAATCAGTTACAAGATTATGGTATTTCAGATAACCACAATGTATAGGCCATAATAACCAGCCCCTTGAATTGTTCCTGAAAACAGAATGGTGGCTGGTGAAGCAGTTCTAATTGAGGATGCCTATAAGAGTCTCAGTCATCCAGGTGAGGTTATCCAGAAGTTAAGTCATGGCAACTGGATTTCTTTTCTTGTAAGATCAAAATGTTTCACTACTCATCTAAGTAGACTCATCAGTCTCAGGAAAGTTGGTGTGAGGGCTCCAATTTATAGTTCACCTTGGTTTCATGCCAATCTGCTCTGAATAGACTCATTAGGTGGACAGTGGCCTGAATAGGCTCATTAGGTGGACGATGATTATTCAGACCAGAATTGTGTGAAACCAGGGTGAACTCTAAATTGGAGGCCTCACATCTACTTCCTTCTTGGTTGAGTAGTGCAACATTTCAGTTTCACAAGAAATAAGTCCAGTTGTCATGACTCAGCTTCTGGAGTTCCAAGGAGTTCCTGCAGTTGGCTGCAGTGAACAATATGACTGAATATTCCAGATGCTCTTTAAAGGCAGTACCACACAGAGCATGTTATCATAACTAAGGCATGTGTCAAGACAGTCAAATAAGATATCTCCAAGGTGCATACTAAGTAGCTATGCAAATGCACTTCCAGCCAATGCTGAAACTTGTACCTCCAAGTAAAGGGTTGAATCCAGCAGTACACTGAAATTGCAAACCTGATCTGCATTTTAATTGATCAGGAGTACCTCTGGCAAGCCACTCCAGTATTCCTGCCAAGAAAACTCCATGGACGTGGAGTCACGTAGGGCCGGTCACGACTCTAACGACACAACACACACCCCTCTAACTTGACTAGATTAAGCTTTAACTTCTTCACCTACATCTACTTCTGTACTAAATCTTGGCTGTATCATGCTTATGGGGAATTATTTGGTTGACACAGAAACTGGGTCACACTGCAGCTTTATTTTTAGTTGGGATTCTTCCAGGATACCCTCCAAAACACCAGGGAACCTCAAGTAACTACTCTGCGCAGCTTGAGAGATATTTTCTAGGAAACCTTGTAACATTCTCTTTGCTGCCTGAGATGCCAAATTACTTCGCAAATGGAAAATTAGTAGAACCAGATTTTTAAAAAAGTTTTTAGGCAGGTCTTGTCACAATAGATGCTTCTTGTTTCCAGCAAAGTACTACAGCACAAATGGCAAACAAAGAGGAAAACGTAGGTGCAAAACTAAGTCTTCTCTTCATGGGGAAGTACAAATGGGGAATTTGGTTTCGACTCTAAAGCAAACTTCAGAGTTAGTCTAACTGCAGTAGATTCTTAAAGAAGATATTGGGAATAAAATCTGAATTGTCTAACAATTCTTTTATCATACATTGCAGCATGTAGTCCGGCACCTATGCTTTGAAATCCCAATGCTATCAGATGCTCTTTTGAGGTACTATGATAGTGAAATATTTAGGACTAATTTTGGCAATGTTAACATTACAGTCATTACAATCAAGATACAAATGTAGTACAAATTTATGTGCCACTACATATTATTTCCAACTGGCAGAGTAAAAAAAATATTCTCACCAATTCAGAATACCAAAACATCTCTTTGGGGAAAGCAGTTCCAAGATAGCATGTAGAAAAGGTTTTTACAGAGAAATGAATGTACAGAGACTATCAACTAACTTTTATAGTTACTGCTACATTTTTTTTTGCATAAACAGCTGGAGAGCTTGTAAAGAAGGGAAGGTACAGTTTATTGTAGCATGGAGCTGGCCTACTAACCTTTTGACTTCTAACAAAGTTTTATGAAAATGCAGTGACTTGGGGAGAATTCCCTCTCTCCCCCCGAACAAGAAAATGTGGAATTGTATAAAAGTTCTGCGCCATTAAAATGCAGGCCATCTAACTGGACACAATTTTTATTGATCCTTGTAATAAGACATTGTGAAGAATTGTTCATGGTGTATGCTGCCAAGACATTTGCCATATGGATAATGATGTTTGCTGTCATGAACACGTTCAGTGTGAAGGGAAGACACATGTCTCAAACACTCGGGGACACGTGTTAAGCATTTGTTGGGTTTTGCAGTTGAAGGGAGAGCTGCACTAGAGTGAAGAATTGTATACGGCAGAAACCTCCAGGTGCAGAAAATAATTTATTGCCATCTTAATTCCCTGACACATTTTCAAACATACAAGTTCTTCCTCAAGGGAAAAATTACAGGAAGATATGAAATCAGCCTTCTAGTCTGGTCTGGTCTGATTGATTTTTAGTAACAGAACACGAGAACAACACTTTGCATTGGTTTGTTCACTCAGAAACTGCTGCCCTTGAATCTGATGTTAGTCACAATTATTTTATTTTATTCATTTATTGGATTTTTATACCGCCCATCTGGCAGCAAGGTCACTCTGGGCGGTTATACAATAAGGTTCGAATATAACCCCTAGGCCTATGAAGCACTGGTATGAGCTGGAACCAGACAATTTGGTTTTTAGCTGTTTTTAGTAGTATATCTGGCAGGAAGTCCAGGCGAAAGCAACGCAGTAATTGCTAGATTCATACAAAATGTGATAATAATATGAAGTCTCCAGTGCCATTCTTTGCTTGATGTCTTGCTAATTTTAACAGGTTTTCTTGTTATTGTGTTCCTATTCATGATTAATTAAATAGGGATTCCAGTGTAACACTTAATGGGAAACTTTATTAAACTAAAAGGAGGAATTCTAATATAGGAAAGATTTTAGGAGGCATTACATGGGACATAGCACTTATGGTATGAAGAACAGCGGATGGAGCCAGATGTACGAGTAATAGTTACTGATCTATTTTATATTTATTTATTATTTATTTGTTAGGCTTATATCCCGCCCATCTTCCCAGGAGGGAACTCTGGGCGGCTTACAGTAAAAGTAGTAAAAACAAACAAAACAAAACAACACGAAAGGTGGCATAATCCAAGCAGAGATGACAACGGGCAAAAAAACAAAACAAAACCCTAAATAGAAAGGTCGCCAAACGCCTCCCTGAACAGGTGGGTCTTCAGGACCTTTTTAAAGGCGGGCAGGGACTCTGTCAAGCGCAGCTCACTGGGTAGATGATTCCAGAGCATGGGGCTCACCACAGAGAAGGGTGGTAGGCCCCATGCTTTGGAACCATCTCCCCTCTCTGGGTGTGGCCACCCTCAGTGAGCGCGCCTGCGCCAATCTCGTGGGTCTGGCCCCAGTTGATCTCTGAAAGATACGCTCCGCTAGATACTCTGGTCCCAGGCCGTGGAGGGCTTTGAAAGTCAAAACCAAGACCTTGAACCTAATCCGGAGGACAACGGCTAACCAGTGCAAGCGAGCCAGGACTGGGGTGATGTGCTCGAATCTACGAGCACCCACCACCAGCCTGGCCGCCGCATTCTGCACCCGCTGTAGCCTCCGGACCAGGGTCAAGGGCAACCCCACATAGAGGGCATTGCAATAGTCAATCCTCAAGATCACGAGGGCCTGCACAACTGTCCTCAGGGAGGACTCATCAATGTACAAGCCTGCGAAGCGCTGCTGACTTTTAAGAGTGTTTACTCAGGAATAAACTGCAATATAACAAGTGTGAACCTGAGCTCAGTTCTGTGCAACAAATTCCTGGGCTCCGTAGTTTCTTATATGTCGCTTCCGATCAGTGACCAGACAATGGCAAAAGAAACATGTGACTAGCTGTGTCTTTATGGGTCCATCCACACGCTAAAGTTCCCCCTTCCCTTGTGGAATGAAAGGGCTCGAGTTTACAAAAATCCCCCTTTTAGACTACACTTTTCCCCTGTTCTACAATGTGGTAACTCAAGCCTTAAAGCTAACCCTTGATTGGATCACTACAAATGTACAAATTATTGGGGAAAGAAAGGTATAAAACTTGAAGTTCCTTCCTTCCTTCCTTCCTTCCTTCCTTCCTTCCTTCCTTCCTTCCCACCAATCTGGGCAGCTAACAACATCCAAGACAAAATGGCATCACAATACAAAAATTAAAATAAACATTTAAACACAAATCACAGTTTAACAATATACAAAATACTGCAATATATGCACAAAATAAGGTAAATAGTTTAGATATTGGGCCTGATCTGATGCCCTTGGCATAATGAAGCTGGCCTGCTAACAAGGACAAAAGGATCAATTTTTCAATGAGGTTTAATTTTTGTATGAGGATTTGGTCTTCTCTTCCACACGAGTGCAAATTTGACTGTAGTTGATACTACTATGCTACCAAATGTATTCTCACATTTTACTGTTGCAAAAACAAAGCCATTCTTTCACATTTTTTTTTTTGCCCAAAGCTTGTACAAGTAAGGCAATGGGCAAACTTGGGAAGGGCAAATTGTTTTCACCAGTGGGAGAAAATTGAATATCATCTTTTTCTGATGAAGAGTTCTGGAAAACTCAAAAGCTCATCTTAATTTGTAACTTTTAGTGATCTAGTGGTCAATGTAGATTCAATCCAGGTGGCTAAATAACCCTTGCTGGATAGTCAGAAGTATAAGAATGCCTTAAATCTAAATCGTAAAAGGTAAAGGTAAAGGTTCCACCCGCACATGCATGCTAGTAGTGTCTGACTCTAGGGGCAGTGTTCATCTCTCTATTCAAACTGAAGAGCCAGTGTTGTGTAAGTCCATGGCTGCAAGGAAACACAGTTTTACCTTCCCACTTTTTGCTGCGGTACCTATTTATCTACTTGCGTTTACATGCTTTCGAATGGCTAGTTTTGGCAGGAGCTGGGGTGAACAGCGGGAGCTCGCTCCACTGCGTGGCACTCGGGATTCGAACCGCTGAGCTGCCGACCTTGCAATCGACAGCTTTCAGTGCTCTAACCTGTTGAGCCACCATGCCCATCCAAATCTCAGAGGAGCCTTGGTCAAATAAGGTCTGGTTGAGTTCTTGCTTGCCTCTTTGCCTTCTAGTATTCCAGTTGGTTCTGAACTCTGACTTGATCTCCTATTTGAGTTGCATTCCAGCTCCTGGCTCGTAGAAGGTGAAGCTCTGGACTGATGCCTAAGCTTGGATGCTCAGTTTCTGTTTCTGTTTCTCGTCACAAGCTGTAATATAATAATATTCTGTAATATGTAATAATATTCTCTAATTGTGTAATATTTAGAAGGTGTGGTCCTTGAAGGACCCTGGTTTTAAGCCTGGAGATGACACATCTCCCATCATGGTTTGTAACCTGTGATGGACTTTTCCTCCAGGAATCCGTCCAATCCCCTTTTGAAGGCATTCAGGCCAGATGCCATCACCACCTCCTGTGGCAGGGAGTTCCACAGACTAACAAGTCTAAAACATCTGGAGTGCTGAAGATTCACCACCACTGCCCAATTAGCTATTTGAGCCCTCTGGTGCTTCATCGGATCCTCAGATGCTCTTCTGTTAGCCCCACCACCTTCACAAGCACATCTGGTGATGGCGTGAGATGATGTTCTGTTCCCAGGCTGCAGAATTCCCTCCCTCTGAAGGCAAAGTTTGCTTGCTCGTTCCTGTTTTCCTTTAACAATGTGCTTTTAACCATGGAATTGGGGAATGAAAACTTTTTGGGTTGAGGAATGCTGTACATTATTAGTATTATTTTTAATAAGATGTTTGAAATGTTGGAAGAACTAATTGTTTTAATATCATAATATATTTTATTTTTAAAGTTGTAATAACATACTTGATTTAGTTGGTTCATTACTGTATTATTGTTTTATAGTCTCTAAGATGTTTGGGTCCATGAAAAAGTGACATTAAAATGTAATAAATTACATTACTGGTCATACTGTTTGCTTTGTGGTGGCGATAGAAGCCATGTTATTCTCTACTCAGTCTTCAGGGACCCAAAAGTGATCTTTTATTACCAATTTGATACTGTCGCAAGTGGATGAAGTCAGTACCACCTGCCAGTAAAGACTTGAGTTCACAAGTATGGAATGTGCTTAAAAGGGTGAAATGAAGTAATAGATGGAGGGGTGTGAAAGAAGCTTACGGACTACATGGAATTCCGGCATCCTCTATCGAGAATGATATTGGGAGTTATTTGTGCCTAAAGATACCATACAATAGCATTCTTATGACATTCTTGCAGTATATTCCTGGTACTTATCAATTAAGACCCTATATGGATTCTACAAAGATATACAAAAGTTATATAGGACATAGCTATTTCAATTTACTTAAATTTTCCTGGCAGTTTGGGCAGAAAATTTACCCAAAATTTTAAAAATTAACTTTTTGAGAGTGCAACTCTGAGAATTCCCAGCGGCCATAATCATTGAGGGATTATTAAGAGTGGCCTGTTGGCCAGATGAGCAAGATATAACTGTATACATAAATAAAAATAAATACATTTTGGAATTTGTAGTTAACCCCCCCCCCATTTTGATTAAAATGTGGCTTAAAATTTAGCAGGCCACAGGTTAATGGCTTCCTGGGCCAGATCCAGTCCACTGAATTTCAGATGACCACGGAACACATCATACAGAAAGATGAATTAGATTCAGGAGAAGGAGAAGGGAAAACTGGTGGAAGAAATATCAGTGATATTAGATATGCAGATGACATCATCTTACTGGGGGAAAACACGAGTGACTTGAAACAACTTATAATGATAGTGAAAGAAAAAAGTGCCAAAGCAGGATTGCAGTTGAACATTAAGAAGAAAAAATCATGACTACCGAAGAACTAAAACTTTAATGGTAAAATGGAGAAATCTGTAACTACAGATTTCCTGCTTCAGCGGGGGATTAAGCACAATGACCCTCGGAGTCCTTTCCAATGTTACATTTCTATGATTCTGTGTTGCTTTGGTGGCATTTCAGGAAGGGGGCAGAAGAGGGGATGTTTTGGGAAAAGCTATGTAATGTGAAAGGAAGAACTGGATGAATCACAAGACACAATTAAGATGGCCAGAAGAAATATCAACAACCTCAGATACGCAGATGGTACTACTCTGATGGCAGAAAGGGAGAAGGAATGGAAGAACCTCTTAATAAGAGTGAAAGAGGAGAGAGCAAAAAAAAAATGGGTTGAAGCTCAACATAAAAAAAACCCCGAAGATCATGGCTACTGGTCCCATCACTTCCTAGCAATTAGATGGAGAAGAAATGGAGGCAGTTTACTTTCTTGGGCTCCATGATTACTGCAGATGGCGGCTGCAGCAACGAAATCAAAAGATGGTTGCTTCTTGGGAGGAAAGCAATGACAAACCTAGACAGCATCTTAAAAAGCAGAGACATCAGTTTGCTGGCAAAGGTCCAGATAGTCAAGGGAATGGTTTTTCCAGTAGTGATGTATGGAAGTGAAAGCTGGATCATAAAGAAAAATGATCGCTGCAGAATCGATGCCTTTGAGCTGTGGTGCTGGAGGAGACTCCAGAGAGTCCCCTGGACTGCAAGGAGATCAAACTTGTCTATCCTGGAAGAAATTAACTCTGAATGTTCACTGGAAGGACAGATTTTGAAGCTGAAGCTCCAATATTTTGGCCACCTCATGAGTATTGTAGCGTGGGGTTAGTGATTCAGCAGTGATTTCAGCTCTGCGACAAAGAAGGCTGGAACCAGCTTCTAGTGAACAGCTCTTTAATCAAGGAGAGACAAGACTGAGGACTGGGGAGAGGGAGTTACATTTATAGGGGCCAGGACTGGCTAGGAAAAGATACATTTTGGAGGGAACAATTACAACCAATCACAAGGCTGCCTTTTGGTGGGAACCAATAGGATTGAAGATCCAAATACAGCAACTATAATCAACCAATAGGCCTGTTCCCTTTTGAACAGGGAGGCAGTTACTTCAACCAGCAATTACAGATCAATACACAACACCGAGGAGAGAGGACTCCTTGGAAAAGTCGCTGGTGTTAGGAAAGATGGAAGGAAAAAGGAAAAAAGGGACGACAGAGAATGAGATGGTTGGATGGGTGTCATTGATGCAACCAAGATGGATTTGACCAAACTCCAGGAGGCAGTGGAATATAGGAAGGCCTGGCGAGCCCTGGTCCATGGGGTCACGAAGAGTCAGACATGACTGAACGGCTGAGCAACAACAACATATAAAGTGATGTAATTTTTAAAAGTCAAAAAACAAAACAAAACAGACACACACATGGCACAGTTGAATAAAGTGGCAGGTCTTTTTTTGAAATTTTGGATATATTCTACCAAACCCTAATATTTTGTCAGGGTTTTGTTTGATCCCAACCACCCAACAAATGGCTGCTGCCATCACCACTACCATCTGTGACGGACCGGGTATTTTACAACCTGGCTGCACTTTAAAAGTTTGTTGAAACTGTTTTTACTTTTGCTGCCACCATTTACTAAAGCCTGTACTTATTTCTGTTATGAAGAATTGGGACTTGACACTTGTGTTAACTTTTCAACATAAAGATGTAGTTTATTATTTAGTTTCACAACATATTTATTCTATTTATTTATTTTAAGGCTTATATACCGCCCGTCTTCCCGAAGGAACTCCGGGCGGTTCACAACAATATAAAAACAAATAATAATCAGATCAAACAACAAACCCACAACAATTAAACAATTTAACAAATGATATAAAAGCAGGGAGCAGATAGCAGGGGGAAAAACAACTTAATGTAAGTCACCAAATGCCTTGCGGAAAAGCATACGTAAATAATAGCGTGTTTTAATAACTTTCAGTTTGAATTGTTCTTAAGATGTAATTTAAACAAGTCCCTAAACATATCCTAGCCAGACCCTGTCCAGACCCTGTTCCCAGGGCCGGCGCTAGGGTTTTTCGCGGGGTCGGGGGAGTCGGGGTCGGGCAGCGGAGGCGGAGGGGGGGTGAGGCGGAAGCAGCAGAGGGGGTCGGGTGGCGGCGGCAGGGGGTATCAGGCGGCGGCGGCAGGGGGGTCAGGCGGCAGCGGCGGGGGGTTAGGGGCGGTGGCAGCGGCGGCAGGGGGGTCGGGCGGCAGCGGCAGGGGGTCGGGCGGCGGCGGCAGCGGCAGGGGGGTCGGGTGGCGGTGGCAGGGGGTAGGGCAGTGGCAGGGGGTAGGGCGGTGGCAGTGGCGGCGGTGGCAGGGGGTTGGGCGGAGGGGCGGCGGGGGGGCAGCCCGCTGGGCAGTGCCCCCTGTCCATTTTGGCGCCCCCTGTCCATTTTGGCGCCCTAGGCAACTGCCTAGTTCACCTTAATGGACGCGCCGGCCCTGCCTGTTCCCGGTCGCCAACTAACACGGGCTGAGCTCCTGATCTTTTTCTTCAGTTCTCAATCCCCCCTCTGACTAACTCCCTGACAGTTCAACTGTCATTCTTTTTATAGGACTTAACCCTGCCCACCTTCTGGGTTTGGTCCACCATTAGAATATTCATGAATCTCTTTCCAGGGGTTCCGTCACACCATCCCGCAAATATGCTGATGTAACTTTAAAAATTAGGGGGGGAGGGAGAAGTCTCTAACATCAAAAGCTGCCAATGAAGTTAAAATATAAGAAACTAACATTCAATACTGGTAGTTAGGCTGAAAAGACTCTCTCTAGAATAGTTTTCTTCCATCTGGGACACCATCACATGTAGGCACCCAGAGAAGGGATTCCAAAATAGTATTTTGGTGAAAGTGGCTGTCAGATATCTTTTCATCTTAAGCTGATTAAAAAGTCTGTTTCAGATGATGCAGGATTTTGTTCGTAATGCGAATAAACGTTTCTGCCCTTGTAAAAGCTGATTTCCAGCATTTTGTCTAGACTGAGCTTTGAAAAGATGCTTATTGGACTTCGATTCCTGGAATCCCCACACTGGGGGATTCTGCAATTGTAAGTCCAAAAAGTAACTAAAGTTTCTAAGCATTGATTATGTGTTGGCTAAAGGGAATCATGGCATGCATAGCTCTTGTGTTTAAAATACAGTAGTACCCCGACTTAAGAGCAGCTCGACTTAAGAGCAATCCAACTTAAGAGCGGAAAACTGTTGCCGTTTTAACAGCCGCCTTACAAATTTTAGATATGGTCTGCTCGACTTACAAATACTTTTTTTTCAATTTTTTCATTTTTAACTTTTTTTTCAATTTTTTAGATAGGTACCCCGACTTAAGAGTAGTTCTATTTAAGAGCGTGCATTTGGAACAGATTAAATTCATAGAATCATAAAATCATAGAATTGGAAGAGACCTCAAGGGCCATCTAGTCCAACCCCCTGCCCTGCAGGAACCCCCATCACAGGACTCCTGACAGATGGCCATCCATAAGTTGAGGTACCACTTGTACATACAAACCTAGTTCTTAGGGTGATTTGCATTGTGTATTTCTGATGCAAGTCCACGGCAGTGCTTTACTCCTGCTGGGAAAAGCTAAATTGTGTTGAGAGCAAGAATTTACCTTCATGCCAGAGGCAGGGGAGTGGTATCAGGAGACAGAGATCTAGTCTGATGAGCTCCCTGACGCATCTGGTGGGGCCACTGTGAGATCCAGGAAGATGGACTAGATGGGCCTTTGGCCTGATCCAGCATGATGGCTCTCCTTATGTTCTTATGCTTTTACTGGGTGGTCTGGCCCAAGGCAGAGAGACAGAAGGATACAGAGTGGTTGTTGTCTGCCTTAGACATGCCCTCCCTCTATAGTAGGCCTGCCCAACAGGTAGACCGTGGGCTACTGGTAACCCGTGAAGGGTTCAAAAGTAGCCCGCCGGCCATCAATAAAAAAGTGAGCTGATAAATTCACTACCCCTCCCTCCCCCATCCCAAGGACCACCACTGCCCTAGCAAAGTTCTGGGTCTGCCAGCCCATTGTCTCAGCTGAGCGGGGCAGTTCAAGGGCCATGGTGCATTGAAATCTGTTCCCTCCAGAACAGATTAATTGGTTTTCAATGCACTCCTATGGGAAACTGCTGCTCTTCTTACAAACTTTTTACTTATGAGCATGTGCTCAGAACGGATAAAATTCATAAGTGGAGGTTTTAGTGTAGTAGCCCTCAGACACTTTGGGCTGGAAAAAGCAGACCTTGGCCTGTTCAAAGTTGGACAGCCCTGTTCTATAGCTACCTTGTTACGGACATTTTCCTTTTTTTCCTATACACAAAAAATATTTATTTCAGTGAGCTGCATCAAGACTTCCTGATAAACTGTGCTCTGTGAGTGATTTGTAGTTTTCTATAGTTGGACCGCAAGCCCAAATGAGAAGAGAGATAACTAGGCAATCCTATTTGTCCACACACATTGTTTTATACATCTGTCAGCATTACCATTATAAATCCCAATTTTTTCCAGGGGTACTATGAGTTGCCTGTAAAAATTTTCTCTCCAGGCAAAACATCATACGCATATGTGTTTCTCAGTCTTGAGAGGATTTTAAAAGAATTATTAGAACTAGTATTTTGAGGGTGAGGGTTGCAAAAAAACAACAACCCCCCAAAAAAAGCTGCACACAAAGCTTCATCATGTAAAATGGCCAAAAGGCAGTGAGGAAAAGAAAAGAAAAATGGTGATTGGTTACAGATGTTTTCCTTTGTGCTGGTGTAACTCAAAATTGCTGACTTATTTCAGCAGTAATTGTGGGTAGATGTTGGGTTAAAATGGTGGGTTTAGTGCCATTTTTGGCAGGGGGACACTGTAGGTTTTTGACAAGCAAATAGAAAACAGACACAAAGGAAGGCGAAAAACATGTAAATTGACCTCCTCTTAAACTAGACCTACGTTCCTTCACTTTGGAGGTGATCTCAGTCGCCTAAAAGGCATGTCCAAACTTCGGCCCTCCTGATGTTTTGGACCACAATTCCCAGAATTCTAAGCTTAGATGGCCAATGGCAAAGGACTATGGGAGTTGCGGTCCAAAACATCTGGAGGACCGAAGTTTGGACAGGTGTGCACATAATCCAAATAAGAAGTACTTGTAATTCATGTACGATGCCAAACACGTTATGCACATTATGAAGCTTTCTTTTTAGTACCTTGTGATGTGACTCTGAAGATGGGCCCGAATCAGTAAAAGAGTCCCCCCAAATTGCTTGCCTCCAAATGCTACAGTTTCATCTCAAATCATTCATTTCAGATGATCATAACATAAGAACCCAAGAACATAAGAAGAGCCCTGCTGGATTAGGCCAAAGGCCCATCTAGTCCAGCTTCCCGTATCTCACAGTGGCCCCACCAGATGCGTTTGGGAGCGCCCGAGACTAGATCTCTGTCTCCTGATACCACTCCCCTGCAACTGGCCCTTGAAGTACCCTGGTTTTAAGCCCGGAGATGACACATCTCCATCATGGTTTTTCACCTGTGATGGACTTTTCCTCCAGGAACCTGTCCAATCCCCATTTGAAGGCATCCAGGTCAGAGGCCATCGCCACCTCCTGTGGCAGGGAGTTCCACAGACTAACAATGTGCTTGGTGAAAAAATATTTTCTTTTGTCTGTTCTTCATCTTCATCATCATCTCATAGAGCTAGAATCATTGAATCACAGAGTTCGAAGAGACCTCAAGGGCCATCTAGTCCAACCCCCTGCCATGCAGGAACCCCCATCACAATATTTCCAACAGATGGCCATCCAGCCTCTGCTTAAAAACCTCCAAGGAAGGAGACTCCACCACCCTTTGTGGCAGCATATTCCACTGCCAAACAACTCTAACTGTCATGAAGTTCTTCCTAATGTTCAAATGGGATCTCTTATTCCTGTAGTTTGAGACCATTGCCCCGAGTCCTAGTCTCTGAAGCCATGGAAAACAGACCTGTTCCCTCGTCAACATGACATCCTTTCAAATATTTAAACATAGCTATCATATCCCCCCTCAGCTTTCTTTTTATAAGGCCAAACATTCCCAGCTCCCTAAGCTGTTCCTCGTAAGACATTTCCTCCAGACCTTCAACCATCCTTGTCACCCTCCTCTGCACCCGCTTGAGGTTGTCAACATCCTTTTTAAATCGAGGCGCACAGAACTGGACGCAGTACTCCAGGTGGGGTCTGACCAGAGCAGAATAGAGTGGCACTATCACTTCCCTTGATCTAGACACTATGCTTCTGTTGATGCAACCAAGAATCGCATTGGCTTTCCTAGCCGCCGCATCACACTGCTGACTCATGTTCAATTTGTGGTCCACCAAGACTCCCAAATCCCTTTCACAGGTACTATCCTCCAGCCAAGTATCCCCCATCTTATATTTGTGCATTCATTTTTTTTTACCTAGATGTAGCACCCTACCTTTCCCTCTGTTGAAATCCATTCCGTTAGCTTTGGCCCAGCACTCTAATCTGTCAAGGTCTTTTTGAATTTTCAAAATTCCCTATCCTCTAGGGAATTAGCAACCCCTCCCAATTTGGTATCATCTGCAAATTTTATTAGCATACTCTCTATTCCTTCCTCCAAGTTATTAATAAAGATATTGAACAGCACTGGACCCAGAACGGAACCCTGGGGCACCCCACTGGTCATGTCTATCTTAGCTATGCTTCTGGAGAGAGAAAAAAGTTTTAAAGACCTGCCACTTCTTCCCCCCATCGGGCATGTAGAGGGAGAAGGCCTCCCTGCGGCCATGGAAGTCCCTTCCACCACATCCTGAGTGTTTGGCCCGGAGGCTCATGCCACACCGGGCCTGCTGGAGGCCACCTTGGTGGTGAGGTGAGCTCAGCTCGCGGTTCTGACCCACCCGCAGGGTTGCCGGCCGTTCGAGGCCATTTTCAGGCAAGGAATACAAGACGACCTGAATAAAACCCCTTGACTTATACTAGAGTCAATAAGTTTTACCAGGTTTTTTTTTGTGTGTGTGTGTAAAAACCGTCCTCGAATTTTTTTCAGGTTGACTTATACTCGTGTATATACGTCCCCAAACATAATATGATATACAGTGGTACCTTGTATAAAGGAATTAATTCGTTCCAAATGAAATTAAGTTAAGCAAATTTTCCTTTATACAAATTTCCCATAGGAATGCATTGGAAACGGAGTAATCCCTAATCATGACCATTTTTATGCTGTACGGATTTGCCCCAAAGGCCATTCTGTTAAGCAAATTTCAACTATCTACAGAATTTTTTTAGGTTATACAGATTTTATGTTATACAAACCATTTGTTGTACTAGGGTCCACTGTACATTATTTTAGGTTGGAAGGTCTCTCCCGCAAATCAGCTACTTGTCTCACCTGCTCCCTGATATTAAAAACTCTGACATCCATGAAGGCCAGAAGAGCCAATATCAGGAGCCTTATATTTGTGGCCCCTTTCCTCTAGTTATTACAAGCTTTCTTCAGTGGATTGTTAGATACCCTCCCTCTCTGTTTGTAAGACAAACAGACAGAGTTCGGATCAGGGCTAGCACTAGAGTTTAAGAAGGTTCTTTTCCCAGGGACACACTTACCTGGGAAATCAGGTCCCTTTGATGGCAGCACTTGTTTTGATCGTCTTGGTTATCTCAAAATGCAATGCACCAGAAGATCCTGTGGCCACTGAGGACGGCTAAATAATAAATAGCAAAGCCTGTACGTATGTATTATACCAGTCATATATGGAATTTGAAATTATAACTACAGTGCAGGCACCTGCTATTTACTACTAGACTATGTCATTTGGAGTTGATAGACCTGTCTCAAATGACACATACGTGACTTGGCAGATGTAACACGAAAGGCAGAATATACTGTATTTTTCCACGTACAGTATAGGACTGTATTTTTTACTAAAACTATTAGACTAAAATTTAGGGTCATCTTATACACAGAAGTAAGCCAATGAGAGAACTACAAAGTACAGAAACTGTTGTTTCGGGCTGGAATATTGGGGGGTCATCTTAAACATGGGGGTGTCTTATAGACAGGAAAATGTGGTCATTTCTATCTCTTGAGAGTCCCTTCACACATTCAGTTGCTAGAGCAGACATTTCAGTTGGATGTGTGATCTACAACTAGGTGAACTCCTCTCATTCTGTACCACATCCGACTTTTCTACTACTCTTGATTCTGTCTGTCAAAGAGCCCTAAACTCCGCGGCAAATGGCTCCCAGCTCCGGAGCTTGAAATTGTTTCCCCACCAGCTCCGGAGTTTACAGAAAATTAAGTGCGACCACGCCCACCTAAGTGCGTCCCAGTGCACTTTTCAGGTACCTGCTCTCCGGGGTGAAAAATCCCTGATGCGGATCTAATGTAGAGAGTGCCGGGCTCTCCTGGCTTCTGTTTGTTGTTGTTTTGCCCCCGCCCCTTTAAGAGATCTGAATGCTGCCAGGAACAGAGCGAGACTGGCAGAACAGAGGTAAGCCGGCATTCTTTTCTTTCTTTTTTTCTCCCTCCCCTCACGCAGACAGCAGCCAGGAGTGTGGAAGGGGTGGGAACACAGGAACAGTGACAAACCCCCAAGATCTCTGGTCCGAATTTAAGTGGCCAGCGGATCTTAGGGGTTGTGTGAAAAGGCTCTTAATCAAAATATTTTTACCCTATTCACTGCTAAGATAGGCCCGCCCCTCCCCTTTCCCTGCTCCTATACCTTGTGTTGCGGTGTATGACCTTGCAGAATTTGGAAAAGTTTTAACCCAAGGAGAACCTTTGTCCCTCCAGATGTTTTACACTAAACTCTAATAATTATTTATCATTGACTATGATGACTGGAACACCCAGGAACTGAAATGTAAGGCTCTCTAGCCCTTATTCTAGGCTGGAGCCAGATTCTGTGCATAGCAGTGAGCAAAAATAATCTTAGTTCACATGTTGGGTGCTATCCTGCACAGGGCTGTCAAGCTGCATTTCTGTAGGTATCATTTAATTTAATATGCTTAAGAGTCACAGTTGTTAATAAATATTGAGATGAGATGAAATTGATATAGAAAATGGAATATAGTACAGTGGTACTTTGTATAAAGGAACTAATTTGTTCCAAATGAAATTCTGTTAAGCAAGTTTTCCTTTGTACAATTTTCTCATAGGAATGCATTGAAAATGGAGTAATCCCTAATTGCAACTGTTTTTCTGTTGTACGGATTTGCCCCATAGGCGATTCTGTTAAGCGATTTTCCCCTATCTCCAATTTTTTTCCTTTAAGCGGATTTTCTGTTAAGCAAATCACTTGTTATCTGAAGGTCCACCGTACCTGGAATCATGGTTTGTCGATACCATTTTTCACAAACATGTCAGCCAGAATTTTAATTAGATAGGGTTCTTTTTTAGCTGGGCTCATAAGCAGCAGGATATTATTATCTATATATTGATTGTTTTAAACTGTTTGTTATTTTGATGGTTTTTAACATGTTGTTTTATAATTTTAATATATTTTTGTACGCTGGCCAGAGATCACTTGGTAGTGGGGGTGACTAAAAAATTCAATAGATAGATAGATAGATAGATAGATAGATAGATAGATAGATAGATAGATAGATAGATAGATAGATAGATAGATAGATAGATAGATAGATAGATAGATAGATCCGTAGGAATGATCCTGTAACTTCAGTTGTTGAAATGCCAAATGTCTATGAAGACAATCGTTGTACTGAAGTATTAAAAGTCTCCATGTGGTCATGAAACAAAACAAAAACACCACAACATGTGCACATAGGAATAAATTAGTTAACAGAAAGCAAGGTTGTTGTTTTTTGTTTTGTTTTGTTTAAATATTTCCCTCAAATGTAGTGTGTGTGTGGGGGGGAGGAATGCAAACAACCACTTGTATTTATCTTCAGATTAGCATCCCCTGACATCAACTGAATACTGATCAGTAAACAATGTCCACAATTAAGCTGTTGTTGGGGACACAAATGTCCCACGAGCCCAAATTAAGTCCAGGCTTTTAGTCTTCTTTACAATGTGAGGGTCAAGAGACGACAAAGATCAATGATGCGCATGACCCAAAGGAAACTGAGGATTTGAAGGTAATTAAGCTGATGGTAGTTGCCCTTGTGACTACCCAACCTTTTATTTGTTTATTGATTGGTGCTCTTGAGTTTGGCAAAATCAAACACCATGGAGATCTGATGGCTTAGCCCCAAACTTGGGATGACATTTCTTGCAGGGAGTCAAAAGCTCAGGTTTCTTGTCATCAAAGAGCTGGCACACCCTTCATTATGGCCGATGACATTCGTGGGCATGACAGAGGTCCACGGGGCCAGGGGACCTCCATTGTTCTGGAGACCTTTTAGTCTTCATGTAGACTGGTTGTCTTGGTTTTTGTGAGAACTAATTGCTCTGAGGTTACCACACCACGTTTGCAGCACTTCCTTTAGCTCATTTTCCCCCAAGAATAACACTTCACTCAAGACCAATTGGGTTTGTCAATATGATCTTGTTGGCTTTGAGAGGGGAAGGGAGGGGAGGACGAGGACGCTGGAATAATTCACATGGAAGGGATTGTATGGATGGAGTGGACAAAGCCCAGGTTGCACCTCCGATATCCACTTGTGTGAATGCCTATTTTGTATATCTGTATCCTCTATACTTTTCTTCCAGTGCATCTTGATCATTCAGGGTATAGAAGAACAAATAGGTAAGCCAATAAAATCACAAATACGCTAAATATACAGTACAGTGGTACCTTGTATAAAGGAATTAATTCGTTCCAAATGAAATTGTGTTAAGCAAATTTTCCTTTATACAAATTTTTCGTAGGACTGCATTGAAAACAGAGTAATCCCTAATTGTGACCATTTTTATATTTATTTATTTATTTATTTATTTATTTATTTATTTATTTATTTGATTTATATACCACAACCATCTAGCAAAAAGCTACTCTGGGCGGTTTACAAACATATACAAAATATAACAACAAATTAAACAACTTAAAATAGAAAATAAAAACTAACCAATCAAACCAAATAATCAAATCATAACAATAAAAGGAACTAATAAACAAACAAGCACAATTACAATAAATCAAAATGGTTTGACAATTCAAAATAAGAACAAATGGAAAAAATTGTTGTACAGATTCGCCCCATAGGCAATTCTGTTAAACAAATTTCCCCTATCTCTGGAAATTGTTTATGTTGTACAGATTTTTTGTTATACAAACCGTTTCTTACACAAGGGTTCACTGTAATTGTTTTCACATTTCATTTCCTTGTAGCCTGCTGGGTGGTCTAAAATCCAGTAAATAAATAATAATCTTCATGTGGACAGATAAAAGCCAAAAATGTTGTAAATTATTGTATGATAAGTGATACCTCCATCTACGCATGTGAGGGTCTGTTCATGATACTCCTATAAGATCAATATGAACTGATTTCTTATTTTTCTTAGTACATTCAATATAATGTTTAATGCAAAGCCGTTTCTTTTTTCTGGGATGCTTCCTTTAATCATTTTAAATACTTACCATTATCAATATTTATTCTTACCCTCTTTCCTGCACTCCACACGGTATTATCGTGCTTTGGGAGGTTAAATCAATGTTTGGGCGCTAAGTGAGATTTTGTGTAAGCAATTAGTTTCCAATTCACAACATTGGCTGTGATCCATGAGAAGTAGCAACGGGAGGAGATAATTTAGCTTCATAGGGAGAGGATGTTAAAAAAGGCTACAAAACTCTTATTTTCTAAAGCCAACAGCAGATCTGCACTGCATGATCACCTCCAAATGCTACATAGGATAACTCCAATGACATCCTGGTGTGGCACAATGTTAACGATATTGCAAGGAGTTCAGTCTTTCAAACAAAGAATAATGAGTGCGAAAATTCTCTCCCCGCTTCTTCTTTTCGAGATCTTATTTCCTCCCTTCTCTCTTTTTAATTTTTTTTAAAAAAATTCTCCCATCATCTTCTACACACTTTATTGCCCTTCCTCTTTATCCCCCAGCAAGCAATACTGTCAATTCATCCTCATATTATACAATATCAAAGCATAGTGGAAAATATTAGCCCATTAGACTGATGAAGCTGTTTGGATGAACAGCGAAACGTTTCTATCTCTCAAAAAAGAAGTCCAGTAGCCTTGACTCAACTTCCTGATAAACTCACCTGGATGACTAAGAATCTTCACAGACATAGTCCATTTCTCATTCTCAAGCTTTCCTTTTAACCATTCTATATACTTTTCCCACTCCTTCAACATCTTATTTTCCTCTTCTGTTTTCCCTTCCTGCATTCTTGGTATCCATTCATTTCGGAAAAATTGATATACGAACTCTTTCCATTTTCTCTTCGTCCTTCCACCCACTTATTAAAACCACGATATCGGCTGCTATTCCATAATACATAATCTTTTTTTTTTAAATTTCTCTCCGCTTGTCTTCTCTCTCCACCAATCCTAAAAATATATGATCTATTTTTAATTGGATCCCCTTTCTCTCTGAACAAGCCCACTTCATATTACAATTTTGAGGATATAATGGGAAGGAAATTTATTTATTACATAATAATTTTTTGGTTTATAATTAAGTTTTTATTTGTTGATACAATTATAACATAAAACAAGTTTTTTTTAAAACAAAAGAACACACCAGTAAAATAAACACATCACATATCTACTTAGCAGCAGCTTCTGCAGCAATCCAGCTTACATAGAACATAAGAAGAGCCATGCTGGACTTTTCCTTCAGGAATCTGTCCAGTCCCCTTTGGAAGGCATCCAGGCCAGATGCCATCACCACCTCCTGTGGCAGGGAGTTCCACAGACTAACAACGCGCTGGGTGAAAAAAAAATTCTTTTGTCTGTTCTCACTCTCCCAACCCTCCGTTTGAGTGGATGCCCCCCTAGTTCTGGTATTTTGTGAGCCTGAGGCTAAATACAACAGGAGTGAAAGAGATACATAACTGAAAGGCAACAAAGTTGTCTTGGCCACTGACCTGGAGGTTTCTCTTGTTTATCTGTGGAAAACTTAAAGGCACTTGCAGGTGTACATGGGCGGCCAGCTTAGTTATGCAGCTGAGAGGTGTCTTATATTATCAGATATATGTTCTAATTTGTTTATCATGGAGATTTTGATTCCTCCCCCCCCTCCCCAATTACTACATGATCTTATACTCAAAGGGTTTTCTGATCACATAGGAGGAAGGAATCAGTGCTAATTAAAGACTCCTCCACTGGCTTTTCCTAGTGACAGATGATTAGTTGGTAATTGCCAAACAATGATAATTTGCCATTCTTCCCTGCTGCTCCTGCATAGTGAGATCATGGAGGGCAGAGGAGGTCAGGGTGGGAGGTATAGTTAAGAGGAAGAACACAAGAGTTTAAACCGAGGTCCTGACAGCCAAGATAGCAGAGCAAAAGGTTTTAGTGTCTTTAAAATTTTAGATGTATTTTCCCTTATATTGGCAGGCCTGTTTGTGCATGTGAAAAAAATTAACAAGGACTAAATGCTTTACATTTCAAATGTGCTCCCGGCTGCTGCCTATGAACCCCTGAAAATTCGCTTCAGGGGAAGATTGCTGGCAGAAAAGATCCAATATTTGTGCAAAGCGTAGGAATGTGAGGGTCTTTCATGTCCACTAAAATGCAAAATTCTTTGGGCCTTTTCACACCACCCCTAAGATCCGCTGGCCACTTAAATTCGGACCAGAGATCTTAGGGGTTCGTCGCTCTTCCTGTGTCCCCACCCCCTCCGCACTTCCTGGCTGCTGGCTGCGTGAGGGGAGGGAGAAAAAAAGAAGAAAGAAAAGGCTCACCTCCGCTCACCTCTTGTTCTTGCCTCTCGTCTCTCTCTAAAAGTAGCTCTTAAAGGGGCGGGAGCCAAAAAACAACAAACAGAAGCAAGAAGAGCCCCGCACTCACTATCGTTACACCGGATCAAATAATTTTCACCTCCAAAGAGCAGGTACTTGAAAGGTGCGCTGGGATGCGCTAAAGTGGGCGGGGTCGCACTTAATTTCCTGTTAACTCCAGAGCTGGTGGGGAAACATTTTTAAGCTCCGGAGCTGGGAGCCATTTGCCCCGGAGTTTAGGGGTCGTGTATAAACGCCCTTTGTTCCATAGCTGCTGAAACAGTGTACGCCAAAGGAAGCACAGAAAGTCGCTGAGCACCTGGCCATTTCTTGAAGGTCAGGTGGATAACGGTAAAGATGTAATACTAGTCAGTTCAATATAGAGGGTAAAGGTAAAGGTAAAGTGTTTCCCCTGCACATGCGTGCTAGTCGTGTCCGACTCTAGGAGCGGTGCTCTCCTCCATTTTTAAACCATAGAGCCAGGGTTGTGCACATCCATGACCATGTGGTTGTCATGGTTGAATGCATTTCTGCACATGGAACACTGTTAACTCTCTCCTGCTTTTTACTGTGCTACCTATTGTCTACTTGCATTTGAATGCTTTCGAACCACTAGGTTGGCAGGAGCTGGGGTTAACAGCGGGAGCTCACTCCACTGCGTGGCACCCAGGATTTGAACTGCCAAGCTGCTGACTTTGCAGCCGGCATTTCAGTGCTCTAGCCTGTTCAGCCATCACACTCAAGGTGCTTTTCACATGGTCAGAGTTTAATTAGCAGTGATTCTTTGGCAATTCCATTTTCATCTGAAGCTGGGCACAGCGGATTGGAGTCCCAGAATATGTTTACCATACCATGTGACTAGCGTTCTACAGCTACGACTACTGAATGGCTAAAACTGGTGCATAGTCAAAATGTAACTTTTGATTCCTGTGAGATAGTGGCCAGATGCAGAACAGGCATCTTTGGAACTCCAGATGTTTTGAACCGCTCCTGCAGCATCTCTCATTGACCATGCTGGGTAGAGCTGATGGGCATTGTAAATCGTTACACTACTAGGCACATTTCTAGGGCACCAAATTACCTATCCAGATAGTCCAGATGAGCTGAAGCTCAACATAAAAAAAACTAAGATCATAGCCACCGGTCCCATCACTTCCTGGCAAATAGAAAGGGAAGAAATGGAGGCAATGGCAGAGTTTATTTTCTTGGGCTCCTTGATCACTGCAGATGGCGACTGCAGCAACGAAATAAAAAGACGCCTGCTTCTTGGGAGGAAAGCAATGGCAAACCTTGATAGCATCCTAAAGAGCAGAGACATCACTTTGCCAACTAAGGTCCGGATAGTCAAAGCTACGGTTTTTCCAGTAGTGATGTATGGAAGTGAGAGCTGGACTAGAAAGAAGGCTGATCGCCGCAGAATCAATGCTTTTGAACTGTGGTGCTGGAGGAGAGTCTTGAGAGTCCCCTGGACTGCAAAGAGATCAAACCTATCCATTCTGAAAGAAATCAACCCCGAATGTTCACTGGAAGGACAGATTTTGAAGCTGAGGCTCCAGTACTTTGGCCACCTCATGAGGAGAGAGGAGTCCTTGGAAAAGTCCCTGATGTTGGGAAAGATTGAAGGCAAAAGGAAAAGAGGATGACAGAGAATGAGATGGTTGGACGGTGTCATCGATGCAACCAATATGGATTTGACCAAACTCCGGGAGGCAATGGAAGATAGGAAGGCCTGGCGAGCTCTGGTCCATGGGGTCACGAAGAGTTGGACACGACTGAACGACTGAACAACAACAACAATAGTCCAGATCCTTCTTTATTAGGTCTACAAGTCTCCTCTTTAAAAGGGAGAGAAATCAATCTGCAAACAACAATGGACAAGCTATCAAAGTAGGGTTGTATTTAATATAAATTGTGTTGCAGATGTTCTGGCCATTTTATCAACTGTTATGTGATTTTCTTAGAGATTATAAAAGCTGATAATTCCCACGCCCTGATTTTCCTTTTTGTTGTTGTTGGCATTACTGAACCCATAGCCAGTCATTTTGGTTTACTTACAACCCCGGTTATTTTAAATGGCATTCTATAGGGATAATCTTCCAGTTTGCTGTAGAGACAAGATCTGCTTACCTGCAGCAAAAGGGCTTAATCAGAGCGTTGAAAAAAACAAACAGTTTTCTGGAGTACTGTTAGTCTAAACAAACAAACAAACAAACAAACAAACAAACAAACAAACACCAATCCCTTCTTCATGCTCCGGGTTTCATTATATATTATCTCCTGACCAGCCAACCTGTTCCAGACAGGTTCCAAGTTTTATTGTCCTAATGCAAATTTTGACAGACAGCTAAATTCCCCTTAATATTCAAACATGAAGAATATTCCCTCTGATTTTCCCATTTGAGTTTGGGAGTAAAGCTGCCAGATTAGAGATTGTATCCTCCGGGAAGATTTGGGTTCTTTTCTGATATAGAAATTAAGTACAAGTGGACCCTCGTATAACAAACGATTTGTATAACATAAAATCTGTACAACATAAAAATTCCCGGGGAAATTTGCTTAACAGAATCGCCTATGGGGCGAATCCGTACAATATAAAAACGGACACGATTAGGGATTACTCTTGTTTTCAATGCATTCCTATGGGAAATTTGTATAAAGGAAAATTTGCTTAACAGAATTTCATTTGGAACAAATTGATTCTTTTATACAAGGTACCCCTGTACTTCTGCCTGTAATATTGACAAGGCAAGATTTTGCAGCAGAAATCCTAGGGTTCCATCCAGCAGGATGAGCAAATAAGTTACTACCATATACACAAGGTAAGGGTTCTCAGGATGAATCTTAAGGCTCACTGAATAATATATGGATTTCTTTTGCTTTGCATTTTCCTCTTGCATCGAGTCCGTTAACCTCCCCGTAGAAATGCTAAAAGTAATGGCTTTCAGTATGACCTGTTTTCTTTGCTCCCTCCCTCCCTCTCTCCCTCCCCCGCCCCCCCTGAATTTCATGACCACATAGCACTGGCAAGCTGGAATCCAGCCAGGAGACGGGGTTAATTCTTTCAGCCTCCGGAGAGAAAACTGTGCACCGAAATCTCTAATGACCACCAGTAGTCAGGACCTTGCTTTTTTTTTTTTTACAAGGCATGTGAATTGTGATGTCTCCGACAGCACAGGGACCTTCAACACCATTTGAGGTCACTCGTTCAATAGTCCTAATTCACCAGCAAGTATCCCACTGCTGTTCCCCCCACCTCCCCCAGGCTACCTCTTCAAACAGCAGGAGAGCTTCAGTCTTTAAAAAAAATGCAAAAATAGGGGAAGAACTGCCATACTGGTGCTAACCGAAGATCCATCTCACTCAGAACTCCATCTCCAGCAGAGCTGGAAAAATAGGCTCAAGCAGTGGCAGGATGAAAATCTCAGCAACGGCTTTCAAACCTTTTGGATTCTTCTGATTTTACTCACCCAACCTCCATTTTTCATTATATATTGGGTCTAAAACAAATTCCTTAACTCAAGTACCTGCAACCCAACCAGACAACATTTTCGAAGAAGTAGCTGTGTTAGTCTGTGTAGGACAGGCATGTCCAAACTTCGGCCCTCCTGATGTTTTGGACCACAACTCCCAGAATTCCAAGCCTGTATGACAAATGACTGTGGGGGTTGTGTTCCAAAACATCTGGAGGGCTGAGGTTTGGACATGCCTGGTGTAGGAGGTGAAAGGGATGGCTTGTAGGAACAGGGCCTTTTCGGCAGCTGCCCCCAGATTATGGAGTGCCCTCCCAAGTGAAACCCACCTGGCGCCAACGTTGATGACATTCCGGCGCCAGGTAAAAAACTTCCTGATCCAGAATATGTCTAGCTGCTGCATATAGCTGCTGCTATATGTCTGAAGAAGTGGACGTGTCCACGGAAGTTACATTAAAATATGAAAGCTAGTCTTTAAGGTGCCACATGTTTTGTGTCTTCTGTTTTGTTTTGTTTTTCTTTGATTTTTGCCTGCAATTCAGGAATCTGTGGGGTCATTGATCGGAGTTGATGGGGGTTGGAGGAAAAGAAAGAAAACATCTGTTGCCCCTGTGAGAGGGTGAATACTAAAGAAGGGAAGCAAACTAAGGAACAACTCGAAGCTCAAGGCTTGATTCTACCATGGTGGCATCTGCTACAAATAAAATCAACTTATAACGAAGACAAAACAAAACAGAACATGGATTTGAAAAACAGTATTCATCATTGGCTAAATCCTGCTATTTACACTAGAAAAACTAATTAAAAAGTTATACAAATTTCTATTAGATTGGGAAATGCAAGACAAGGAAGGCAAACAGACAATGATCCAATGGGCCAAGAACTTTGAATTCACGATCGAATTAGAAAAATGGCACAGACTTTGGGCCAATAACTATAAACTGACAATACCTGCTTCCTATAGAGAGAATTTACTTAAAATGTTTTATTGATGGCATCTCCCGCCATTCAAATGAACTAGAATGTTTCCCAATGCATTGGTAAATGTTGGAAGTGCAGAAAACATGAAGTCGCTTATTACCATTGATAGATTCAGGTGGTTCCTCAAAAATTGCCATGCAGAGAGTTAGTTCATTTAGTTTATTAGACAGACATAGAAACCCAGAATTATAGATATTATACAGCAAGAATATAGCAAGCGAGTAATATATACAGAGCACAGGTATTAGTAGGAGTTCCAGCACAGCTTAAATTAATCCATAGCACGGATCAAACCCTGCTGGTCTGGACCCCCCCCCAGTGGTCTCTCATCCTTTTATACCTTTTCTGTGACCCCAACTTACACACGTTACACATGCTGTTTCTCTCACGTTTTCTTAGTTCATACTCAGTTGGCCATCAAAAGCCAGAATGACCTGACCTTAGGCTTGCCTCTCACTTTCTAGCTAACCACAAAATATTTGCTGCTCTTCAGTAGACTGGCACCCCCGCACTTTATCTTTTTTTTGGTGTTCATGCCAATCCCTTAGTTGGGTCAATGAGACCTCCTGTTTTCTCAGTGCATCTGATAATCGCATAATGCTTATAATAATTTTGACTTCCCTTATAATTTCTTATCACCATCTTTGGTGGATGTGTGATAGAGCAAAGACTTTTTGGGTAAAAATTCATACATGGCTAAAGCTGGAATATGTTGCCGCAGAGGGTGGTTGAGTCTCCTTCTTTGGAGGTTTTTAAACAGAGGCTGGATGGCCATCTGTCGGAAATATTGTGATGGGGGTTCCAGCATGGCAGGGGGTTGGACTAGATGGCCCTTGAGGTCTCTTCCAACTCTATGATTCTATGATTCTGTTCTATGATTCTATGATTCTATTCTAGTATTCAAACCAGAAATATGTTTATTGGGTATATTACCAAACTTTGTGAACAAATATTGCAGCTACTGTATTTAATATTGCATGTCCACTGTTCTAACAGTGGCAAGAATGGTGTGGGCACAGTTATGGAAAAGTGAAACAACACCAGCAGAAGAAATACTATTGAATGAAATAGTGGAATGTGCAGAGATGGACAGGCTAACATACAGATTGAAGGACAAAGATGAATGTGAATTTTTCCAATCTTGGAATATGTTTTATAATTGGCTAAACACAAAAAAGGATGCAGTAGAATAATAAGAATTTGGTGTAAGTTGAACTTAGCTATTAACAATATCAGATGAAATATGGCGAAAAAAATGTACAGTCTTTTATATGTATATTATGTATATATGTGTGTGTGTGTTTGTGAGAGAGAACGAATGTGTTTCCCTCTTCCCCCCATAAAATTATATATATCTATATCTATATCTATATCTATATCTATATCTATATCTATATCTATATCTATCTATCTATCTATCTATCTATCTATCTATATATATATCTATATCTATATATATATATATATCTATATCTATATCTATATCTATATCTATATATCTATATCTATATCTATATCTATCTATCTATATATATATATATATATATATATATATATATATATATATATATATATATATATATATATATATATATATATATATATATATATATATATATATATATATATGCATGTTAGGGTGGATTCGGGTTTCTTCCCGTGTAGAAATCTGGTTGTTCTGGCGACGTTTCGACGAGGTCTCACTCGTCATCTTCAGGCTGGTGTTCTGGCTTCTTTCTTCTTGAAGCAAAGCGTGGTCTCAGTTGAAGTCCTTCTATAAATACTGCTGGGGGTGTGTGGTTTGCTTGCTTTGTTGCTGATTGCAGGTTCCTTTGTTCCTTTGTTCTTTTGTGATCTGCTGTGTGGCTGAGGCGATCGTTAAGGGATTAACTGCTGATGGCTGTTTAGATGGCTGTTTACATGCTGGTGGGTTAGATGGCTGGTGGGTTCTGGCAGTATCCTGGGCTTTGGTGGAGTGGGGTCCTGTGTCTTGTGAATTCATTTTGGTCTGGCTACGTGTCTGTGGTCTCCCAATGTTTTTTTGGGGTGTGTGAGTGTGCTCCATGTGGTGACTGGAGTGGGGTGCCGCAGTAGATGGTGCAGTCGTGGTTTTGTTATTGGATGGTGGTTTCGTTTCATCTGTGGGAAGGGTCTGGGTTTGTGTTTGGTGTGGATGGAAGGTGGTGGCATCTTGTGTCCTTTTGGACCTGGTGTCAGTCTTTGTGACAGAGGCTCGTCTGTTGACCAGGGCTAGTTTCCAGATGTCAGGCAAGCGGGAGGTGTCATCACGTTTATTCATGTTGTTTGGGTGTTTCTCTATTTCAATGGCTTCCATGATTATTCGACTGTTGAAGTGTTCAGTTTTGGAGATGAGTTTGGTTCTTTCAAAGTCAATTTCATGACCTGTTGTTTTTATGTGCTGGAAGAGAGAGGAAGATTTTTCTTCTTTTTTGACTGCGTTCTTGTGTTCTGCGATGCGTGCGCTTATTCTCCTGTTTGTTTGTCCGATGTATGTGGCTGGACAGACTTTGCATGGTATTTCGTAGACTCCTTGGTTTTCTAGCTCAATCTTGTCTTTGGGGTTTCTTAAAATGTTGGCTATTTTTTGGTCGGTGCAAAAGGCTGTCTTGATATTGTGTTTGTGGAGAATTTTGCTGATTTTGTCTGTGGTGCCTTTGATGTAAGGGAGGAGGGCGGTGCCGTTGTTCTCTTCTGTTTCTTGGTTCTTGGGGGTGTTTCCTTTTTTTGGATTAGTTTGGTGATGGTGTTTTTTTTTGAATCCGTTCGCAATTAAAACATTCGAGAGAGTGTGTAATTCAGTTTTTAGGTGGTCTTTGTCAGCGGGCGTTTGGTTCTGGAGATGAGGGTTTTTGCTGCGGAGTTGATCTGTGCAGGGTGGTGGTGTGATTGTGCATTTAAGTAGCGGTTTGTATGTGTTTTTTCTGGTAGATGGTATGTCCTAAGGAGCCGTCGGGTTTTTGTAGATTAGGACGTCCAGGAAGGGAAGTTGGTTGTTGGCTTCTATTTCCATAGTGAATTGTATTTTGGGGTGTAGGCTGTTGAGATGTGTGAGGAAGTTGTTCAGTTTATCTTTCCCGTGTGGCCAGATAACAAAGGTGTCGTCAACATATCTGAGCCAGAGTTTGGGTTTATGTTCGGACTTCTGTAACGCGTTGGTTTCAAAGTGTTCCATATATAGGTTTGCGATGACCGGTGAGAGGGGTGATCCCATGGGTGCTCCTTCTATCTGTTTGTATCTTTGTCCATTGTGGATGAAGTATGTGTTGGTTAGGCAGTGGTTGGTCAGATCTAGGATGTGTTTGGGGGGGTTGTATTTGTTGTGGATAGCTGTCAAGGCTTCTTGAATGGGCACTTGTGTGAAGAGCGAAACAACATCGAAGCTCACGAGTAGGTCATTGGGTTGTAGGTCTTGTTTCTTTATAATTTCTATGAAGTGGAACGAGTTTTGTACGTATGAAGTGATGGATTCTGCATAGGGCTGGAGTTGTTTGGCAAGAAATTTGGTGAGGTTTTGTAGAGGTGAGCCTATGGAGCTGACTATGGGTCTGAGAGGTGTTCCTTCTTTGTGAATCTTGGGGAGGCCGTAGAGCTTGGGGCATCTGGATGATTTCTCTCTGGGGATGATGCTTGGCTTGATTTCTTCACTTAAGGGAGAGGCTTTTATTTTGGCTTTGGTGGTTTTTTCCAGGTAGGTGGTGGGGTCTGTGTTCAAAGGTATGTAAGCAGGGTCTTGTAGTAGGTTGGATAGTTTGGCTTGGTAGTCGGATGTGTTCATCACCTCTGTGGCATTGCCTTTGTCTGCTGGGAGAATGATTATGTTATTGTCTTTCCTCAGGTTGGAGAGGGCTTTTTGTTCTTCTTTGTGTAAATTGCTTCTGGGTGGTTTGCTGGAGCAGAGGACATTGGTGACTTCGAGTCTGATTTTGTTGGCTTCATCTGGGTTGATTTTGGTTAGGCTGGCTTCCACTCCGCATATGATGTTTTCGGTGGGGATGTGTCTGGGGGCGATTGCAAAGTTGAATCCTTTGGAAAGGACTTTGGTCTCTGCGATGGTGAGTGTCCTGTCTGATATGTTGTGAACTGTTTGTTTCATGGGCTGTTGTGGGGGGTTGGGCTTCTGGCGTTTTTCCAGTTTGTGGAGTTTGTTGGTGTGTGTGTCTGTCTTGTGGGAGGTCTCTGTTTCAGCTCTCCAGGCGGCAAGTTGCTTGGATTTGTTCCAGAGTGTTGGGTGGATTTTGTTGCTGAGTTTGAGGTGGAGAGTGAGTAGGTCTCTGTTGGTTTGATCTAGTAGGTATCTTTTCCTGTGTAGTTCGCTTCTGATTAGGGCTAGTTCTGTTCTTTTCAGGATCCTTTCGCTGGATGGGGTTTTTGAGTGGAATTTCAGTTGGAAGCTTGTGGGGATCACATTTTTGTCTCGGCAGTTGCGTAGGAATGCAATGTCACATAAGATGGTGGCTCTTCGGACTTCTAGTTTCTCGTAGGTTCTGGTCAGCTGGAAGGTTTCCTCCCCGTAGAGGTCGGATATTTGTTTTCGTAGATTTTCACGGGTATAGGTATGCATGTTAGGGTGGATTCGGGTTTCTTCCCGTGTAGAAATCTGGTTGTTTTGGCGACGTTTCGACGAGGTCTCACTCGTCATCTTCAGGCTGGTGTTCTGGCTTCTTTCTTCTTGAAGCAAAGCGTGGTCTCAGTTGAAGTCCTTCTATAAATACTGCTGGGGGGTGTGTGGTTTGCTTGCTTTGTTGCTGATTGCAGGTTCCTTTGTTTCTTTGTTCTTTTGTGATCTGCTGTGTGGCTGAGGCGATCGTTAAGGGATTAACTGCTGATTGCTGTTTAGATGGCTGTTTACATGCTGGTGGGTTAGATGGCTGGTGGGTTCTGGCAGTATCCTGGGCTTTGGTGGAGTGGGGTCCTGTGTCTTGTGAATTCATTTTGGTCTGGCTACGTGTCTGTGGTCTCCCAATGTTTTTTTGGGGTGTGTGAGTGTGCTCCATGTGGTGACTGGAGTGGGGTGCCGCAGTAGATGGTGCAGTCGTGGTTTTGTTATTGGATGGTGGTTTCGTTTCATCTGTGGGAAGGGTCTGGGTTTGTGTTTGGTGTGGATGGAAGGTGGTGGCATCTTGTGTCCTTTTGGACCTGGTGTCAGTCTTTGTGACAGAGGCTCGTCTGTTGACCAGGGCTAGTTATATATATATGTTTTCGTAGATTTTCACGGGTATAGGTATGCATGTTAGGGTGGGTTCGGGTTTCTTCCCGTGTAGAAATCTGGTTGTTTTGGCGACGTTTCGACGAGGTCTCACTCGTCATCTTCAGGCTGGTGTTCTGGCTTCTTTCTTCTTGAAGCAAAGCGTGGTCTCAGTTGAAGTCCTTCTATAAATACTGCTGGGGGTGTGTGGTTTGCTTGCTTTGTTGCTGATTGCAGGTTCCTTTGTTCCTTTGTTCTTTTGTGATCTGCTGTGTGGCTGAGGCGATCGTTAAGGGATTAACTGCTGGTGGCTGTTTAGATGGCTGTTTAGATGCTGGTGGGTTAGATGGCTGGTGGGTTCTGGCAGTATCCTGGGCTTTGGTGGAGTGGGGTCCTGTGTCTTGTGAATTCATTTTGGTCTGGCTACGTGTCTGTGGTCTCCCAATGTTTTTTGGGGGTGTGTGAGTGTGCTCCATGTGGTGACTGGAGTGGGGTGCCGCAGTAGATGGTGCAGTCGTGGTTTTGTTATTGGATGGTGGTTTCGTTTCATCTTTGGGAAGGGTCTGGGTTTGTGTTTGGTGTGGATGGAAGGTGGTGGCATCTTGTGTCCTTTGGACCTGGTGTCAGTCTTTGTGACAGAGGCTCGTCTGTTGACCAGGGCTAGTTTCCAGATGTCAGGCAAGCGGGAGGTGTCATCACGTTTATTCATGTTGTTTGGGTGTTTCTCTATTTCAATGGCTTCCATGATTATTCGACTGTTGAAGTGTTCAGTTTTGGAGATGAGTTTGGTTCTTTCAAAGTCAATTTCATGACCTGTTGTTTTTATGTGCTGGAAGAGAGAGGAAGATTTTTCTTCTTTTTTGACTGCGTTCTTGTGTTCTGCGATGCGTGCGCTTATTCTCCTGTTTGTCTGTCCGATGTATGTGGCTGGACAGACTTTGCATGGTATTTCATAGACTCCTTGGTTTTCTAGCTCAATCTTGTCTTTGGGGTTTCTTAAAATGTTGGCTATTTTTTGGTCGGTGCAAAAGGCTGTCTTGATATTGTGTTTGTGGAGAATTTTGCTGATTTTGTCTGTGGTGCCTTTGATGTAAGGGAGGAGGGCAGTGCCGTTGTTCTCTTCTGTTTCTTGGTTCTTGGGGGGTGTTTCCTTTTGGATTAGTTTGGTGATGGTGTTTTTTTGGAATCCGTTCGCAATTAAAACATTCGAGAGAGTGTGTAATTCAGTTTTTAGGTGGTCTTTGTCAGCGAGGCGTTTGGTTCTGGAGATGAGGGTTTTGCTACGGAGTTGATCTGTGCAGGGTGGTGGTGTGATTGTGCATTTAAGTAGCGGTTTGTATGTGTTTTTTTCTGGTAGATGGTATGTCCTAAGGAGCCGTCGGGTTTTTTTGTAGATTAGGACGTCCAGGAAGGGAAGTTGGTTGTTGGCTTCTATTTCCATAGTGAATTGTATTTTGGGGTGTAGGCTGTTGAGATGTGTGAGGAAGTTGTTCAGTTTATCTTTCCCGTGTGGCCAGATAACAAAGGTGTCGTCAACATATCTGAGCCAGAGTTTGGGTTTATGTTCGGACTTCTGTAACGCGTTGGTTTCAAAGTGTTCCATATATAGGTTTGCGATGACCGGTGAGAGGGGTGATCCCATGGGTGCTCCTTCTATCTGTTTGTATCTTTGTCCATTGTGGATGAAGTATGTGTTGGTTAGGCAGTGGTTGGTCAGATCTAGGATGTGTTTGGGGGGGTTGTATTTGTTGTGGATAGCTGTCAAGGCTTCTTGAATGGGCACTTGTTTGAAGAGCGAAACAACATCGAAGCTCACGAGTAGGTCATTGGGTTGTAGGTCTTGTTTCTTTATAATTTCTATGAAGTGGAACGAGTTTTGTACGTATGAAGTGATGGATTCTGCATAGGGCTGGAGTTGTTTGGCGAGAAATTTGGCGAGGTTTTGTAGAGGTGAGCCTATGGAGCTGACTATGGGTCTGAGAGGTGTTCCTTCTTTGTGAATCTTGGGGAGGCCGTAGAGCTTGGGGCATCTGGATGATTTCTCTCTGGGGATGATGCTTGGCTTGATTTCTTCACTTAAGGGAGAGGCTTTTATTTTGGCTTTGGTGGTTTTTTCCAGGTAGGTGGTGGGGTCTGTGTTCAAAGGTATGTAAGCAGGGTCTTGTAGTAGGTTGGATAGTTTGGCTTGGTAGTCGGATGTGTTCATCACCACTGTGGCATTGCCTTTGTCTGCTGGGAGAATGATTATGTTGTTGTCTTTCCTCAGGTTGGAGAGGGCTTTTTGTTCTTCTTTGTGTAAATTGCTTCTGGGTGGTTTGCTGGAGCAGAGGACATTGGTGACTTCGAGTCTGATTTTGTTGGCTTCATCTGGGTTGATTTTGGTTAGGCTGGCTTCCACTCCGCATATGATGTTTTCGGTGGGGATGTGTCTGGGGCGACTGCAAAGTTGAATCCTTTGGAAAGGACTTTGGTCTCTGCGATGGTGAGTGTCCTGTCTGATATGTTGTGAACTGTTTGTTTCATGGGCTGTTGTGGGGGTTGGGCTTCTGGCATTTTTCCAGTTTGTGGAGTTTGTTGGTGTGTGTGTCTGTCTTGTGGGAGGTCTCTGTTTCAGCTCTCCAGGCGGCAAGTTGCTTGGATTTGTTCCAGAGTGTTGGGTGGATTTTGTTGCTGAGTTTGAGGTGGAGAGTGAGTAGGTCTCTGTTGGTTTGATCTAGTAGGTATCTTTTCCTGTGTAGTTTGCTTCTGATTAGGGCTAGTTCTGTTCTTTTCAGGATCCTTTCGCTGGATGGGGTTTTTGAGTGGAATTTCAGTTGGAAGCTTGTGGGGATCACATTTGTGTCTCGGCAGTTGCGTAGGAATGCAATGTCACATAAGATGGTGGCTCTTCGGACTTCTAGTTTCTCGTAGGTTCTGGTCAGCTGGAAGGTTTCCTCCCCGTAGAGGTCGGATATTTGTTTTCGTAGATTTTCACGGGTATAGGTATGCATGTTAGGGTGGATTCGGGTTTCTTCCCGTGTAGAAATCTGGTTGTTTTGGCGACGTTTCGACGTTTCTCACTTCCATCCACACCAAACACAAACCCAGACCCTTCCCACAGATGAAACGAAACCACCATCCAATAACAAAACCACGACTGCATCATCTACTGCGGCACCCCACTCCAGTCACCACATGGAGCACACTCACACACCCCAAAAAAACATTGGGAGACCACAGACACGTAGCCAGACCAAAATGAATTCACAAGACACAGGACCCCACTCCACCAAAGCCCAGGATACTGCCAGAACCCACCAGCCATCTAACCCAGTGCTCCCCAACCTTTTTATCCCTGCGGACCGGTAAATTTTTGATAATTTTTCCGTGGCCCAGGGATGGGGGTGGGGGTGGGGAAGGGGGGGAGATAAAGGAATTCGAATGGGGGGTCGGGCGGGGAGAGAGAGAGAGAGACGCACACACGCACAACCGCACCACCCCACCCCTCCCTCTCACCTTTGCAAACTGGCCAGTTGGGACTCTTCCTTTCCGGGGAGGCCCGGCTTTGCTCGGGGACCACCGCCGCTGACGGGGCCGGATCCTTCCCGCGGAGGAGGAGGAGGAGGAGCAGGCGCTACCTTCAGGCGCCGGTGGAGACACCGGGGAAGCGTGTGGCAGCGGCGGCGGCAGCGAAGAGCCCGGGGGAGGCGGTGGGTGGGGGGCCGAGGGGGCTGCCGCGCTCCCCTCCCCCTCCTCCTCCTTGTGTGGGGCTGCCCCGCGGCAGCGAGGACCCGGTGGGCGGCTCTTTCTTTCTTTCTTTCTTTCTTTCTTTCTTTCTTTCTTTCTTTCTTTCTTTCTCCCTCCCTCCTTCCTTTCTTTCTTTTTCTTTCTCTCTCTTTCCCTTCCTCTTTCTCCCCCTTTCTTTCTTTCTTTCTTCCTCCCTTCCTCCTTCCCCTTTCTTTCTTTCTTTCTTTCTTTCTTTCTTTCTTTCTTTCTTTCTTTCTTTCTTTCTTTCTTTCTTTCTTTCTTTCTCCCTCCTTCCTTCCTTCCTTCCTTTCTTTTTCTTTCTCTCTCTCTCCCTTCCTCCTTCTCCCCCTTTCTTTCTTTCTTTCTTTCTTCCTCCCTTCCTCCTTCCCCTTTCTTTCTTTCTTTCTTTCTTTCTTTCTTTCTTTCTTTCTTTCTTTCTTTCTCCCTCCCTCACTCCTTTCTTTCTTTCCCTTTTCTTTCCCCCCCTCCCTTCTTTCTTTCTCCTTCCTCCCTCCCTTCTTTCTTTCTTTCTTTCTTTCTTTCTTTCTTTCTCCCTCCCTCCCTCCTTTCTTCCTTCCTTCCTTTCTTTCTTTTTCTTTCTCTCTCTCTCTCCCTTCCTCCTTCTCCCCCTTTCTTTATTTCTTTCTTCCTCCCTTCCTCCTTCCCCTTTCTTTCTTTCTTTCTTTCTTTCTTTCTTTCTTTCTTTCTTTCTTTCTTTCTTTCTTTCTTTCTTTCTCCCTCCCTCACTCCATTCTTTCTTTCTTTCTCCTCCCTCCCTCCCTCCCTCCTTTCTTTCTTTCTTTCCTTCTTTCTTTCCTTCTTTCTTTCTTGCGGGGTGGGGCGATTGCATGGGGGTCGTGGCGGCGGCGGGATGGGGGCGATTGGGGGATTGCGGCAGCGGCGGTGGCAGGGGGTTGCGGCGGCGGCGGGGCGCTTACGGGGGGTCGCGGCGGCGGCGGCTCCTGGGCGGCCCCGAGAGGCCGGTGACGGGGCCGGCCGGGCCGGCGGGGCAGCAAGGCGGTGGCGCTCCCGGACGGGGCGATTGGGGGATTGCGGCGGCGGCAGGGGCGACATGGGGGTCGCGGCGCGGCGGCGAGGCGGGGACGATTGCGGGGGGATGGCGGCGGTGGCGGCGGTGGGGGCGATTGCGGGGGGGCGGGGAAAACATCTGGGGCGGCCCGCGATGCCCCCCCGCCCGCCCCCAACACAGGCGCAGCGGCGGCGGGGAAAACATCTGGGCCGGCCCACAACGTCCCCCGCCCGCCCCCAACACAGGCGCAGTCCGGCGGCGACGGCAGCGGTGGGGGCTTCGCCCTGGAGCGTGGCCGCAGGGAGGGGCCAAAGGGCGCGCGCCCCGGAGGAGGAGGAGGGGCACCCACCTGCTCTTCTGACCGAGGGGGCCCCCTCCTCCCCGCCGGCCCCCGCGCGCCCGGTCCCCAGGGCAGGGGGGTTGGGGCTGGGAGGAGGCGAGGAGGGGCAAGCGGGCCAAACGGGGTTCCTGCTGCTGCTTGCTGGTGGTGGTAGAGGGCGAGGAGGAGGAGGAGGACGCGCCGCTGTGGCTGCTGCTGCTGCTGCTAGTGGTGGAGGGCAAGGAGGAGGAGGGCGGCGGAGGAGGAGGATGCGCCGCCGCCGCCGGCGGGCAGAGGAGGGAGGCAAAGGCAAATGCGGCAGCGGCGGCTCCTCTGCGCTCCTCCAGCCTTCCTCCTCCACCGGCCGCCCGCGGGAGAGAAGAGGAGGAGGAGGAGGGCGGCGGAGGAAAAGGGGAGGAGCCTCCCCGGCCTCCCCAGGCGGCCCGGTGCCGACCGGTCCACGGACCGGCACCGGTCCGCGGCCCGGGGGTTGGGGACCACCGTTTTACAGTATCTGGAAAATCCATGTGAAATTCAGGGTGTGCTACAGGTTTTAACAGAAGATGAACCTGAAAGAGCACATGAATAATGCACAAATTGGAAATTGAAGAATGCAAAAACAAAGGGTCTCATAATTCAATCTTTAACTGAAGAAAGATTAGTGCTAAGTGTTAAACATCTGAGAGTGTTTGGATGCAAAGCATTTGCATACATAACAACAGGGAAAAGGTCCAAACTAGATGTCAGAGCTGAAGAAGTAGTTTTACTTGGTTGTGCACTGGGATGCAAGGGATACAAGATCCTATACCCAAAAACGGGCAGAGTTGACATTTGCTAAGTGAGGTACTTTCATGAAAGAGAGTTCAATGATCACAATGCTAATGTCTATCACAGAGAAAGTCAAGATATGAAAACAACTACCTGAATTTCACTATCCCATATTCCAAAATGCAGTTGACACTGAAACCCAAAGAGAGGAGGATATTCAAACTGTAACTCCACCAGAGTCAGATGATGGAGTGACTGGTGTACAAGATGAGGATGAAATAACAGGCGAAATTCCAGAGTTAACACCAAATCCAGATCCAGTCTCAAGATGTTCACCAAGACCAAATAAGGGAGTTGCAGCAAAGTGAATGTCCTACCTCACAGGGGTGCCACAAACAAAGGAACCTGCATCATGGGATGAAGTCCAGCAGCTACCCACAGAAGAAGCAAACATATGGAAAGGAGCAGCACAGGAGGAAATTAGTGCACTGCGATAGAACAATACATAGACTCTTGCAAAATTACCAGTAGGTAAGAAGACCATAGTCTGTAAATGGGTCTTTAAAGGCAATCAAGATGAAAATGGACATGTACAAAGATTCAAAGCTAGGCTTGTAGCAAAAGGTTATTCACAGAGGTATGGAGAAAGACTATGATAAAACTTTTGCTCCATTCATCAAGCACATAACAATTAGGATACTTCTAAGTCTAGCTGCCTCTAAGAAAATGCATGTTGAACATTTAGATGTGAAATCTCCATTTTGCATGGAGAAATTGAGGAGGAATTATACATGTAACAACCTCCTGGATTCACAGATCCCAAAAAGAAGGATCTAGTGCAGGCATGTCCAAACTTTGGCCCTCCAGATGTTTTGGACCACAACTCCCACAGTCCTTTGCCATTGGAAATACAGGCTTGGAATTCTGGGAGTTGTGGTCCAAAACATAAGGAGGGGTGAAGTTTGGAGATGCCTGATCTAGTGTGTAAACTTCAGAAGGGGATCTATGGTTTGAAACAAGCTGTAAGAGCTTGGAATGGAAAGCTTAACAAAATGTTATTAAATCAAGGATTTATCAAAAACAACACGGATACCTGTCTCTACATAAGAAACAAAGACGACAGACTTGTGCACATCCTAACGCAGTGCTCCCCAACCTTTTTATCCCTGCGGACCGGTAAATTTTTGATAATTTTTCCGTGGCCCAGGGGTGGGGGTGGGGGTGGGGAAGGGGGGGAGATAAAGGAATTCGAATGGGGGGTCGGGCGGGGAGAGAGAGAGAGAGACGCACACACGCACAACCGCACCACCCCACCCCTCCCTCTCACCTTTGCAAACTGGCCAGTTGGGACTCTTCCTTTCCGGGGAGGCCCGGCTTTGCTCGGGGACCACCGCCGCTGACGGGGCCGGATCCTTCCCGCGGAGGAGGAGGAGGAGGAGCAGGCGCTACCTTCAGGCGCCGGTGGAGACACCGGGGAAGCGTGTGGCAGCGGCAGCGGCAGCGAAGAGCCCGGGGGAGGCGGTGGGTGGGGGGCCGAGGGGGCTGCCGCGCTCCCCTCCCCCTCCTCCTCCTCGTGTGGGGCTGCCCCGTGGCAGCGTGGACCCGGTGGGCGGCTCTTTCTTTCTTTCTTTCTTTCTTTCTTTCTTTCTTTCTTTCTTTCTTTCTTTCTTTCTTTCTCCCTCCTTCCTTTCTTTCTTTTTCTTTCTCTCTCTTTCCCTTCCTCTTTCTCCCCCTTTCTTTCTTTCTTTCTTCCTCCCTTCCTCCTTCCCCTTTCTTTCTTTCTTTCTTTCTTTCTTTCTTTCTTTCTTTCTTTCTTTCTTTCTTTCTTTCTTTCTTTCTTTCTTTCTTTCTTTCTTTCTTTCTTTCTCCCTCCCTCCTTCCTTCCTTTCTTTTTCTTTCTCTCTCTCTCCCTTCCTCCTTCTCCCCCTTTCTTTCTTTCTTTCTTTCTTCCTCCCTTCCTCCTTCCCCTTTCTTTCTTTCTTTCTTTCTTTCTTTCTTTCTTTCTTTCTTTCTTTCTTTCTTTCTCCCTCCCTCACTCCTTTCTTTCTTTCCCTTTTCTTTCCCCCCTCCCTTCTTTCTTTCTCCTCCCTCCCTCCCTCCCTTCTTTCTTTCTTTCTTTCTTTCTTTCTTTCTTTCTTTCTTTCTTTCTTTCTTTCTTTCTTTCTTTCTTTCTTTCTTTCTTTCTTTCTTTCTTTCTCCCTCCCTCCCTCCTTTCTTCCTTCCTTCCTTTCTTTCTTTTTCTTTCTCTCTCTCTCTCTCCCTTCCTCCTTCTCCCCCTTTCTTTATTTCTTTCTTCCTCCCTTCCTCCTTCCCCTTTCTTTCTTTCTTTCTTTCTTTCTTTCTTTCTTTCTTTCTTTCTTTCTTTCTTTCTTTCTTTCTTTCTTTCTTTCTTTCTTTCTCCCTCCCTCACTCCATTCTTTCTTTCTTTCTCCTCCCCCTCCCTCCCTCCCTCCCTCCCTCCCTCCCTCCTTTCTTTCTTTCTTTCCTTCTTTCTTTCCTTCTTTCTTTCTTGCGGGGTGGGGCGATTGCATGGGGGTCGTGGCGGCGGCGGGATGGGGGCGATTGGGGGATTGCGGCAGCGGCGGTGGCAGGGGGTTGCGGCGGCGGCGGGGGCGCTTACGGGGTCGCGGCGGCGGCGGCTCCTGGGCGGCCCCGAGAGGCCGGTGGCGGGGCCGAGGCCGGGCGGGGGCAGCAAGGCGGTGGCGGCTCCTGGGACGGGGCGATTGGGGGATTGCGGCGGCGGCGCAGGGTGATTACGGGGTCGTCGCGGCGCGCGGCGAGGCGGGGACGATTGCAGGGGGATGGCGGCGGTGGGGAGGCGAGGAGGGGCAAGCGGGCCAAACGGGGTTCCTGCTGCTGCTTGCTGGTGGTGGTAGAGGGCGAGGAGGAGGAGGAGGACGCGCCGCTGTGGCTGCTGCTGCTGCTGCTGGTGGTGGAGGGCAAGGAGGAGGAGGGCGGAGGAGGAGGAGGATGCGCCGCCGCCGCCGGCGGGCAGAGGAGGGAGGCAAAGGCAAATGCGGCAGCGGCGGCTCCTCTGCGCTCCTCCAGCCTTCCTCCTCCACCGGCCGCCCGCGGGAGAGAAGAGGAGGAGGAGGAGGGCGGCGGAGGAAAAGGGGAGGAGCCTCCCCGGCCTCCCCAGGCGGCCCGGTGCCGACCGGTCCACGGACCGGCACCGGTCCGCGGCCCGGGGGTTGGGGACCACCGATCTAACCCACCAGCATCTAAACAGCCATCTAAACAGCCACCAGCAGTTAATCCCTTAACGATCGCCTCAGCCACACAGCAGATCACAAAAGAACAAAGGAAAAAAGGAACCTACAACCAGCAACAGAGCAAGCAAACCACACCCCCCCAGCAGTATTTATAGAAGGACTTCAACTGAGACCACGCTTTGCTTCTAGAAGAAAGAAGCCAGAACACCAGCCTGAAGATGACGAGTGAGACCTCGTCGAAACGTCGCCAAAACAACCAGATTTCTACACGGGAAGAAACCCGAATCCACCCTAACATGCATACCTATACCCGTGAAAATCTACGAAAACAAATATCCGACCTCTACGGGGAGGAAACCTTCCAGCTGACCAGAACCTATGAGAAACTAGAAGTCCGAAGAGCCACCATCTTATGTGACATTGCATTCCTACGCAACTGCCGAGACAAAAATGTGATCCCCACAAGCTTCCAACTGAAATTCCACTCAAAAACCCCATCCAGCGAAAGGATCCTGAAAAGAACAGAACTAGCCCTAATCAGAAGCGAACTACACAGGAAAAGATACCTACTAGATCAAACCAACAGAGACCTACTCACTCTCCACCTCAAACTCAGCAACAAAATCCACCCAACACTCTGGAACAAATCCAAGCAACTCGCCGCCTGGAGAGCTGAAACAGAGACCTCCCACAAGACAGACACACACACCAACAAACTCCACAAACTGGAAAAACGCCAGAAGCCCAACCCCACAACACAACAACCCATGAAACAAACAGTTCACAACATATCAGACAGGACACTCACCATCGCAGAGACCAAAGTCCTTTCCAAAGGTTTCAACTTTGCAGTCGCCCCCAGACACATCCCCACCGAAAACATCATATGCGGAGTGGAAGCCAGCCTAACCAAAATCAACCCAGATGAAGCCAACAAAATCAGACTCGAAGTCACCAATGTCCTCTGCTCCAGCAAACCACCCAGAAGCAATTTACACAAAGAAGAACAAAAGCCCTCACCAACCTGAGGAAAGACCACAACATAATCATTCTCCCAGCAGACAAAGGCAATGCCACAGTGGTGATGAACACATCCGACTACCAAGCCAAATTATCCAACCTACTACAAGACCCTGCTTACATACCTTTGAACACAGACCCCACCACCTACCTGGAAAAAAACCACCAAAGCCAAAATAAAAGCCTCTCCCTTAAGTGAAGAAATCAAGCCAAGCATCATCCCCAGAGAGAAATCATCCAGATGCCCCAAGCTCTACGGCCTCCCAAGATTCACAAAGAAGGAACACCTCTCAGACCCATAGTCAGCTCCATAGGCTCACCTCTACAAAACCTCGCCAAATTTCTTGCCAAACAACTCCAGCCCTATGCAGAATCCATCACTTCATACGTACAAAACTCGTTCCACTTCATAGAAATTATAAAGAAACAAGACCTACAACCCAATGACCTACTCGTGAGCTTCGATGTTGTTTCGCTCTTCACACAAGTGCCCATTCAAGAAGCCTTGACAGCTATCCACAACAAATACAACCCCCAAGCACATCCTAGATCTGACCAACCACTGCCTAACCAACACATACTTCATCCACAATGGACAAAGATACAAACAGATAGAAGGAGCACCCATGGGATCACCCCTCTCACCGGTCATCGCAAACCTATATATGGAACACTTTGAAACCAACGCGTTACAGAAGTCCGAACATAAACCCAAACTCTGGCTCAGATATGTTGACGACACCTTTGTTATCTGGCCACACGGGAAAGATAAACTGAACAACTTCCTCACACATCTCAACAGCCTACACCCCAAAATACAATTCACTATGGAAATAGAAGCCAACAACCAACTTCCCTTCCTGGACGTCCTAATCTACAAAAAACCCGACGGCTCCTTAGGACATACCATCTACCAGAAAAAAACACGTACAAACCGCTACTTAAATGCATAATCACACCACCACCCTGCACAGATCAACTCCGTAGCAAAAACCCTCATCTCCAGAACCAAACGCCTCGCTGACAAAGACCACCTAAAAACTGAATTACACACTCTCTCGAATGTTTTAATTGCGAACGGATTCCAAAAAACACCATCACCAAACTAATCCAAAAGGAAACACCCCCAAGAACCAAGAAACAGAAGAGAACAACGGCACCGCCCTCCTCCCTTACATCAAAGGCACCACAGACAAAATCAGCAAAATTCTCCACAAACACAATATCAAGACAGCCTTTTACACCGACCAAAAAATAGCCAACATTTTAAGAAACCCCAAAGACAAGATTGAGCTAGAAAACCAAGGAGTCTACGAAATACCATGCAAAGTCTGTCCAGCCACATACATCGGACAGACAAACAGGAGAATAAGCGCACGCATCGCAGAACACAAGAACGCAGTCAAAAAGAAGAAAAATCTTCCTCTCTCTTCCAGCACATAAAAACAACAGGTCATGAAATTGACTTTGAAAGAACCAAACTCATCTCCAAAACTGAACACTTCAACAGTCGAATAATCATGGAAGCCATTGAAATAGAGAAACACCCAAACAACATGAATAAACGTGATGACACCTCCCGCTTGCCTGACATCTGAAACTAGCCCTGGTCAACAGACGAGCCTCTGTCACAAAGACTGACACCAGGTCCAAAAGGACACAAGATGCCACCACCTTCCATCCACACCAAACACAAACCCAGACCCTTCCCACAGATGAAACGAAACCACCATCCAATAACAAAACCACGACTGCACCATCTACTGCGGCACCCCACTCCAGTCACCACATGGAGCACACTCACACACCCCAAAAAAACATTGGGAGATCACAGACACGCAGCCAGACCAAAATGAATTCACAAGACACAGGACCCCACTCCACCAAAGCCCAGGATACTGCCAGAACCCACCAGCCATCTAACCCACCAGCATCTAAACAGCCATCTAAACAGCCACCAGCAGTTAATCCCTTAACGATCGCCTCAGCCACACAGCAGATCACAAAAGAACAAAGGAACAAAGGAACCTGCAATCAGCAACAAAGCAAGCAAACCACACACCCCCAGCAGTATTTATAGAAGGACTTCAACTGAGATCACGCTTTGCTTCAAGAAGAAAGAAGCCAGAACACCAGCCTGAAGATGACGAGTGAGACCTCGTCGAAACGTCGCCAAAACAACCAGATTTCTACACGGGAAGAAACCCGAATCCACCCTAACATGCATACCTATACCCGTGAAAATCTACGAAAACAAATATCCAACCTCTACTGGGAGGAAACCTTCCAGCTGACCAGAACCTACGAGAAACTAGAAGTCCGAAGAGCCACCATCTTATGTGACATTGCATTCCTACGCAACTGCCGAGACAAAAATGTGATCCCCACAAGCTTCCAACTGAAATTCCACTCAAAAACCCCATCCAGCGAAAGGATCCTGAAAAGAACAGAACTAGCCCTAATCAGAAGCGAACTACACAGGAAAAGATACCTACTAGATCAAACCAACAGAGACCTACTCACTCTCCACCTCAAACTCAGCAACAAAATCCACCCAACACTCTGGAACAAATCCAAGCAACTTGCCGCCTGGAGAGCTGAAACAGAGACCTCACACAAGACAGACACACACACCAACAAACTCCACAAACTGGAAAAACGCCAGAAGCCCAACACCCCCCCACAACAGCCCATGAAACAAACAGTTCACAACATATCAGACAGGACACTCACCATCGCAGAGACCAAAGTCCTTTCCAAAGGATTCAACTTTGCAGTCGCCCCCAGACACATCCCCACCGAAAACATCATATGCGGAGTGGAAGCCAGCCTAACCAAAACCAACCCAGATGAAGCCAACAAAATCAGACTCGAAGTCACCAATGTCCTCTGCTCCAGCAAACCACCCAGAAGCAATTTACACAAAGAAGAACAAAAAGCCCTCTCCAACCTGAGGAAAGACAACAACATAATCATTCTCCCAGCAGACAAAGGCAATGCCACAGTGGTGATGAACACATCCGACTACCAAGCCAAACTATCCAACCTACTACAAGACCCTGCTTACATACCTTTGAACACAGACCCCACCACCTACCTGGAAAAAAACCACCAAAGCCAAAATAAAAGCCTTTCCCTTAAGTGAAGAAATCAAGCCAAGCATCATCCCCAGAGAGAAATCATCCAGATGCCCCAAGCTCTACGGCCTCCCCAAGATTCACAAAGAAGGAACACCTCTCAGACCCATAGTCAGCTCCATAGGCTCACCTCTACAAAACCTCGCCAAATTTCTTGCCAAACAACTCCAGCCCTATGCAGAATCCATCACTTCATACGTACAAAACTCGTTCCACTTCATAGAAATTATAAAGAAACAAGACCTACAACCCAATGACCTACTCGTGAGCTTCGATGTTGTTTCGCTCTTCACACAAGTGCCCATTCAAGAAGCCTTGACAGCTATCCACAACAAATACAACCCCCCCAAACACATCCTAGATCTGACCAACCACTGCCTAACCAACACATACTTCATCCACAATGGACAAAGATACAAACAGATAGAAGGAGCACCCATGGGATCACCCTCTCACCGGTCATCGCAAACCTATATATGGAACACTTTGAAACCAACGCGTTACAGAAGTCCGAACATAAACCCAAACTCTGGCTCAGATATGTTGACGACACCTTTGTTATCTGGCCACACGGGAAAGATAAACTGAACAACTTCCTCACACATCTCAACAGCCTACACCCCAAAATACAATTCACTATGGAAATAGAAGCCAACAACCAACTTCCCTTCCTGGACGTCCTAATCTACAAAAACCCGACGGCTCCTTAGAACATACCATCTACCAGAAAAAAACACATACAAACCGCTACTTAAATGCACAATCACACCACCACCCTGCACAGATCAACTCCGTAGCAAAACCCTCATCTCCAGAACCAAACGCCTCGCTGACAAAGACCACCTAAAAACTGAATTACACACTCTCTCGAATGTTTTAATTGCGAAACGGATTCCAAAAAAACACCATCACCAAACTAATCCAAAAGGAAACACCCCCAAGAACCAAGAAACAGAAGAGAACAACGGCACCGCCCTCCTCCCTTACATCAAAGGCACCACAGACAAAATCAGCAAAATTCTCCACAAACACAATATCAAGACAGCCTTTTGCACCGACCAAAAAATAGCCAACATTTTAAGAAACCCCAAAGAAGCTAGAAAACCAAGGAGTCTACGAAATACCATGCAAAGTCTGTCCAGCCACATACATCGGACAAACAAACAGGAGAATAAGCGCACGCATCGCAGAACACAAGAACGCAGTCAAAAAAGAAGAAAAATCTTCCTCTCTCTTCCAGCACATAAAAACAACAGGTCATGAAATTGACTTTGAAAGAACCAAACTCATCTCCAAAACTGAACACTTCAACAGTCGAATAATCATGGAAGCCATTGAAATAGAGAAACACCCAAACAACATGAATAAACGTGATTGATTGATTGATTGATTGATTTATTTAGCTTGTATGCCGCCCACTACCCAAAGGTCTCTGGGCGGCTCACAATAAGAATAAACAGTTAAAACATCAAATACAATAAAATTAAAACAATAAAACATGTAGATGCAATAAATACAATACATTAAAAACACACCACTAAAATTGCCATCAGGGCCCACAATCATTAGTTAAAAAACTTTTGGAATAGGAGAGTTTTTACCTGGCGCCGAAATGTTAGCAACGTCGGTGCCAGGCGAGTCTCATATGGGAGGGTATTCCATAGTCTGGGGGCAGTTGCTGAAAAAGCCCTATTCCTGCAAGCCATCCCCTTCACCTCCTTAAGGGATGGCTCTTTCAGGAGGGCTCCTGACTAGATCTTAATTGCCGGGTAGGTTCATATGGAAGGAGGCGGTCCTTCAGGTATCTAGGTCCTAAGCCGTTTAGGGCTTTATATGTCAAAACAAGCACTTTGAATTGGGCTCGGGCAGCAACTGGTAACCAGTGAAGGTTATACAGAATCGGCGTGATGTGTTCCTTGGTGGCCCTACCACTCACCAGCCGTGCCGCACGATTCTGAACCAGTTGCAATCGCCGAACCGTCTTCAGAGGCAGCCCCACGTAAAGCGCATTACAGTAATCTATACGGGATGTTACCAGTGCATGTGTAACTGTCATGAGGCTCCGTTCATCTAGGTAGGGGCGCAGCTGGTATATATTCCGCAGCTGGAGAAAGGCACCCCTGGCCACCGAGTCCACCTGGGCTTCCAGAGTTAGACCGGGGTCCAGGAGCACCCCCAAGCTACGGACCCTGTCCCTTAGGGGGAGTGCAACCCCATCCAGAACAGGGAAGTGGCCCTCTAGCCTGTCTGACGAAGCACCCACTAACAGCACTTCCGTCTTGTCTGGATTGAGTTTCAATTTATTAACCCTCATCCAGTCCATTATCTGGCCCAGACACGAGTTCAGAACAGAAACCGCCTCACCTGGATTGGTGGAGAACGAGAGGTAGAGCTGAGTATCATCAGCATATTGCTGACTCCTCAGCCCAAACCTCCTGATGACCTCTCCCAGCGGTTCCATGTAGATGTTAAACAGCATGGGGGATAGTATTGAGCCCTGTGGAACCCCATGACGTAAACGCCAAGGGGCAGAGCTACTATCCCCAGCACCACCTTCTGGACACGGTCAGCCAGGAAGGATCGGAACCACCGCAAGCGGTGCCTCCAACTCCCAACCTGGCCAGCCTATCCAGAAGGACACCATGGTCGATGGTGTCGAAAGCCGCTGAGAGGTCCAGGAGTATCAACAGGGTTGCACTCCCCTGTCTCTCTCCCGGCAAAGGTCATCGTACAGGGCGACCAAGGCAGTCTCTGTTCCAAAACCCGGCCTGAAACCAGATTGAAATGGATCTAGAAAATCCGTTTCATCCAGCAGCGCCTGGAGCTGTCCGCCACCACCCGCTCCAACACCTTGCCCAAATAAGGAAGGTTCGCTACTGGTCGGTAGTTGACCACCAGTCCTGGGTCCAGGTTAGGTTTTTTTAGGAGTGGTCTGATTACTGCCTCTTTTAAGGCAGCAGGGACCACTCCCTCTCTTAAAGAGGCATTTACAGCTTCTTGGACCCAGGTGCGAACCCCCTTGGCAGATCTTTCAATTAGCCAAGAAGGGCAAGGGTCGAGCAGCGTGGTGGTGGAACGGACAGATCCAAGCACCCTGTCCACATCCTCGGGTCTCAACAATTGAAACTCATCCAATAACACTGGACCTAAGCACGGTGCACTGGACACATCCCTTGATACTGTATCAATAGTGGAGTCCAGTTCACTGCGAATCTGAGCAATTTTTCCCTCAAAGTGAACAGCAAACTCCTCACAGCGTGCCCCTGACATCTGGAAACTAGCCCTGGTCAACAGACGAGCCTCTGTCACAAAGACTGACACCAGGTCCAAAAGGACACAAGATGCCACCACCTTCCATCCACACCAAACACAAACCCAGACCCTTCCCACAGATGAAACGAAACCACCATCCAATAACAAAACCACGACTGCACCATCTATTGCGGCACCCCACTCCAGTCACCACATGGAGCACACTCACACACCCCAAAAAAACATTGGGAGACCACAGACACGTAGCCAGACCAAAATGAATTCACAAGACACAGGACCCCACTCCACCAAAGCCCAGGATACTGCCAGAACCCACCAGCCATCTAACCCACCAGCATGTAAACAGCCATCTAAACAGCCATCAGCAGTTAATCCCTTAACGATCGCCTCAGCCACACAGCAGATCACAAAAGAACAAAGGAACAAAGGAACCTGCAATCAGCAACAAAGCAAGCAAACCACACCCCCAGCAGTATTTATAGAAGGACTTCAACTGAGACCACGCTTTGCTTCAAGAAGAAAGAAGCCAGAACACCAGCCTGAAGATGACGAGTGAGACCTCGTCGAAACGTCGCCAAAACAACCAGATTTCTACACGGGAAGAAACCCGAATCCACCCTAACATGCATACCTATACCCGTGAAAATCTACGAAAACATATATATATATATATATATATATATATATATATATATATATATATATATATATATATATATATATATATATATATATATATATATATATATATATATATATATATATATATATATATATATATATATATATATATATATATATATATATATATATATATATATTAAAAGAAGGGAAGCAGTTCTGTGGACTCAATCATGAACCATAAATGGACACTTCCAATGTGATCTATTCTGTACAGTGTGGCTGTTTGTTTCCATGCTGAGGGGAGAGGAAGATTTTTTTTAAAATCTGGTTTGTTCAAGAAATGTCTCACAGTAGCTGATTCCAAAGGTGGCATGTGAGAAAAGTCTAATCTGTTTATGTCTGAGTGCTTTAAACTGTATAACTCCTTTGGACGTCTTATATTGTTTCAGCATGTTCATGGTGCACGCTGCATAGCCTTCAAATACTCCCAATTCACGTATTCCCTATTAAAATATGTAACATCTATGCTTCACTCTGCATATATAAGCCCTGGCCAAATGACATTGATTCAAAATGTTTCAAAATGTAAGTAAAGCTGCTGAAAGAACAGCACACCCCTCTCAGGTGGGGGTGGATGGGAATAGGGATGGGCTATTCCTTTCGGAAACTACGGGTTCCAAAACGACACACGGAAAGCCCATCTGGTGTTCAGAAGCCTCTGAAACTCAACCAGCCAATCCCTTTCCTTGCTTTGCGCCTGCGTGGGGCTGAGCTCCAATGAGGAAGAATCCTCCAATGTCATTGTTTCTTCTCCCTGGCGCTGGCCAATCAGGAGCTGTGCAGGGAAATGCATCATCCCGCCTCCCTGTCTGAGTGGCCAGCGCCAGGGAGAAGGAACAGTGATGTCGGAGGCTTCTTCCTTGTTGGAGCTTAGCCCTGCATGGGCACAGAGCAAGGTAACTAACTAACTAACTAACTAACTAACTAACTAACTAACTAACTAACTTGCTTGCTTGCTTACTTACTTACTTACTTACTTACTTACTTACTTACTTTCTTATGTCCACTCTGGGTGGTGTACAACAATGTAATGATTCTAAAAGCTTGTGTTTTCCCCCCGGCCAATTTGCAATGCAGTTTAAAAATGGATATAAAGTTTTCCCTAAGAACCATGATTACCAAGTGACTTTAAATCCATTTCAGAAAAACCCAATCTATCTCTCAATTTATTCTCATACTATAACTATGCCCTTATTTGGTCACTTTATCTAGGGCACAAGGAGGAAAACAGTCAGTTACTTTAATAACTTTCCTGGACAAAGTGTTGAAAAGAATTTTTAAAGATAAAATTATCAAGTATATAGGACAAAGAGGCTCAACTTTTCAGACCACTTGGGGTCATTTTTGTCCTTCCCAGCTCCATTTCATCCTGTAGAAAAGATTTTGCCCTTCCATCCTTTTACAAGCCAAAAAAAAAAAAATAAATAAATAAAAAAATAAAAAAAAAGATGGGAAGTAGGCACTTTCACAAAACTCTTGACCAAGCTTGAAAATATTTTTGCAGGTGATCATGGCATGATATAATTTTTTTAAAATGTTGGAAGTGATGATGGAGATCCTAAGTTTCATCAATCTGTTTAGGCTCTATTTGCTTGACAAACACCAGTATAGGATAGTTGTTGTGAGTGTTTTTGAGGCTGTTTGGACGTGTTCTGGAAGTTTTTCTTCCTGACGTTTCGCCAGACTCTGTGGCTGGCATCTTCAGAGGGCAAGGAGCTCAGGGAACTAGGAGTTCTCTCTGTGCTCTGGGGTATAGAGTGAGTGAGACTGTGGGTTTTTTTTTAAGTTGTGGGAAAGAGGAAACTTGTCCTATGCAGAAAGGAAGAAAAACTTCCAGAACATGGCCAAACAGCCCAAAAAACTCACAACAACTATCAGATCCCCACCGTGAAAGCCTTCGAGAACATACCAGGATAGGTCTTTGCTGATTATGAGTTGTAGAAATAAAAAGAATTTGGGGAAACACTCCAGAAGGATCTCTCCAAGTGGAGCAAAATAGGAAATTGGCATTTGATCTGGGCTCCTCTTATGTTCTTAAGAGGCAAACACCACATTGTTGCATTGCTCCATTGCCACCACTTGTTTGAAATGCAATATCCTTTCTTTATTGTCACTGCATTGATAAACTGCCACACTTTCAGTCCTTGTGCAGGGTTATCTCTCCCCCACCCTAAGAGCAGGTTTGAGTGCCTGCCAAAAAGCAGAAGCAAAGAGGTGAGATGAATGACTGGTGATAACTAGCTTAAGACCTTCTCTCAGTTTCACAAAATTGTGTCCTAACTGGGGGATAGCTGTTGACCTCCCCCCCACCCCCTTGTTGTTGAAAGGGATCAAATAATCTATTAAAAATGATACTGTATCTTGTGTCTTGGGCGTGACCCCATTCTGTTGTGTCCACAGTGGTTGTCACCTCTCAGTCAGTACGTTTTGTGTGTATGTAACCCTTCAATGTGCAAATTAATCATGGGACATTGTTCCTCCTCAAGCAAAATTTCCAATGTATTTTAGGGCAATAAAATATTTCACCACTGTCACAATCACAAAGAAATACTTTCAGAATAAGAGCATAGCTTCCGGATCTGCTACCATGGATCAGATTTGCAAAAATCCCATGGGACTACTTTCTCTCACACGTTTGTTAGAAGAAAGCTAGTTTTATTTATTTATTTATTTATTTATTTATTTATTTATTTATTTATTTATTTATTCATTCAAAATATGCTTTCCCTACTTTTCTCTTTGAAAAGGATCCAAGGTGGCTTACAACAATAGTCAAAGGCGGTTACTTCACATCCTTCCTTGTTCTGTGACTACTTTTGTACCATGACATCATTTCCGGTGGAGAACAAATATGGTTTCATATAATGGAAGTGAGAGTTGGACTAGAAAGAAGGCTGATCGCCGCAGAAACGATGCTTTTCAGCTGTGGTGCTGGAGGAGATTCTTGAGAGTCCCCTGGACTGCAAGGAGATCAAACCTATCCATTCTGAAAGAAATCAACCCCGAATGTTCACTGGAAGGACAGATTTTGAAGCTGAGGCTCCAGTACTTTGGCCACCTCATGAGGAGAGAGGAGTCCTTGGAAAAGTCCCTGATGCTGGGAAAGATGAAAGGCAAAAGGAAAAGGGGAGGGCAGAGAATGAGATGGTTGGATGGTGTCATCGATGCAACCAATATGGATTTGACCAAACTCCGGGAGGCAGTGGAAGACAGGAAGGCCTGGCGAGCTCTGGTCCATGGGGTCACGAAGAGTCCAATACGACTGAACGACTGAACAACAAGAATAACGGATAAATTGCTCTAATAATTGGTTAGAAAAAAGATGAGTAACCAAATAATTTTTAAATTCAGAGATAGCTTTAGTCTTTATGTGGTGGCAGACTTGAGAAAACCTCGTTTTTAAAAAAATCTGTCTCTCAGAATCCCTATTCAATAAGGCCAGTGTTGGGAGTTACAATCCCCAAAGGGACTTTCTCAGTTTCTTCACATCATATGGGGTTCTTAGGGTATTTGTACATGACCCCTAAACTCCTCCGCAAATGGCTCCAAGCTCCGGAGCTTAAAATTGTTTCCATACCAGCTCCGGAGTTTACAGATAATTAAGTGTGACCACGCCCACCTAAGCGCGTCCCAGCACACTTTTCAGGTACCTGCTCTCTGGAGGTGAAAATTCCTGATGCAGATATAACAGTAGTGACTGCCCGGCTTCTGTTTGTTCTTTTTTTGCCCCCCCGCCCCTTTAAGAGATCTGAATGCAGTGCCGGGACGCCAGAACGGAGGTGAGCGGCATTCTTTTCTTCCTTTTTTTCTCCCTCCCCTCACGCAGCCAGCAGCCAGGAGTGCGGAGGGGGTGGGAATGCAGGAACAGCGACAAACCCCTAAGATCTCTGGTCCGAATTTAAGTGGCCAGCGGATTTTAGGGGTCATGTGAAAAGGCCCTTACTCTTGTTTCTCAAGGTCCTTGTGATCCCATGTTTGCTGGCCCTGCAGTTTAGAAGCAGCGGTGGCCGAAGGTTGGTCAACCTGTAGATTCACAGCGCGGCGAGTTTCAATTTCTAAATGGTTTTTCCAGTGGAGAAAAGGAATTTGTGGAGTTTGCCACAGATGGTGATATTCCTCTTTGGGCAGCTGGTTCTGTGACATTATATCGCATTTGGAAGGAGGACAGGATTATGAAAATATGTTGTTGCAAAAACTCTGGTTAGCAGTGTGTGATTGGCTTTGCTGGAAAATATAAAAGTATCAAGTTTTCCTTAAGGGAAATTGTCTTAATAGATAACAGCATGTTGTACAATGTTTCATCAGTAATATTTGGACCTAAATTAAGAGCAGTCGTGGGATGGGTTGCTGATCCCTTCTTGTGATAAAAGGGAAATAGTTTGAGAAATATAGACCAGATGTTACCTTAATCCAGTCCTCATGTAAGCAAAAGCACACTATGAGACAGTAATAATATTCCTTCCTACCTAATTTTCCTCCTCTCAAGCCCTCCCTCTGAAAAATAGATTAAACCAACACACGTCCAGGATGAGTCATCATCAGCAAGGGTGGACCTGAGTGTAGAGCCTTCCAACTGCATGGAAGGGGCAGATGTGAAAATCCTGGTACTTTGACAGGGGTGTTCAGAGCGCCATCCTCAGGGTGATTTAATTTCTTGCTCTTGGGAGCCAACCTTTTGCTCACCAGATGCTTAACAGGATTCTAAATTTGTCATCATCTTTTCACGGCAGTCAAGGTGGCAGTTATACAATCCCCAAAGCAGGCATGCTGGAACTGAACTTAGGCCAGCTCGCTGCACTTGTGTCAACAACCAGATTTCATTTGTGTGTCCCCTCACCCCACCCCACCCTGGCGCTGGAAGGGCCTTCATTTAACTTGGGCTGCACCAAATGGAACCTCAGAATCATCTGGGGCTGTGCTTGAGAGGAAGCAAGCAAGCGAGAGAGGTTTAGCAGGGCTGAAGAATCACAGAATCAGAACAGAAAGAAGGGTCCCAACTGAATCCGGTAATTGCTGACGTAACCATCCAGCCTTTGATTTGCAATCTCTAATGAAAGACAGCCCACCACATTCTGTGGCAGCCCGTTTGATCGTTGCGCAATTCTGTCAAAACGTTCTTGCTAAGGTTGGACCAAAATTTCCTTTCTTGTAACTTACATTTACTCTTTTTGGACCCTGGTCTCTGAAGCTGTAGAGAATAAGCTTGCTCAGTTTCCATTCACAGATCATAGAATAATAGAACCCTAGAGTTGGAAGAGACCTCAAGGGCTATCCAGTCCAACCCCCTGACATGCAGGAACCCCCATCACAGTATTTCCAACAGATAGCCATCCAGCCTCTGCTTAGACTAGAGCTCAGGAAAATGGTTTCAAACTACAGGAAAAGAGATTCCATTTGAACATTAGGAAGAACTTCAAGATGGTTAGAGCTGTTCGGCAGTGGAATATGCGGCCCCAAAGGAGGGTGGTGGAATCTCCTTCTTTGGAGGTTTTTAAGCAGATGCTGGATGGCCATCTGTCGGAAATATTGTGATGGGGATTCCTGCGTGTCCCTTGAGGTCTCTTCCAACTCTAGGATTCTATGATTCCAGGTGAAGTTGCTACATTTGTCCAGATTTGCAGGCATAACCACAAGAAATACTTGGTTTGCACCGAGCTCCAACTGCGGAAGCAGCTTAACAAAAGTGCTAACAAGCGCTGACTAGCAAATGTCCACCTCCCTCCCTATCTCTTTTTCAAATTATTCCCCTAAGTGCTGCGGCAAAGATTTGTTCAAGTACTGAGTTGAAACCTTAGAAATGATTTGGAAACAAGGGCACTTGGTGGAGGGGGTCTGATAGACTCACAAGAGGGCCTTTGTTTCAGATCAAGTGGTCATACTGGCAGAAATTAGACAAAAACAATGTCAAACCAATTGCTTCAGAGACTACGACTCGGGGCAATGGTTTCAAACTACAGGAAAAGAGATTTCATTTGAACATTATAGGAAGAACCTCATGACAGAGCTGTTCAGCAGTGGAAGATGCTGCCACAAAAGAGGGTGGTGGAGTCTCCTTCTTTGGAGGGTTTTAAGCAGAGGCTGGATGGCCACCTGTCGGAAATATTGTGATGGGGTTCCTGCATGGCAGGGGGTTGTGCTAGATGGCCCTTGAGGTCTCTTCCAACTTTATGATTCTATGATTCTATGATTCTATGCAACACATTTAAATTTCTGCTGCTGGCTGGACAGAAAAAGATGATTTCTCGTGTGTGGTGCCTAATCCTACATAAACTGTGAGATAAATAGTGAATGGATTCACCCTCTTCAGTAAACAGGCCAGCCAGTTCTGGGCCCTCATAGGAACTTGCACAATACATCAATGCTTGCAATATGATGTTTGGCAGTGAAATGTATTCCTGTGTGGATGGGTTTGTTGAAACTTGGCAAGCGATGGTCAACATGTCATGAAAAGGTTCGCCAATAAGAAAAGGAAGATCCTCTGAGCACACAGAAAGGTGTACAGTGGTACCTTGTATAAAGGAATTAATTCATTCCAAATGATATTATGTTAAACAAATTTTCCTTTATACAAATTTCCCATAGGAATGCATTGAAAACACAGTATCCCTAATTGTGACCATTTTGATGTTGTACAGATTCACCCCATAGGCGAGTCTGTTAAGCAAATTTCCCCTATCTCTGGAATTTTTTTATGTTGTACAGATTTTATGTTATACAAACCATTTGTTACACAAGGGTCCACTGTATTTTACTTAGGAAATAAAAGGAACTCTTTTTACTCATTGGCCACTATCTCACCAGGGGGAAGATGCGGATATTGTGAAATGCTGGCTTTTTTTTCTTTCTTGGTCATGTGATTGAAGATGTGGGTTTTCCGTTCCCACTACAAGAATTTTTTTTTTACCTGCCGGCCAGCCCCAGGATGATCTGGTCAGCGCTAGGAAAAATATTTTGTTTTTTAAAAAAAAGCCCTGACAGCCCAAAGGGCAGCTGGTCAGCACTGGGGGAGGAAGGCGAATTAAAAAACAAATTTAAAAAAGCAAAAGCCAGCCCCAGGATGAGCTGGTCAGTGCTGGGGGGGGCAGAAAACCGGATCATATGCAAGCTCCCACAGACTTCTGACTCGCATTTTTACCAGAGCAAAAAAATCCCAACTTCTCTGGTATGTCTTGGAAAACACACTAAAGAGGGGGCATAACCATTTTTTTAAAAAAAGTCTGGTGGCCGTGGGGACAAGATTTTTGGAAATGCTTTATCTTGAAATTTAATCAGCATTTTAAAGGAGGTGTGATAGAGCCCATTGTCACGGCTAGAAAAGTTAGGTTACCGTATATACTCGAGTATAAGTCGATCCGAGTATAAGTCAGGGCCCCTAATTTAAACCCCAAAACTGGGAAAATTTATTGACTCAAGTATAAGCCTAGGGTGGGAAATGCAGCAGGGCCTGGTAACTCCTCCTTTGTGAGCTGGGTGTGTCTGTGATGTTTAAAATGACTTTTATCCACCGAGGCAAGTGCTTGAGTTGGTGGCTAAAAGTCATTTTAAACATTGTTTTAAAATGACTTTTTAAAAAATCATTTTAAACATGGGGGGGGGTCAGGAGAAGTGGCGCACAATGTTTAAAATGACTTTTAGCCACCGACCAAAACTTGCCTCAGCGGCTAAAAGTATTGACCCGCATATAAGCCGAGGAACCCTTTTTTCAGCCCAAAATTAGGGCTGAACAACTAGGCTTATATTCGAGTATATACAGTATTTTGGACCAGACAAGATGATGAACAAAGCCAAGGTTGGCTGCAGATTCTGAGATTCGTAGTAACTTTCCCCAGTTCTCTGTTTCGATGTTGGTAGCGTAACAACAATGTATGTGGGTTGATGGAGGGTCTATGAAAGCAGTAAGGCAATAAGAAACTCTTGCCATCCTAGTCCTGTACAGTATTGCTGGAACACTCAAGACTTGGGTTCAATACAGACTAAAGTCATGACCAGATGAAGATACAAACAATAGAAAAAGTAATGCATTTTAAACCCAGAAAAATCTATTGAAATCCTAGTACACCGCTCCACTTCCACCTCAGGAATGACACCATGGGCAGATTGCTGCTGATTTGGGGTGCAAATTGCTTAGACACACAAAAGCACAACCCGGCAGAGTTCCATGGGCCTAAATGTGGCAGGTCTTATGCCTGTGTAGACTAGTGATAAAAACTTTGAATGAAAGTCCAATAGCTTCTTTAATAATAATAATATTTTAACTTAACCACTGGAAATAAGAACTTGGCTTCATTTTATTTGCTATTCAGTTGTGCACAATCAACTGCACAAGGTGCTGTTTGTTCCTCGTGGAGAGCACTCTCTCCTTAGTACACGCAACTACTGTGCGTGCAATGTCTACTTGTGGACTTGTAGTTACACAATTCAGTTTTGTCCAGTGTGATGAATCTGCCCCAACCCTGAAACCCCCAAAGGAAGCTCTTAATCAGCACCCATCTATCAAAAGCTGACAGTATCATTCATGTTATGCAGGTGGATCCTACCCACAACTATTTAGATATTTATGTAACAGACTGTGTGTTGTATCATTACAGTCGTGACCGACTCTTCGTGACTCCATGTCCATGGAGTTTTCCTGGCAGGAATACTGGAGTGGCTTGCCAGTTCCTACTCCAGGCACCTACAGCTGCTGGTATTCCCTGGTGGTGTCCTATCCAAGTACTATCCAGGGCTGACCCTGCTTAGCTTCTGAAATCAGGTGAGATCAGATGTGCTTAGGGGATCTAGGCAGCTATTTAACAGACTAGTAGAAGGCTAATGCTGATCCCTTCCAGTTACTGTTGCCTGAGGTAGTAGCTTTATTCTGCCTATTGATAATGCTTGCCCTGTGCTCTGACTTTCATGTTATGTATTGCATTGTAAAGTAGTGTACTGCTTTAATTAACATACTGTGCTGTTATTGCAAGTCCATATTCTGGGCTGTTTGCAGTGTACTAAAATAAAAAAACAGCAAAAAACAATAATTTAACACAAAAATATATGAAATAAAAGCTAAAAAACAACTTATAGACAGAAACCCAATTTTCAGCCCTATTTATCAGTCATGTATGTATGTATGTATTTGTGTGTGTGTGTGTGTGTGTGTGTGTGTGTGTGTGTGTGTGTGTGTGAGAGAGAGAGAGAGAGAGAGAGAGAGAGAGAGAGAGAGAGAAAGAGAGAGAGAGAGAAAACACTAGGAAATATCTGGGGAGCTTAACCCTGAAATTGTATGTGACATCGGTGGCACAGGGGTATGAAGGTTAATCGTAAAAACAAGTTTATTAACTATAACTGAAGACCTTTGACTTCCTGTCCAAAATTTTTCTCTTTGTATTTTCTTACTGTATAGAGCAGGAACATATAAGGCCCATCTTGCTGCGCTGTTTAGTAACCTATTAGTGCATTTATCTTTTCATCATTTGACAGGTGGAAATAGTAGCCCAACTTTTTCTTTTAATTATAAGGGATTCCAGATGTAGAAAGGGACACAAATTAAAAGCAGACTGACCTGAGCAACTTTTCAAAGGATGCCAAACTTAAAGGTATCTGCTTTTCATTTCAAAATGTTATTAAAGCTATTATGAAGAAATCCATATTCCAAGCTCAGGCCTAGTAATCGACACTTTTGAAGCAACTGCGCAGGTTTACAGTGTGTTGAAAAGAAAATTTGTTTTCAAGGAGAACCTTGATAGATCATTTTGTAAAAATGGAAGCCAATTTTTTCATACACACACACACACACACACACACACACACACACACACACACACACAGGACCCTCATATAACAAACACTTTGTATAACATAAAACCTGTATAACATAAAGAATTCCAGCGACGGGGTGAATCACCTACAAATCATAAAAAAAAATGGTCACGATTAGGGATTACTCCGTTTTCAATGCATTCCTATGGGAAATTTGTATAAAGGAAAATTTGCTTAACAAAATTTCATTTGGAATGAATTAATTCCTTTATACAAGGTACCACTGTGTGTGTGTGTGTGTGTGTGTGTGTGTGTGTGTGTGTGTGTGTGTGTGTGTGTGTGTGTGTGTGTGTGTGTGAATAAAAGAAAAAGTGTCTATTCACTTCTTGATTTCTCTTCATTTTGGCACCACTTTCCGATGAACAATTATTTCCATTTAGCACAATCTTATTAATGTATTTGCTGCCTGCACCTGCTGTAGTTCCACAGGAGGGTAAATGTCCAGAAAACTTACTCCAATCAGCATCGATTTACTAGTGTGTGTGGGGGGGATGGACTTCAGCTTTCAAAACCGTGTGGGCTTTTTGGCTGGAAGATTCTAGGTGCTAGTGAATCACCAGAAGGAGAAGTCTAAACATGTAACTCCTCCAGTACCTGAAGAGGAATAATCTATACTTGTAAGAACATAAGGACATAAGAACAGCTTTGCAGGAACAGGTCACAGCCCATGCAGTCCAGCATTCTGTCTCACACAGCGGCTCACCATTTGCTTCAGGGTATTCCCAAGCAGATGTTTTCACCTGCTTATGATTGCCCACAAATGGTATTGAGGTTGTCACGATCGCCATGAATGCCCTTGTTCTCCATGCACTTGTCTACATAGAGATGGGCACGAAATGAATTTTTTTGTTTCGTTATTTGTTATTCGTTTCGTTAAGTAACGAAACGAATAACAAACCTAGGGGCAAATTTTAACACAAACCGAACCGAACCGAGAAAAATGGGTTTGGTTAGGTTCGTTTCGTTAATGGGGGAGGGGCGGAGATGTCTCCTACCCGATGCTGGTCCAGAGGTCCTTTCACGCCACGCTGCACAGAGGGAGAGCACGCATCTCGTCGGTGCCATTGAGGGATGCGGCAGGCTCGAGCCTCAGCCCAGCCCCAGGAGGAGAGGTAAGAGGCAGGTCGCGTTTAGGTGGCCAGAGCAGCGTGGCGTTGAAGCTGCCCCCCCCGTGCACCTCCCTCCCACGGCCCATAATAGCAGGGCCGATCTGGAGGGGAGATAAGGAGGCAGTGCTTAGGCGGCCAGAGCAGCGTGGCTTCAAAGCCACCTCCCCTTGTGCCTCCTTTCTGTGGCCATTTATCGTGGAGCCAATCGGGAGGGGAGATAAGGAGGCCACGCAGTGGGCCCTGGGGGAAAAGTGGGTAAAAATGAATAACGAATTAATGAAACAATGAGATGAATTTTTTTTTGCAAAAATTCACAAAAAAGAAATGAAATGAACCAAACTCCTTAATGAAATGAAACAAAACGAAACGAAACACCATTTTTTTTATTCGTGCCCATCTCGGGCGGTATAAAAATATAACAAATAATAAATAAATAAATAAATAAATAAATAAATAAATAAATAAATAAATAAATAAATATTGTCTAATCCTTTCTTAAAGCAATGGTTCCAAGCTGCTGGCAGGTCAGAGACAAGCAGGCAGATCAATCTCACTCTCAGCATCACTCCTTCTAGGGAAGAGATGGGCCAGAGGTGACAGGAAGGGGGGGGATATGGCATCAGGTAGGATGCTATGTGTCTCTTTCATCTCTTGAACCCTCCTGTAGTTCCTCCCTCTGGTGAGCCAAGTCCTGAGTAATGACTCACTCCTCTGATTAGTTATCCATACCGGTTCCATTACCAATCTGAATGGAAGCTACTTCATCTCTCCCATAGACAGACTTTTTCATACAAAATGAGAGTACCTTTCCCCCCCTCCAATAGCCTTTCAGGGTGGAAGACGCACTCCCGTACATAAAGCATGTCTGAACAATTTACAAGTGTGATCCATTTTCTTCATTAACTCCTGCAGGAAGTGTACGTGTGTGTGCGTGCGTGTGCGTGCAGGTTGTGGTCTGAGCATGGCGGGCGCCTTGTTTTGCTTTTTTTTCAAGGGGGCGTTCCCGTTATGAGCTGCCGATGGAAGCTCCGTGGGGCGTTTCCTGGGTCCACGTGAAGTCAGACCTTGCGTTCCCCCCTGCCACTGGGGTGAATGGCGCTTGACATGGTTCACCAACTGGAAGAATGCGGATCCAAATCGCCTCCAACTACAATGGGATTCATTCTGCTGATCCCAGTCGGCTGGAATCCAGCCTGGGCTCTCGCCTGTTTACTTTAGCTGGGTTACATTATATTGGAAAATTGAATCCAGAAGTGTTCACTTCGGTCCCCCTACCAAACATTGGGTAAAGTAAACCTGTAGGCCTGCGTCCAAATGACATTATTCTCCCCTCCTGTTTTATACCTGCCACTCCCCCTCAGCAAGTGGTTTGAAGAACCGTGTAAATTCTGCCTTCTCCTTCTCCAAAACAAGTCCAAACGGATTCTCTCTCCCCCCCCCCCACTTCTCCTCCCAACAACCAGAAGGATAGCTGGTCGGTCTGATAAATGAAAGAAACCAGTTGATTGGTGCAAAGGGAGCTTGCTTCTGGAGCCCAACTGTTCGGCATTTTATCCTCTAGAGTGTGATTGAAAGGGTGAGAAGTTAATTTGGCAGATTCGCTTCTATGGTTTCATAATGTGTCTCTCCTCCTTTCCCGAGTGCCGCCACCCCCCCTCCACTCTTTCCCCACTGAAGCCCTGCTTTGCGTTTGCCCTCGTACAAGGCGAGAGCGTGACCTGAAATGCAACCCCTTCTCCCCAGGGCGCATCCTGAGCGGCGAGAGCTTAGCTCAAGTGTTTCTCATGAACCGGCATCTCGAGCACTTGATCTAAATCATGCTATTTCCTTCACAGTATGGCCCAGTTAACAAGTTAGTGCATCAACGGAATCTGCAGATGGCAGTTCAAAAGGGGCCACGTCGCCCCTGCGAGATAAAGGCCACAGAGTTGCAGGACTTTGCTCATTACTGGCATTCAGCTTGGGGGGGTGCTCCAGAGGGGGGTGTGAGAAGGAAGAAAGACGGAGAGAGGGGGGAGAACCCCCCCAGCAGATTTCTCCAAATAAGCATTTCTGTGCAAATATCCGGGTCTTGAAACAACAAATGGGGGAGAGAGAGAGCGAGAGAGCGAGAGCGAGAGAGCGAGAGCGAGAGAGAGCACTGTTTTGGCACAACACGCTAAATCTTTTTTTAAAAAACGAGTATTGTTACTCATTGTGGATATATACATTCTTTTTTCCCCATTTTCTCAACCGGTTGCAAATGTTTTTCAGCTGAAAAGCTGTGTGGGTTGTGGTCTGATTGAGGCATATTTTTTTTGTGTGTGTGTGTGTGTGTGTATGTTTGTGTGTGTGTATCCATCTTAGTCTATAAATTTCTCCCTGAAGTTTTGGTAGTGGCTTTGCTACGAGGGGTGGGCAGGAAATGAAAAATGAAACCCTGTTTCATCATTTCGTTATGTAACGAAACGAAATGAAACAAAACGAAATGAGGAAGCATTTCGTTATAGACGAAACGAAGCAGTCGTTTTGAAACGCACTGTTTTGTTCCATCATTTTCGGGCTCCTGCTGAGCCGTTCATGGCTGGACCTCTTTAAACCTAGCCCAGTCCCCCTGGTACCAACTGGGCCAGTTTTAAGGGGACCCAGCCGAGAACAACTCAGCAGGAGCCCTTCAAAAATGGATCCCGGAGTCCCAGGCATCAAATCTGGTGCCTCTAGGACCCAGAGGAGCCATTTCATTTCGTACAATTTTTAATTTTTTTTCTCATAAGAAATGAAACAAAATGAGGATGAACACAAAATGAAATGAAATGAAACATTATTTTTCCGTTTCATGACCATCCCTATTTGCTGCCCTTTTAAAACTTGGCCCAAATCCTGTTGTGTTGCTCCACCTGTACAACAGGAATTATTTATTTATTTATTTATTTATTTATTTATTTATTATAATACTTGTATACCGCCCGTCTTCCCGAAGGAACTCCGGGCAGTTCACAACAGACTAAATGATAACAATTAATACAGCATAAACAATAATACAAATAATCTACCAGAGTAAAAAGCACAAATAATCAATGTTGTAATCAAGGGCAGATGGCATCTGCTTAAAGAATTCCCATTTCACTTTTGGGATGTGCAATGCTGACATCACAAGCAATGAAATCTGATTGTGTGCTCCTTGAAATTGAAAGTGGAAATCTTTAATCAGCAAAAATCTGTCACTGACAATGATCTCATTCCTGTTGCACAGAAATTGCTCACCCCAAGTACTGACTAATACTTATAGCGGCTCATCAAATGTGACTATAGAAAGCCATGGGGAATGATATCACTTGAAAATTATTGTCTTTTCTCAAGCAAACACTTACAGAACCTGTGAAGAGAACAGAGATATATATTTTCTTTCTGTGAAGAGAAAGAAAATTTATTTATTTATTTGTTTATATATTTATATACCGCCAGATTTTCTCTGTTGGAAACTCAGGGCAATTAACAAGAAAAGGCCTACAGCAACAGAGAAACAATAAACAGAAAAAGAAAATAATGATAATAATCGGTTCCACAATAAAATATAAAACGACCCAACAGACAATCAGCAGAACTAGATTTACAAAACTAAAAATACAAAAGCATTTTTAAGGCAAGATGCCGGGAAGAGGGGGAAGGGTTATATAAGCCACCAACAATGGTTTGCCAGGCATATCACTTCTAGCAATCTATGAATAAGAGCCGATCTAAACATAAGAACATAAGCACAGCCTGGCTGGAACAGGCCACAGCTCATCCAGTCCAGCATTCTCTCTCACACAGTAGCTCACCATTTGCTTCAGGGTATTCCCAAGCAGATGCCTTCACCTGCTTACAATTCCCTGCAAATGGCATGGAGAGATATCCTGCCTCTCTCTTCAACCTGGAGGTTGTCCTTAGGCATCCATCATGATAGCCATGGATACCCGTGTTCTCCATGAACTTGTCCAATCCTTTCTTAAAGCTGTCAAGGCTGACACCTATCACCACTTCTTCTGGCAGGGAGTTCCATAGACCAGTGATCCTCTGGGTGAAAAAGGACTTTCTCTTATTTGTTGGAGATCTAGCACTTTAAGGTTTTATGGAGTGCCCCCTAGTTCTAGTGTTGTGCAATAGAGAAAACAGCTTTTCCTTATCTACTTTGTCCACACCGTGTATGATTTGGGTAGCAGTTGTATGAATGGTTTTTTTAAAAAGTAAATCATAGGTGTTCTGCCCCACCACCCTTATAGGGAATCAGTGTGTATATCATGCATAGTGGAAGCTTTACTCAATTGCTACCACTATGGTCTCCATGCTACCCCTTGGCCCAGGTTGGCATGCCTGAGATAGCCAGAGTGTACCCTGCACAAAACCCGTATTGTACCTCTGGGCATCTGTCTTGGAAGGGGAAGTATAATAATGTGTGATGTTGGTCTGCATGCAAAGGATTGAGCTTGCTTAAAGTGTCTCTGTGGCTCTCACCCAAGGTTATAGGACAGGCCTGTCCAAACTTTGGCCCTCCAGATGTTTTGGACCGCAACTCCCACAGTCCTTTGCCATTGCCAATCTAAGCTTAGAATTCTGGGAGTTGTGGTCCAAAACATCAGGAGGGCCAACGTTTGGCCACCACTGTTATAGGAGATCTCCTTTGTGGTCATTGTGATTCATACTAATGGGTTCTTCGCCTGCACAGATGTCCTTGAGATCTTTCAGAGGCTAGAGAACGTTGCTAGCTCCACCCCAGGAGCTTAGCACATGCTCCCATGCCAGGCATGAACCAAAATTTGCCCCTCCTGATGTTTTGGACCACAACTCTCAGAATTCCAAGCCTGTATTTCCAATGGCAAAGGACTGTGGGAGTTGTGGTCCAAAACATCTGGAAGGCCGAAGTTTGGACATGCCTGTCCTATGGCCCTTTAAGCAGTGATGGTGAACCTTTTAGGGCATTTTCACACGACCCCTAAGATCCGCTGTCCACTTAAATTCGGACCAGAGATCTTAGGGGTTTGTCGCTGTTCCTGCGTTCCCACCCCCTCCGCACTCCTGGCTGATGGCTGCGTGAGGGGAGGGAGAAAAAAAGGAAGAAAAGAGACGTGGCTCACCTCCGTTCTGCCTCTCGCTCTTGCCACCGCAACATTCCAGTCTCTTAAGTAGCTCTTAAAGGGGCGGGAGCCAAAAAACAACAAACAGAAGCAAGGAGAGCCCCACACTCACTATCGTTACACCACATCAAAGAATTTTCACCTCCAGAGAGCAGGTACTTGAAAGGTGCGCTGGGACGCGCTAAAGTGGGCGTGGTCCCACTTAATTTCCTGTAAACTCCGGAGCTGGTGGGGAAACATTTTTAAGCTCCGGAGCTGGGAGCCATTCGCCCCGGAGTTTACGGGTCGTGTATAAACGCCCTTAGAGACCGAGTGCCCAAACTGCGAGTCCTTCTTTCATAATTTAGACTGAAATAAAACACGTAGGTTTTTTTAAACAAAGCATTTTAACTATAAAAAGTAAAAGTAATGTATTTAAATTATTACCCCCCAATTGAAAAAAAGAGGTGTGTAGTTTGGGGGTGCTCCTGGAATCATCCTAGAGCTTGGATGCCCAGGTCACAGCTGTGGCCAGGAGTGCATTTGCACAACTAAGGCTAGTATGCAAGTTATGCCCCTTTCTTGAGAAACCTGCTCTGGCCACGGCGACACATGGCCTAGTGACATCCTGGCTGGACTACTGCAATGCACTCCATCTGGGGCCTACCAATGGACAGTCTCAGGAAACCAACAGGTACAGAATGCAGTGGCCAGATTGCTGACTGGGGCAGGTTACAGAGATCACATTACACCCCTATTAAAGGAGCTCCACTGGCTGCAAATCACCTACTGGGCACAATTCAAGGTGCTGACCTTAATCTAAAAATGGCCTGGGTCCAAGCTACCTCAAAGATTGAATCTCACAGCATGAACCGACTTGGGTATTAAGGTCATCTGGAGAGGCCCTACACTCCATCCCGCCAACCTCACAGGTACGTCTCGTGGGAACCCATGAAAGAGCCTTCTCAGCTGCTGCGCCCAGACTCTGGAACTCCCTCCCACTAGAAGCCAGGACTGCCCAATCTCTGTTGCCCTTCCGGAAACAGGCAAAGACCTTTCCCTTCATGCAAGCTTTCCCTGAATGATGGTCTACCATCATTATGTGTCTTGTATATGAATGTATAGGTGTGCATAGACTTTGTGTTTATAACTGCTTATAACTGTGTTGCTTTAATGTAATGTTGTCTATTAATGCTGTAAGATGCCCCACAATTCCTTGTTCTCAAATACTTGGACATTTCTCAAATGCACTGGACTGTATATTATCCCTCATGACTGTAAGCTGCCTTGGGCCCTTTTCCAAGGAGAAAGGCGGGGAAAAATACTGTAAAATAAAAAATAAATAAAGAACCTTCTCTGTTGCTGCTCCCAGACTTTGGAACTCCCTCCTCTGGAGGCCAGGACTGCCCCGTCTCTGCTGTCTTTCCGGAAGCAGGCAAAGACCTTCCTCTTTAGGCAAGCTTTCTACTATTGTGACTTTTATATTGATTACCATACATGATTGCATTGACTGATTTCATAAGAACACCAGTGATTTCCATGTTAGTTTCCACCATAATTGATTTTTTAATGTTACATTTTAATGTTCGAAGATGCCTCTCCTAATTCCCTGTTCTTAATTTGAATATGTCCTAAATATTTTGGCCTGTATATTGTCCCTCTTTGTTGCAAGCCACCTTGGGTCCTTTTCCAAGGAGAAAAGTGGGGTTTAAAATATTCCAAATAAATAAATAAATAAATATTAAATTTAAAACAGTTTTTACAGCATTGATATTTTCCACTCTAACAGTTATATTGATTCAATCACCTTTCAGGGTCATTTGTAAAAACCGTTGAAAATATGTACTGTATAAGAGGCCCTGTGAACACCCTTTAAAATTTGTGGGAAAAGAAACCGTCTTTGTTCCCTGGCTTATTATGAAAGCATCCTAAAGGAGATCCTCGTTTCAACCCTCGACAATTGGAAAAGCTTAATTTTGATAGTTCCCAAAGAGATTCATTTACTAAGATCGGTTCCAGGGAAGGCTTTTAGGGTCTACCAAGATGTATCTCGTCCTCTGTTAATTCATGGAGCAGCCCCTGCCGTTCTATCTCCTGCTATATGTGTATAATTATCTACCCAGATACCTGAGACTCCGTAGAGCAATCTGTACTGCCAGTAATCCAAGGTATGCCCTAGGGTATTGTGAAACACACCAATCACCCAGGGCCAGGGTGTGGAGGAGGGGACCCGTTTACCTCGGGAAACCAGCGTCCTAAGTTCTCATAGTAATTTCTGTGCTAAGGTGAGTAAACCTTGTATAAATTTATAAAAGCGTCCAGAGTTTTACACACACACACACACACACACACACACACACACACACACACACACACACACACACCACACACACACACCATCGTACTTCCTAATATATTATTATACTCTCCCCTGCCGAGTCCCTGGGATTTAGGTCTGGATTTGGTAACTAAAGTAATATAAATGTTAGCTAAGAAACATTCCAGCAATGTGGTTTCAATTTAAGTTTGTTTTGAAGTCTCAGGGACCAATATGTCTCCTAGATTCTGCACTGGGCATGGAAGATCTAAATGTAATTTGTAGGGAAGCGAACGCTAGCTGGTTTACTCTCTCTAATGCCGTCTTGTAAAGACTCCAGTGCAGAGGAAAGATCAGGTTTGCCAGACCTCAAGAGATATATTGGGGGTGGGGGTGGGGGTGGGGAAAGAGACTGGGTTTTGTCATTGTTTTTTCACCTCGGTCTTCTCCAAAGGAAAAGAGTTGTCAGATTTTCTTCTGCATGTAGTAGTGAGTCCTTCTTCTTTCCCATTAGGTGTGCAGAGTCTCATTATAAAAGGCAAAAAGCATTGCATCCAATCTCCCACTGTACAGAATTATCCTCGCCCACCTACAATGTACAGGCAACAACCTGACCTCTTTTTACTGTGTCCTCTGTCATCTTCTTCCGCAATTTAGACTGAAATTCAGCAATCGAGATTGAAACTGGTGGTGCCGCCATTGAAACACACCACAGAAATCTGGCAGTGGCAAAGAAACGACACCTTGGTTTCTTTTGTTAGAATGGAAGGAGACACATTGCCTCCTTCCCAGTCTTCAGAAACCTGGGGAGTGGCAGGTAGAGATGGGCACAAAATGAACTTTTGTTATTCGTTATTATTTGTTTTGTTAGGTAACAAAATGAATAACAAACCCCAGAGTGATTTTAGAATGAAACGAAACGAACCGGAAAAAATTGGTTCGTTTTGTTTCGTTACGCAGCCGATGACAGCAGCCGCAAGCTGTCATCGGCCACAGGGAAAACTGTCTAGAGTGAGCCCTGTTTTCACCTCCACATGCGGAGGTGAGAATGGAACTCTCTCTAAAGCAGGGGTCCTCAAAGTTTTCAAACAGCGGGCCGGTCCACCACCACCCGGACACCACTGGGGTGCGGATCACAGTCCAAAAGCAGCTGCGGTGGCTGGCTTGCTCACAAAACAGGGGGTAGGTGGGGGGGTTGCAATTGGTCCCAGGGGCCGGATTTAGGACCTTGGGGGGCCGCATCCAGACCTGGGGCCTTAGGTTGAGGATCCCTGCTCTAAAGGGATCTTCCCTGTGAGGAAGAACTGGTTTGGGTTCTTACTAGCAGCAGTGGCTCGCTGCTGTCATCACCGCGGGGAAGATCCCTTTAAAGAGAACCCCATTCCCGCTTCTGCACGTGGAGGTGGGAACGGAGGTCTCTTCAGACATTTCTCCCCCGCGGTGGATGACAGCGCCAATGCGCTGTCATCTGCCGTGGGGAAGTTCCCTTTAAAGCAGGGGTGCCCAAACTTTTTGTAAGGAGGGCCAGATTGCATGGTTGAGAATGTGTCAGGGGTCAGCTGCTCCCCGACCCTGCCACCCCACTGCAAGCCCCACCCACTGACCCATAAGCCCCACCCACTGACCCCTTGCAACCCCACCCGCAGGAAGGAAGGCGGGAACCAAGGGAGGGAGGGAGAGAGTGGAAACCAAGAGAGGAAGGAAGGAAGGTGGGGAACAAGGAAGGGAGGGAGGAAGGAAGGTGGGGACCAAGGGAGGGAGGAAAGAAGGAAGGTGGGGACCAAAGGAAGCACAGGGAGCCATGGCCACAGGTCGCCTCTTGGAAGAGGCGATATGAGCGATCTTGCACCCCCTCAAGCTCCCCAGCAGTGGCGATGGCTCACCCGCCAGCCCACCCCAAAGCTCCTTGGTGGTGGCAGAGGTCCGTTGGCCTGCCCACCTCCCCACATTCCCCTGCGGTGCCGGCGGCAGGCAGACCGCCCATCCGCCCAAGCTTCCCAGCAGTGTCAGCGATGGCAGAAGATTTAAAAAAAAAACATGGGGTGAAGGAGGGGAGGGGGCCAGCCAGCCGCGGGCCACTCAGAATGGCCTGATGGGCCGGATTTGGCCCCGGGCCAGACTTTGGGCAGGCCTGCTTTAAAGAGACCCCCGTTCTCACCTCTGCATGCGGAGATGGGAACAGGGTCTCTTCAAACATTTCTCCCCCGCGGTGGATGAATGCGTTCGGTGCGCTGTCATCGCTGCAGGGAAGATCCCTTTAGAGAGAGCCCCATTTCCGCCTCTGCTGCAAGGGATCTTCCGCGCGGCCATGACAGTGCCGTGCCGCTGCCACCAGTAAGAACCCGAACTGGTTCAGATCAGTTTGGGTTCGTTCTGATATTTTAAAAAATTTGTACGTACCCAAACCTGAACCGAACCAAGGGTGGGCCCGGATCAGACAAACCTGAACCATTATTGATTATTATTTATTATTTGTTGCATTTTTATACCACCCATCTTCCAATAGGAACTCTATTGGGTTTTCTGGTCCGTGCCCAGCTCTAGTGGCAGGGTATATGGACCCTCTCCTGCACATAGGTTTTCCACTGTTACTGCATTATCTGGAGCAGGTGACAATATGGACATTTCTATTCCTAGCATCTTCATGTCTCTTGAGATCATCAGAGGATGCTGTACTTGGCTCTTAAGATCATCAGAGGAGGCCCTCCTCTCAGTCCCATTGCCATCGTAGGTGTTTTTGATGGGGACAAAATATGAATTGTATTTAAGTTCAGCTTTCCTTTCAAGCGTATGCTGCTTCCATCCATCTTCTTGCTATTCCAGGTATAGTCTCCACTGCCCTAGTTCTTTCCCCAGTTTACTCAATTTAGGGGTTCTCTTGTCCCTTTGTCGAGGTTTGCTAGGTGGCCATTCACTCCTTTTATCCACGGGTGCTGGGTCTGCCATTGCATTTCACATAAGAACATAAGAACATAAGAAGAGCCATGCTGGATCAGGCCAAAGGCCCATCTGTTTATGACTTAGATGGTTATCTGTCTCCTGATGTCCCTGGTTTAAAGCCTAGAGATTACACATCTCCATCATGGTTTGTAACCCGTGATGGACTTTTTAGTGTCTGTCAATCCCCTTTTGAAGGCATCCAGGCAGATGCCATCACCACATCCTGTGGCAGGGAGTTCCATAGACTTACAACAAAAAAATATGTTACAGTTCTTACAGCACTCAATTTGTGTATGTCCCCTAGTTCTGGTATTTTGAGAGAGGGAGAAGAGCTTCCCTCTATCCACTTTACTCATACCCTGCATTATTTTGTAAAATTTGTTTTTTCCAGACTAAAGAGGCCCAATTGTGCCCTTTCTTCATAAGGGAGGTGCCCCAGCCCAGTGATCATTTTAGGGCACCTTTTCCAGTTCCACTATGTCTTTCTTGAGATGCGGTGACAAATTGTACACAATGGTGGGGCCTTACTATTGTTTTGTGCTTGGCTGTGTTATTTTCAATCCCCTTTTGATAATCCCTAGCATGGAATTGGCCTTCTTCACTGCTGCCACACATTGGGGAGACACCTTCATGGAGCTGTCCACCAACACACCAAGATCTCTTTCCTGATCCGTCACGGATAACTCAGAGCCCATGAGTTGATAGATGAAGTTTGGATTTTGCCCCAATATGCATTACTTTACATTTGGTTACATTAAAACGCATTTGCCATTTCTCAGCCCACTCCCCCAGTTTGGAGAGATCCTTCTGGAGCTCTTCACAATTACCATTTTGTGTCATCTGCAAACTTGGCCACCTCACTGTTTATCCCTGTCTCCAGGTTGTTGAAAAGCACAATCCCACATGGTTTTGTCCCTGTTTCAGTTCTCAATCCATGTTCTTATCCCCTGACTATGCAATTTTCTCAGCAGCCTTTGGTGAGGGACTGTGTCAAAAGCCTTTTGAAACACGTTTTGCGAATCTGTTTATGACTTAGATGGTTACTTCATGTCCGTTTTGTGTCTGTTAGTGTTGCACTTAGGAGCAGTACAAAAAAATGTTACTTCACGTCCATCGCACGACTACTAAAATTTGTCTCGACCATGCCCCCGGATCGGGTGCTAAGCGTGACAATACTGTACTTGGTGCTGGGATAGGGTTTTCCCTTGTTACTCTTTGGCGGTTACTTCACGTCTACATTGTACCACAATTACATTTGTACTGTGACAGCATTGTTCACGGTCACGTGGTTTTCTCCCTGTTCAGTCCCTGTTTCCATTTACTCACGGGTGTGATTACTTGTCCCGTGACAACTGTTACTTCACAGTCTTGTTCCGTGACAAATTCTGAATTTGTCTTACTTTCTTAACCCTTTAAAAAATAAATATCATAAATAAAACTTTTTCTATATTTCAATTTATTGGTCTTCCGGGATTTACAGGTCAATGCTACAGAATTTTCAGTACTTTCTTTAATAGACATTTGCACTGCATGGTGTTTCCCATGGGGAAACTAATGTCGAATGCCTCTTTAGCCACTGACCACTAGGTGGACACTGGTTGTTACCACATGGTCCCTTGTCTTGGAACAGGAACCGGGAACCAACCGTGTCAAGAGAATTCCTCAGCCCAGAGGCAGGTACGGCTTGTCACGCTCTGTTCCTGGTTCTGGGGGCGTGGTCGAGACAACTTTTTGCTGTCATGCTATGGACGTGAAGTAAGGTTTTTTTGTACCGTGCCCAAGCGGGACAGCAATGAGGGATGAACGGGACGTGAAGTAACCGCCTTTGTTCCTGCTTTCTGTTCCGAGACAAGACACTGTGTAGTAACGACTGTCATGTAACAAAACATTCATTTCTGTCAGAAAACTATGTCCGGGATTTTTTATTTTGACTTTTCAGAAGTGAAATATTGAAAAAGAGTTCTTAAGCCCCCCACCCACCCAAAGGACAAAGGAAACTAGACAAATTCAGTGTTTGTCACAGTACAAGCCCGTCATGTAACACTTGTCACGAGACAAAACCACGTGATCACGACCAACGCTGTCACGGCACAAAACTAGTTGTGGAACAAAGAAGGATGTGAAGTAACTGCCTTAAAGGAACTAGGAACCTTCCACCACCATCGGTGTGCTTTACTTTCTCCTGATTCATCTCAGTGGTCAGACAAATGAAAGAGTCACTTGTCCTTATGCCTACTTGCAGCCTCCAGTTGTTAACCTTCATAGTGGCCTTCCTTATCTCCATCACATTGCACCTACTCAATGGCCCTGCCCAGGCTCATGAAGTGGCCATTTAAACCCATGGCTACCTGCAATCTATGCATGCTGACCCTCAAAGTGGCCACTCTTGTTTTTACCATGTCTGGACATTCTACCTGACATGCTGAAGACAAGGATAGGGTTTTTTTAACAGCTTATTTACAAGGTTCAAGGTATTGGTATTGGTTTACAAAACCCTCCATGGCCTGGGCTTTGATTATCTGGCAGAGCGTATCTCCCTACGATCAGAGAGTTGGCCCGACCAACCTGATCCTCCATGGCTCTCTCGCTTCGGGTGGCCACACCTAGAGAGGCCCGTAAGGTAGTAACCCATAAACGGGCCTTCTCGGTGGCCGGCCCAGAGTTGTGGAACAAACTTCCCAGCGAGATACGCCAGGCTCCCTCACTGGCAGCCTTCAAGAAAGCCCTTAAAACCTGGCTGTTCAGAGATGCCTTTGGCGATTGCTACGATTGTACCAAGGTGTTTCTTTCTTCTTTTTATTGTCAAGTTTCATGCCTCTTGCCTAATACCTCCTATATATTTTTTACTGATGTTCTTGCTTTTAACTTTTTGTGTGAACCGCCCAGAGTTCCCATCGGGAAATGGGAGCGGTATAGAAATGCAAAAATAAATAAATAAATAAATAAGGTTTCTCGTTGCCTCCTCTGTTGTGCATGGTCATGTCTGGAGCAGGAGGCCAACAGCTGGAGTGGGAAAAACAGAGCCCCACGAGAATCCTGATGCTTCCTCCTGTGCAGCTGTCATCATTTCTGCAGCACCAACTGGCCCTGCCAAAGCTTGTTGTGCTACCCTCGGTTTCAAATAGTTTAATCCACTGGATCATGAACCTCATTTGCCTGCTCCTTTCCCTTTTCTTAAAGCAGGCAGGCCACTAGAGGGATTTCTGAATTTAAAATCACACATGGGTCTCTTGTATCAACCCTTTTCTCTCCCTCCCCCCCCGCCTAAAGGGATTTGTATGTCTCGTAGCGCAAAATGGAGCTGGGTTAAGGAGTAGGGGTGATATATGACCCATGTTAACCGGGCCTTCTCTGTGGTGGGCCCCACGTTGTGGAATCATCTCCCTAGTGAGCTGCGCCTAGCACAGTCCCCACCTGCCTTTAAAAAGGCCTTGAAAACCCACTTTTTTAAAGAGGCATACGGCGACCTTTTGATTTAATTTAATTTAATATATATTCTGCCGCCTGCGTCATCTTTTGTGGAGGGTCTTGTCCCTCCTATTTTATTGGTACTTTCTCCTTTTGTATACTCTGTTGTTTTGTTTTTAAGTGTAAACCGCCCAGAGTTTCGTCCGGAAGATGGGCGGTATAAAAATAACAAACAAACAAACAAACAAACAAACAAATGTTCCTTTGTTTGAAGAACGGGGGTGTGACTTAAGAAGCAGCCTTTTACAACTGCCCTGCTTGCTTCCAACAAGACTCCTGTCCTGGCTACAACATCATCACCTAGCCATGGAATGTAAGTAAACTCCTGGTAAAGCACATCTTTTACCATGTCTGAACTTCTGGGACCTGCTTTGAAGAAGGGTGTTTTACTGCACTCTAAAGCTTGCAATGTTCTTTTTTTATTTTTAATAGTGGCCTATAAAGGTATCTTATCGGCTGTAACCTATCTTTGCAATTGTATTTTGGGATGGCCACGTGGCTCACCCCCCCCTTTTTTTTTTTGCTGTGATGGAGTTATGATCCAGTGGAAGGAAGGTTGTCCCCATACCTGTTGGAAGCACTTGCTGCAGCTTTCTTCAGGCACGGTGTCTGTGAAGATTCTCAGTCCTCCAGGTGAGGTTATTTGAAAGTTGAGTCGGGTTCAGTTCATAACAACTCCAAGTAGGCTTGTGAAAAAGCTGGAACTCAGTGCAATGCTGCTACTTGGGTTGTCTCCAGAGGATGAAGTGATCTGAATCAACTCATATTCAGAAGGGGAATTTTTATTTTATTTTATTTTATTTTATTTTATTTTATTTTATTTTAGTGTATATTCACCCCACCTTTCTCCTTGGGGAAAAAAACCAAGGTGGCTGGCATTAATGAGGGATATTATACAGTTCAGTACAATTAAGACATGCTCAAGTATTGAGAACAGTGAATTGAGGAACATCTTGCGGCATTAAAAGACAATGTTACATTAAAGCTACAAGAGAACAAGAACAGTTAAAAGGAGAGTAGAACTCCATGTAAAGTTATGAGTGATGGAAACTAATATTGAAAACATAGTGTCAAATGTAATTACATAAGGTTATAAGTGGTTATGAACACAAAGTCTATGTGATCCTGTAGATTCATATGAAAGACACATAATAGGTAGTCCATCATTCAGGGAAAGCTTGCCTGAAGAGGAAGGTCTTTGTCTGTTTCTGGAAAGACATCAGAGATGAGGCAGTCCTGGCCTCTAGTGGGAGGGAGTTCCAGGGTCTGGGCACAGCAGCTGAGAAGGTCCTTTCATGGGTTCCCACGAGACGTACCTGTGAGGGTGGCAGGATGGAGAGGAGGGACTCTCCTCATGACCTTAACACCCGAGTTGGTTCATACTGTGAGATTTGATCTTTGAGGTAGCTAGGACCCAGATCATATAGTGCTTTGTAGGTCAAGGTCAGCACCTTGAATTGTGCTCGATAGCTGATTGGCAGATAGTGGAGCTGCTTTAACTGGGGTGCAATGTGATCTCTGTATCCCGCCACAGTCAGCAATCTGGCTGCTGCATTTTGCACCCGTTGAAGTTTCCTGAGACTTCCCATTGGTAGACCCACCTAGAGCACATTGCAGTAGTCTAGCTGGGATGTCACTAGGGCATGTGTCACTGTGGCCAGAGCTGGTTTCTCAAGAAACAGGCATAACTTGTGTACTAGCCTTAATTGTGCAAATGCGCTCCTGGCCACAGCCGTGACCTGGGCATCCAAGCTGAAGGATGAGTCGAAGAGCACCCCCAAGCTGCGTACCTGATTTTCAGTTGTAGGGTGACCCCATCCAGTACAAGTTGTATCCTTATCCCTTGTTCTCCCTTTCAATTGATCAGGGGCACATCTGTCTTGTCTGGGTTTAGTTTCATTTTGTTCATCCTCATCCAGTTCATTACTGCAGCTAAACACTCATGTAAAGTTGAGATAGTAGCTCCCTTAGAGTCCGGAGGTGACAAGAGGTAGAGCTGGGTGTCATCAGCATACTGGTGTTGGGCTATTCTGAAGCATTTGATACCATCAACCAATTATCTCTCTGGGCTTTGGCAGCTATGGGATGTTGTTTCACACTGAATGCATCCAGTTGGTTTTCTGTATGTATCCGGCTGGGTACTGGGGAAACACAGTGGTAGACTAGATGGGTATTTGGTCTGATCCAACAATCCTGTTCTTAAGTCATTACGTAGAAATTGCAAAAACAGGGCAGTCATCTCCAGCTAGAAGAAGTTGACCTCTTCAAATACTTTGAATAGCAATCCTCAACTTAGTGGTCTCCAGGTAGACTACATTCCCATCAGGATGACCTATAAGGCTTTATATTTCCTGGGGATTATGGGGGTGGGGTGTAATTTAAGACATCTGCAGACCACCTGGTTGGAGGACTCTGGCTTAGAACTTCCACTTAAGGAAAACGTATCCTTCCACCCTGCAGGAAGGGATAAAGTACAAAATAGCTTTCACAGAACTGCCCAGATGCCCCAAGCACATCCTATCTCGCCTTATTTCAGAAGTTAAGCAGGGTTGGCCCTGGTTACTACTTGGATGGGAGACCACCAGGGAATACGAGGTACTGTAGGGGCCTGGAGTAGGAACTGGCAAACCACTCCAGTATTCCTGTCAAGAAAACTCCATGGACATGGGGTCACGAAGAGTCGGTCACAACTGTAAGGACACAATACACTCAACACACACATAGCTTTCACGACTGGATCTGGTGCAATCTAAAAAGTTAACTCCACTGAATTAACTTGGATTTTACTCTGGAGTAAAGATGCATCAGATTTTATGGGGCTGTCACTGTCATCATCCACCAGAGGAAGATAGTGGTTCCCCACCCCCACCCCACTCCAAGGAAATGGTGTTAGTTGTGAATAACTTGTTAGTAAATTATAATTTAATTGAGGTCAGAGGGACACCTGTGAAAGATCATAGAATCATAGAGTTGGAAGAGACCTCAAGGGCCATCCAGTCCAACCCCCTGCCCTGCAGGAACCCCCATCGCAGGACTCCCGACAGATGGCCATCCAGCCTCTGCTTAAAAACCTCCAAAGAACGAGACTCCACCACCTTCCGTGGCAGAGCAACTCAGCAAAAATAAGGCTGCTGACCAATTTAAATCCATGTTGCCACATTTTACCAGAAATGTTTAAAGCAAAATAACAAAATAACCTAAAAAGAAGGACATCTTTTGGAAACAAACAAACAAAAACCCTTACTAATTCCACAACCTCAAGTCTCGGTCAGAGTGTGGATGAGTAGTCCTAGAGTCCCTCAGCCAGTATGCAACTGGCAACAGACTGGAGGAGAAACTCATTAATTAACTGGTGTGCTGTTAAGTCTGTGACCCTCTTTATGGTGACCCTCTCCAGGGTTTCTGAGGCATTAAATTCTCAGAAATGGTTTACTGTTCCTTCCTTGGGGACCACATGTGGTCTGGTTCTTCTCCCAGTAGGCATGGTGGGGAATCACACTTCTCTCCCTCTCCCTCTCCCAAAATACCAGAACTTGGGGACATCCACTCAAAATGAGGGTTGGGAGAGTGAGAACAGACAAAAGAATTTTTTTAACCCAACGTGTTGTTAGTTTGTGGAACTCCCTGCCACAGGATATGGTGATGGCATCTGGCCTGGATGCCTTCCAAAGGGGATTGGACAGATTCCTGGAGGAAAAGTCCATCACAGGCAACAAACCATGATGGAGGTGTGTCATCTCCAGGCTTAAAACCAGGGTACTTCAAGTGCCAGATGAAGAGGAGTGGTATCAGGGGACAGAGATCTAGTCTTGTGTGCTCCCAAAGGCATTTGGCGGGGCCACTGTGAGATACAGGAAGTTGGACTAGATGGACCTTTGGCCTGATCTTGCAAGGCTCTTCTTAAGTTCTTATGTTCTTATGTTCACATCTGGGAGCTCTAGTTCAAGGCTGGAACTTTCCTTTTTAATTTTTTTATTTAAAAAATTTATTCATTTTAAAGGGAAAGGGGCGGGGGAAAAGGAGAAATAAAAAAGAAATCGCAAAGGGTTGCATTGTGTATATAAAGTCAAAGATCATACATAACGGAATATAGTAACATATCAGTTAACTACCCTGTTTCCCCAAAAATAGGACATCCCTTGAAAATAAGACCTACTTACAGTTTTGCCTCTCGCTGAAATATAAGGCATCCCCCTGAAAATAAGGCCTCCCCAATAATAAGATAACAATAAATGTGTACCAGATTCTTCTTCATGGAAAAATAAGACATCCCCTGAAAATAAGACCTAGCACATCTTTGGGAGCAAAAATTAATATAAGACACTGTCTTATTTTCAGGGAAACATGGTAGTAATTCTACTACTTCTTGCCATCTTCTTTGGGTAGTTTCTTGAAGGCTGGAACTAATCCCAAACTCCTTATCCGTCCCCTGTGGGCTAGGAACTACATGCCAGCGTGCAACATGGGAAGAAACGAAAGGTTCTGTTTCTGGGTCCATGAGTCGCAGCCAATTGGGACAGCCAAATGCGCCTCTCTGCGTGGCAACAATCATCAAGCTGGCTATTAAAAAAGACTTTGGTGGTGGTGGTGGGGAGAAAGGCGGGAGGTAGCCAAGCTGTGAGGCCAGCTCCGAGAATGCTGGGAATGTGGTGTGCTCTTCTATGCTCTATTTATCTACACCTGCAGGTTACCCGGGCTGTCATCTCAAAAAGAGTGGCCTGCAACTTACCAGAAGGTCAAGCACCAAGGAGACCTAATTAAAACCTCATTACAAGAGACAATCTCCATTAGCATGCCAAACCTCATGCAAATCCATTAACTCGGGGGCTTTCTTCGGAAGCTTTAAATTCCTGCCCAGTGCCCCCAGGGACTGGAAAATGTGGCCAGTTAATTTTGCTGTCCCCACCCCCACCCCACCCCACACCCGTCTGGGAAAATTAGGCTCTGTTCAGCTTTGCTTTCTGGATTATTTCACATTCCAGCAAATTAGTTTTATCCGTTCAGAGAACATTTTAACAAAGAGAGTTGTTTTGGCATCACATGGATAAAATAGCGATGGATAAAAAAAAAAGCATGAGCAGCCGGCCTAATCAGGAACAAATAACTTTAAATCTCTCCTAAAAATGTAGCCTTTCCTGTTATTTCTCCCTCCCCTCCCCTCCTCTCCACCTTTTTTCTCCTCCAATTTATCATTTGACACTGTTGGATTTTTTTAAAAAAGTTGTGCTCTGAGTCCAGATCTTTCTCGCCCCCCCCAAGGGTCTTCAAAAACGAAAGGGTTTTATTGCATTGTCACTGATCTCCAAACTTGTTAAGCACAAAGTCCGTAAATGATACTATTGTTGGGATCGAGGTGATTTATCTGGCGGTGGGGAGGCCTCGGTGGTGGTAAAGGCTCAGATGAACCCAAATGGCTCAAAGTAAACAGAGAAATCTGAAAGCTTTTGTGTCTTGAAAGTGGCTATCTGTTGCACGTCCCGCCTCATTAACTACTAATAGAACCATGGCAGTGGGCCTTCTGGGATAGCTCACGCTCCGGACTGACCTGTATCTTCCCCTACCCCTTCCCTCCGAGAGAGAAGTCTTAGGTGAACTTTCGGGTAGCGGTTCTCCTTCTGAGGTTGTGCTATGCGGGGGCCTTGACCTTCACCTTTCCAGAAAACATTTATCCAATTTCTCTCCTTTACTGTTATAGTGGAGGGAGAAAGAGAAGGAAAGAAGACGCCTGTGTGTGTGTTTTTAAATCCACATGAAAACCAAGTCAGCAGTGCGATGCGGCAGCCAGGAAAGCCAATGCGATTCTTGCTTGCATTAACAGAGGCATAGTGTCTAGATCAAGAGAAGTGATTGTACCACTGTATTCTGCTCTGGTCAGACCCCACCTGGAGTCCTGTGCCCAGTTCTGTGCGCCTCAGTTTAAAAAGGATGTTGACAACCTCGAGCGGGTGCAGAGGAGGGCGACCAGGATGGTTGAAGGTCTGGAGGAAATGTCTTATGAGGAACGGCTTAGGGCGTTTATACACGACCCCTAAGCTGCGCTGCAAATGGCTCCCAGCTCCGGAGCTTAGAAATGTTTCCCCACCAGCTCCGGAGTTTGCGGACAATTAAGTGCGACCCCACCCACTTTAGTGCGACCCAGCACACTTTTCTTGTACCTTCTCTCTGGAGGTGAAAAAAATTTGATGCGGATAAGAGTGCCAGGCTCTCCTCGCTTGTCTGTTATTTTTTTGCCTCCCGCCCCTTTAAGAGACCCTTGAGAAGGAACCAGGAAGTAACGGGGCTCCTGGCAACTTCGACCGGCACCGGCAGGTTAGTAAAGGCTTCTTTTGTCCTTTTTTCCCCTCCCTCCCCTCACGCTGATAGGAGCAGGAAGTGCTGAGGGGTGGGGACGCAGGAACAGAAACGAACCCCCAAGATCTCTGGTCCGAATTTAAGGGACCAGTGGATCTTAGGGGTCGTGTGAAAAGGCCCTTAGGGAACTGGGAAGGTTTAGCATTACAAAAGGAAGACTGAGAGGGGATATGATAGCTAGGTTTAAATATTTGAAAGGATGTCATATTGAAGAGGGAACAGGTTTGTTTTCCATGGCTTCAGAGACTAGGACTCGGGGCAATGATTTCAAACTACAGGAAAAGAGATTCTATTTGAACATTCGGAAAAACACTTCATGACAGTTAGAGCTGTTCGGCAATGGAAGATGCTGCCACAAAGGAGGGTGGGGGAGTCTCCTTCTTTGGAGGTTTCTAAGCAGAGGCTGGATGGCCATCTGTCATGAGTCCTGTGATGGGGTTCCTGCATGGCAGGGGGTTGGACTAGATGGCCCTTGACTTGAGGTCTCTTCCAACTCTATGATTCTATCATTCAAAGTAGTGCTGATGGGTGGTGTGACTTGAACGGCGAGTTCAAGACCAAAGTGGACGGAAAAGACACACCTCAGGTGGCAGATGAAGTGTAGCCCACCTGCAAACCGAAGGGTATTTTGTCAGGGCTGCTGAACCTGATAGGCCATCACTGCATCTCTCTCTCTCACACACAGTGGTCCCTCAACTTACGAATTTAATCCGTTCCAAATACAGACCATATCTAAAATATGTAAGGCGGCAGTTAAAACCAAAGTAGTGCTGATGGGTTTTGTGAATTGAACGGCTAGTTCAAGAACAAAGTGGAAAGAGGTGCTGGGGCACCTCCCTTATGAAGAAAGGCTAAAACATTTGGGGCTCTTTAGTTTAGGGAAAGAAGGCGCCTGAGGGGGGGATATGATTGAGACGTACAAAATAATGCAGGGCACGAGTGAAGTGGATAGAGAGAAGCTCCTCTCCCTCTCACAAAATACCAGAACTAGGGGACATACGCTCAAATTGATGGCTGGGAGAGTGAGAAGAGACAAAAGAAAATATTTTTTCACCCAGCGTGTTGTTAATCTGTAGAACTCCCTGCCACAGGAGGTGGTGATGGCATCTGGCCTGGATGCCTTCAAAAGGGGATGGGACAGATTCCTGGAGGGAAAAAGTCCATTACAGGTGACAAACCATGATAGAAATGTGTCATCTCCAGGCTTTAAAAAACTGGGGTACTTCAAGGGCCAGATGCAGGGGAGTGGGATCAGGAGACAGAGATCTAGTCTCGTGTGCTCCCAGAGGCATCTGGTGGGGCCACTGTGAGATCCAGGAAGCTGGACTAAGTGGGTCTTTGGCCTGATCCAGCAGGGCTCTTCTTAGGCTTTTAAAACACCAACAGTTTTCCGCTCTTAATTCTAATTGCTCTTAAGTCAAACTGCTCTTAAGTCGGGGTACTACTATATATATTTGGAGTGCCTGGGGACAAAGTTCATTTTTCGCCTTTCCTGCCACCCCCCCCACATCTTTCCACCCCAGCAATGGGGGTCAAACCCTGCAGGCGTGGGGTGGGTGCATGCGCGCAGATGGATGGATGGTGGACGGCGGGCTTGTGTGTGTGTGTGTGTGTGTGTGTGTGTGTGTGTGTGTGTGTGTGTGTGTGTGTGTGTGTGTGTGTGTGCACGCGCACCTCTCCCACTAGACATGGGCACGACTCAGCGAAATTGTCGTTTCCGTTTTCGGTTATCATTTCCGTTACGTAACGGAAACAGTAACGATAATTAAGCCATCAGAACTTGAACTCGAACCGAAAAAAGAAAAATTTGGTCGGGTTTTTCGTTTTCGTTTGTGGCATCACGGTGATTGCGCAATGCGAAGCACAGAAAAAAATTTTTAAAAGTTTTTTTTTAAAAACCCCGACTCCCGGCAAAAAAGCAGGCGAAAATATGCCTGACTGAGGCTTTGCCACCTACCAGAGGGGTGGTTTCTGGGGGGTCCCCGGCCTTTCCCCCCCTCTTCTCCTGTCCTGGGCTGCTTGCACCAGGCTGGGGGGGGGGTCATCCTCGTCATCTGTCTCGCTGCATGCCATGCGGTGGGGGGGATCCAAAATGGCGACCGCAATTTTCCTTTTGAAATCGTGGTCAAAAAACACACCAAATCACCACAGAAACATGTGAAATTTATTTATTTTAAATGCCTGAATTTTAATAGTAGCAGCAGTGGTTTTTTTATAGAAATAAAATGTATTGATTTTATTTTATTTTATTTTATTTTATTTTATTTTATTTTAGACCTGCCCATTTGGGCTGGGCATGGGATGGGACCATGCAAATTGTTTGAACCATTCCACCAATGGCATCGCCAGGTTTTTGACTGACACTTCTGGATGTCTCGGAGGGCATAAAAAGCCGAGGCACCTTCCAGAAATCGCAGTCGGGTGTATGGATGTGGTTGAGGGAGGAGGGCTGGCTGCTGGTGCTGGTGTGATCCGATCAAGATTGAGGAGGGAGGCTGGAGGCTTTAGGATTTAAGTTAGGCAGGCAGGGAGGGAATTGAATTTAGAAAACAATTTCTTTGATTCCCAGCTTTGTCTGCTGAAGGGAATAGCAGTTTATTCTTTATTTCTTCTCTGGCAGTTTGTGAGGATTTTTTTCTGATATTGGATAAAGGGGGAGGTTCGATTGGGATTGGGAGGTGTGGATTTATTTTAAAAATATATTATATACTATCATTTATTTTCTATTTTCCCAACTTCAATTTGCTTGCACACACACACGTTTGGGGTGCAAGCCAAGAACAGAACTTCTATCCTAAGTGATATCCTAACTGCTCACTCGCCCGTCCGCCCGCGCCGCCACCCGCCTGCGGCCCGAGCTGCCGCCCGCCCACTCGCCCACCCACGGCCGCCGCCCGCCTGCTCGCCCGCCCCGCCCGCCGCCGCCTAGCGCGCAAAAACACCTAGCGCCAGCCCTGATTGCGGGACACCCGTATGCTCTGGGAAGTCAAATCAAGCTAAATCGCGGTGGAAACGACAAACGACAAACGAAAATGACAATTTTTTGAAAAATTTCGCGACAAACGGAAACGACCCAAAACGGACCCGTTCTGACAAACGAAAACTCAAAACGTCATTTTTTCTGGTCATGCCCATGTCTATCTCTCACCAAGGCGAGGAAGAGGAGGAGGAGGGCATCCTGCCTGCCTGCCTACTTCGATGCTCACCTGTAGTAGCCCTACTGCCTTGGGAATTCTGGGAGTGGCCGTTCAAAAAAGGAAACTCTTGAAGCTCTGCTAAGATTTGCAGAGAGTTGCGCAAACAGTGAATTGCCCAAAATGGTGCCTTCGGTCAGCGTGGGAACGTCCGTATCAACGCATCTTGCTATGAGACAGGAATTAAAGAGGCATAGGCAGAGAAAGCTGAGGGGAGAAGCGGCCCAGGTTTCAGATAACAGAAGAAAAGGTGCCAGGATTAACCAAAAAAAAATGCAAAGGACTAGATAGACCCCCACCCCCGGCACTACAGAGTAATATTACTGCTTCCTCTTTCTTTCTTGCTCATGGATATGCAGCCGGCCTGCTTCTAAAAGAGCTCTGTCTGGTACAGCTTTGGAAATGGCAATAATTACAAGCTGATGATGGAAAAGAAAAGCAGGGGAGGAAGTCTGCTCCCTGCCCCCCCCCAGCTCATAAGGAACTACAAACTCAGGCTGTAGGGAAATTACAGGCTAAATCGTTTTCTATCTAGTTGAGGCCTTTTGGTGCCCTTAATCACAGACTTTAAATGTTTTAATAACCACTGTGCTCTTATATTGATCACCTTCTGTAGCAGCCGACCCCTCTTCATCTTCTTTTTAAAATATTTATTTATTTATTTATTTATTTATTTATTTATTTATTTATTTATTTTTATCTTTGTATACCGCAATCATATTTTCCTCAAACGGGAATTCTGGGCGGTTAACAATAATAATTTATCACAAACAACCCAAAACATAATAAAAATGGTAGTAGCCTAAAGAGAAAAAGAAAACAGAAAAAACCCTAATATAAACTACATTGGAACAACAAAAAACAAGTACCCGGCAAGAGGGAATAGTAATAATAAAAATAATACTAATAATCAAAGAAGCAGAAAACAACAGAGGGAACACAACATGACTAGCAATTGCTGGAGGCATCTTTTTACAGCCAGGTCTTCACAGCCTTTTTAAAGGATGCCAGAGATGGAGCCAGGCAAATCTTGCTTGGCAGTTTATTCCATGCCACTGGGGCGGCCACTGAGAAGGCTTGATTGCGTGTAGCATCCTTACGGGCCTCTCTAGGGGTGGCCATAGAATCATAGGATCATAGAATCCTAGAGTTGGAAGAGACCTGAAGGGCCATCTAGTCCAAACCCCTGCCATGCAGGAACCCCCATCACAGTATTTCCAGCAGATGGCCATCCAGCCTCTGCTTAAAAACCTCCAAAGAAGGAGACTCCACCACCCTTTGTGGCAGCATATTCCACTGCCGAACAGCTCTAACTGTCATGAAGTTGTTCCTGATGTTCAAATGGAATCTCTTTTCCTGTAGTTGGAAACCATTGCCCCGAGTCCTAGTCTCTGAAGCCATGGAAAACAAACCTGTTCCCTCTTCAATATGACATCCTTTCAAATATTTAAACATAGCTATCATATTCCCCCTCAGCCTTCTTTTTGAAAGGCTAAACATTCCCAGCTCCCTAAGCCGTTCCTCATATGACATTTCTTCCAGACCTTCAGCCATCCTGGTCGCCCTCCTCTGCACCCGCTCGAGGTTGTCAGCATCCTTTTTAAATTGTGGCGCACAGAACTGGACACTGTACTCCATCCAGGTGTGAGAACGCCATCTGGAATGAGAATGCCATGGAAGCTCTGGTGGGTCAGGCCAGCTCTGATTGTAGGGAGATACGCTCTGCCAGATATTCAGGTCCCAAGCCATGGAGGCTTTTGTAAACCAAAACCAAAACCTTGAACCTTATTCGGGAGGCAACGAGCAGCCAATGCAGGCGAGCCAGATTTGAGGTGATGCGGTCAAACCTGCCTGCACCAACCACCAATCTGGCTGTCGCATTCTGCACCTGCTGCAGTCACCGAACAACGGTCAAGGGGAGCCCCATGTAGGAAGCGTTTGCAATAACCTATCCTCGACATGATCAGCGCCTGCACAATTATATATATGGAATATATATAATTGGAATAACCTATCCTCTTCATCTTCTTTTTAAATATATATATATATTCAAGTATTGCATTTAGAAAGCCTCAGTAGTGGATGAGGTTCAAGAATGAGTATTTTCATCTTTTGTAAATTTACAAGGATGGGCTACTGCACACAAGCGAGCAGATCTGTTTGTGCAGATGTCACAGCCTGCATTGGTTGCTGTGGAATGAAAATAAACCAGTATGGTAGACACTGATCCAGATTATCAGATGCTAGATAGAGTACGAGGTGCTTGACAGGTTGATGATCTTTCCCCTGTGCACATATGCAGCAGACAAAAGCTTCCAAAAATTAGAACCAGTAATTGTAGCCTTGTTCTCTCTCATCAATTCTTTTAATTTTCGGGGCAGTCCTCAATTTAGACAAACATTTTTTTTTACCACCGAGAAGGCTTTCTCTGGAAGCTGAGTCATGGCAACCGGACTTCTTTTTCTTGAGAGAAGGAAATGTTTGGGTTGCTCATCCAAACAGCTTTGTCAGTCTGACGAAGCTGCTTGGATGAGTAGCGAAACGTTTCACTCTTTCAAGAAAAAGAGAAGTCCGGTTGCCATGACTCAACTTCCAGAAAAACTCACCTGGATGACTGAGAATCTTCACAGACACCGAGAAGGCTAAATTCTGTCTGTTGCCCTTGTCCCGTTGAAAGAAACCAATATGACAACATTTCTGCTCATATACCAAGTTAAGATGTTTTAACTAGCATTCTCCTCCATCGATGCTAGATTAACCTCACCAAGCATTTGAACTATTCTTTCCTTTCTTAGCGGGGGCGGAGCCTGAAGGAATGAGATTGTTGGATTACAGAAATCATCTGATCCATAATGTCCTTCTGTTTTCTTTTCATAAGTCCCCTTTCCTGGTCCAGTAATGGCTCTCCCTTGCCGATGGGAAATGATTTCTTTATATTTAACTGTCTCTTTCCAATAAGGCTGGAATTGTTCCGAACAAAAGGCAAACAGAATAGGTGGAAACTATATATTAAACACAAGACAATTTGTCTAGTTTTCATTAGGTCGCTGAGTGAAAAGTTGAAATGCCTCTGTTTTTCCCAAGGTACTCAGATATCCCTGAATTGCCTCCTTTCCCCATCCCCGCTGGTTCGTTTCTCCCACCGTCAAAGTTCCTCCAAAGAATGCCCGGCTTTCTGCTCTTTATATTGTCAGCCGTGATGGCAACCAGGAACCCTGACGTTTCCTATTGTTTACAAGGGATGAACACCAGCAAGGCTTCCCTGATCATTAGATAAATCTTCCTGGCCCTCCCCTCTGCTCAGTTGACCACCAGACTTAACTTTTCATGGTATGTCATCTGTAATTGATGTTGAAAGACATTAACCAGAAATGGGATCAAAACTTTTATCTCAGTAAAAACAAACTGGCAAACAGCTGTGGAGGTAGTATACTTCACACCGTTATGACCCAGCAGGACTATGGTATTTCCTGGTGCGGCACTGGTTGCAAGAAGGAATTTTATTTTTATCTTCTTTCTAGAATTTTTCTGCAAGTTCGGGGTCCACTTGAACATAAGAACATAAGAAGAGCCCTGCTGGATCAGGCCAAAGGCCCATCTAGTCCAGCTTCCTGTATCTCACAGTGGCCCCACCAGATGCCTCTGGGAGCGCACGAGACTAGATCTCTGTCTCCTGACACCACTCCCCTGCCTCTGGCCCTTGAAGGACCCCGGTTTTAAGCCTGGAGATTCCACATCTCTATCATGGTTTGTAATTTCTGAGGGACTTATTCACCAGGAATCGGACCAATTCCCTTTTGAAGGCATCCAGGCCAGATGCCATCACCACATCCTGTGGCAGGGAGTTCCACATAAAAATGACATTTTTATGCCATCTCTAATCACAAATGAGTAAGCAAAGCCTGGGCTAGAACTGGATAGTGGTACGAGATTTCTTCTAGGGCCGTTCTTGTGAGTGGAACATGATTGGACCTCGGTCGCTGTAGAGTTCTGTCGTCTGTGTGGCTTAGTGTCTAGTGTTGTGTGACCCCCACCGGCTTTCTTCAAACATTCTGTTCAGTGGAAGACCCCCTCCCCAGATCGGCATAAATGACTTTTCTGCTTCTCTTCACTTGCAATATTTTTTATTTATATATTTATAATTTATTTATTTTTTGAGCCAGATCTGGAGGAGCCAGAGTGCCTGGTTAGAATCTTTTCTTCTTGAAAAATGTTCTTTGGCATTTGTCCTTAAGCTTCCTGGCAACTACCCTATCGCTACCTAGCAAAATGTGGATTGCGCCATGGTGAATTTCCATGTGGGCAGTTTCTTGATCTCATCCTTAAGATATGACCGTGGTCATACCTGGGTTTCCTGCATATTTAAATTTCCTGCGTATTTTTTTCGGGAGCGGTCACGTGGTTTCTAATGAGCAGTTTGTGCCCCCTCCTCTGCGTCGTACCTTCGTATTCTGGTTCTGTCCTAACCTGTGTACTACGCATTTTGTCTTACTTTCCATCTTCAGTTTCCAAGGTTCCATCTTTTAATCCGGGTAGAAAGGGGAGAAACTGAATTTGCTGCATATTTTCAGTGTCCTGTCATTGCAAGAGACGCAAACAAGGAAGCATTTTTGAGTGAAGTTTCTAAATCCAGCCCCTGGCGGTGGTTTAGGAAACTTCGCTGAAACTGCTGTTCGAGGGGCGTGGTCGGCCGGGAGCAGAATTTGCTTCTCTTCCTGGTTAGCACACGATCTTTTACTGCGTAGTTCGCCGACGGGAAACTACGCAGAAAATGCAGGTATGACCGCAGTCTAAGAGAAAGAAAAGAGATGGGGGGACCCCCCGTTGCCCCCTCCTGTTTCTTCCCAGTTCCAAGAGGAAGGTTTCTATTATTAACATAATGTTTGTAAGTCCACCTGTGATGCTATGAATGCAGCAGAAGGGAAACTGAGGCAGAGCCACAGGTTCTCTGCTTCGGAGGAGAATATCAGCCTGGCTAGCCATAAGCTTGAGACTGAGGTGGAAGAGTGTGCTATTCCCCCCCCCCCAAGTTGACCAGCTGGCTGCTGATGCTGGAAGTTAGTTCTGTAAAAAGTGCAAAGACGTGTGCACTCCCATGAAGCCACAATTGCAACGATTATATCGGCAAAGCTGTTACTGTGCACCAACGCAGGTGTGCCCTCCCAGATCGGCTAATGTCATTCAATGTCTAGGTGCCTCACCCATGCCAAATACCTCTATGACATATATCTGGTCAATTGCAAGTCAGATCTCTTAAGTACCTAGTTCTGGGAAAGGTCTTGGCGGTTGAAAATAAAAAATAAAACTGCCCGTGCCTTTAATATCCTCTCCCCTCTTCGGCTGCTCCCCACCTAGTGCGTTGAGAAAGCACAGCCAACACTGTGGTCAAAGAGAGTTCAGGGTTCTTGTTAATGAGCCCAGCTCTAATGCATGCCCGGCAACCAGCTGCCTTTTCAGAAACGGTACAAGTTCACTCTGCAGGGTTCTGTTTCCTTTTAAATTCCTATCTGATGGGGGAGAGGAGGAGAGAGAATATCCTCATATTTTACATGTGTTCCCTTCCCGGCTTGCAAGCGGTGAGCCTAAGAGCTAGACCGTTCTTTTATTATTTTGAACGAATCAAGGATGACTGAAGTTGTTCTAGGAAACATGTCAAAGATTGTTTTTGTAGGAAAGTAGAGATGGGCACGAATCAAAAAAATGGCGTTTCGTTTGTTGTTTGCCGTTTAGGGGTCCATTTCGTTTCATTTCCGTTTTTCGTGAATTTTTGCAATAAATTCATTTTCATTTTCGTTCGTTTGTTACCATTTCATTACCATTTACAGTATACAAATTTTCCTTTGTACAAATTGCAATTTCCCATAGGAATGCATTGAAAACAGATTTAATCCGTTCCAATGCATAAAGACCAGGGCTGTCAACTTTTTGTCCTTCATTCCCAACATTACCATTTCATTACCATTTATTTCATTTTGGAGGGTGGGGGAAGCGAGTGGCCACGGAGCTTGGGGAGGCGAGTGGTGATTTTTTTGGGTGGGGAGCATTTAAAGCAGTTCAATGCCTGGCCAGGGAGGGGGCAGCGCAGGGGGTGGGGGCGGCCACGGAAGAGAGAGAGAGTGTGTGTGTGTGTGCATGCGTGCCCATCCATCGTCTATCCATACAAGGATCCCAAGCCCGGCACCCGCGCAGCCCAGCCCTGATCACCGCACGCTGTCGCCTGCTACAAAATTTCTGGTGTTTCTGTGGGCTCCTGGGCAGCTCGACTTGACGCAGCAGCAGCAGCACCATGGTTGGCCACCACGACGGCCCTGATAAGAAAGCGCCCCCCTCACACCCCTACCCCCCTCACGACCTCCGCCACCACGATGGGCCTCCATGGACCACTTCCTCACACACACACACACACACACACACACACCTAGCTCAGGTGCACCCTTAGCTCCATCTGGTGAATGGAGGTGGCGCTAATTCCCTACCTCTGGATTTTTTTCGTTATAGAAACCCTACGCTATACGAGGTACCACTGTATTTCATTTTTTGTAAATTTTTTTAGCATTTAAAGCAGTTCAATGTATTGCTGTAACGAAAATGAAACGGACGACAAAATTTCTGGTGTTTCTGTTCGTTTCGTTTCATTTTAGAGACAAAATTCGTTTGTCGTTTTGTTGCGTAATGAAATGAAAAAACGAAAATGGAAACAAAAAATTGTTCGTTTTGTGCCCATCTCTATAGGCGAGAGAAAAAGAAGGCAAGTGTTGATATGTGTGTACTAGCTTTCCCTTGAATGTTGAGGACACAGAACGTTTGGAGAGCAGGGGGAGATGCTTACGCTCTAGCTCAGAAAACTTGTAAATTGTTTTATTTTTCATGGTTCTAAAACTTCTGGAAATTTCACATCTCAGTTTCCAAATTCTCCTGGGGATAGACAGCTTAATGTGGTGACGGGCTTTATGTCAGGCAAGGCGAGAGCAGTACCATCAGGCCTCTGGGTTGCTGATAGGGGCACTTGAGATTGAACGGCCAAAGCTGAAACAGCAGATGTGGAAATTTGAAGTGCCCTTATAAAGCTCTTATCCCCGAGCAATCCTTCCATCCACAGTGGAGATGCTTATTTTCCAGTGAGAAGGAACCATACAAGTAGAGATGGGCACGAATTTAAAAAATGGTGTTTTGTTTGTCGTTTCGTTTAGGGGTCTGTTTCATTTTGTTTCCATTTTTCGTGAATTTTTGCAAAAAAATTCATTTTCGTTTTCGTTCGTTTTGTTACCGTTTCATTACCATTTATTTCAATTTTTGTGATTTTTTTAGCATTTAAAGCAGTTCAATGTATTGCCGTAACAAAAACGAAACGGACGACAAAATTTCTGGTGTTTCTGTTCGTTTTGTTTCATTTTAGAGACAGAATTCGTTTGTCGTTTCGCTGCATAAGAAAATGAAAAAACGAAAACAGAAACAAAAAATTGTTCGTTTCGTGCCCATCTCTACACACAAGTGTTTGGATCACCAGTTTACTCATGTGTAAGTCCATCTGATTTATTCCCCAATAAAGAGGCTGGGGCGCCTGTGGTGGCAGCATAGCGAGCTCATGATGGCAGTATTGGTGCTAGGGGAAAATGTTAGGGTGAAGGTTGGAGAAATGAAAGAAACACCCCTTTCCCTTGTACAGCGGACCCTCGTATAACAAGCGGTTTGTTTAACAGAAAATCTGCTTAAAGGGAAAAATTTCCGGAGATAGGGGAAATTGCTTAACAGAATCGCCTATGGGGCAAATCTGTGCAACAGAAAAATGGTTGCAATTAGGGATTAATTGGTTCTCAATGCATTCCTATGGGAAATTTGTACAAAGCAAACTTTGCTTAACAGAATTTCATTTGGAACGAATTAATTCCTTTATACAAGGTACCACTGTATTTCCATTCAGCTGGAACTCAGCTGGGACAGTTCCATCTTGTGGGTATTCTTTCTTTCTTTCTTTCTTTCTTTCTTTCTTTCTTTCTTTCTTTCTTTCTTTCTTTCTTTCTTTCTTTCTGGAACATAAGAAGAGCCATGTTGGATCAGGCCAAGGGCCCATCTAGTCCAGTTTTCTGTACCTCACTGTGGCCCTGCCAAATGCCTCTGGGAACTCATGAGACTAGATATATTTTGACACTATATACACCATGGCATCCTCCTGACCCATCTCTCTGAAATGGGAATGGGCGGTACTGCTTTAAAGTGGTTCCGGTCCTTCCCGCAGGATAGAATGCAGAAAGTGGTGTTAGGTGATTCATGGCCGCTGACCTGTGGAGTTTCCCAGGGTTCTGTTCTGTCTCCTATGTTATTTCACATCTATATGAAACCACTAGAGGAGATTATCAGGTCTTTTGGGGTTAGGTGCCACCAGTATGCTGATGATACCCAGCTCTACCTCTCATCATCTCCAGACTCTAAGGGAGCTACTATCTCAACTGTACATGAGTGCTTAGCTTCAGTGAATAACTGGATGAGGATGAACAAAATGAAACTAAACCCAGACAAGACAGAGGTGCTCCTGGTCAGTTGAAAGGGAGAACAAGGGATAGGGATGCAACCTGTACTGGATGGGGTCACCCTCCAATTGAAAAATCAGGTACACAGCTTGGGGGTGCTCTTGATCTCACCCTTGATCTTGGATGCCCAGGTCACGGCTGTGGCCAGGAGTGCATTTGCACAATTAAGGCTAGTACACAAGTTACACCTGTTTCTTGAGAAACCAGCTTTGGCCACAGTGACACGTGCCCTAGTGACGTCCTGGCTAGACTACTGTAATGCACTCTATGTGGAGCTACCGATGAAAAGTCTCAGGAAACTTCAACGCAACGTCAACTACAGCAGCCAGACTGCTGACTGTGTCGGGGTACAGAGATCACATTACACGCCTATCAGAACAGCTCCACTGGCTGCCAATGAGCTATCGAGCGCAATTCAAGGTGCTGACCTTGACCTACAAAGTGCTGTATGACCTGGGTCCTAGCTACCTCAAAGATCGAATCTCGCAGTATGAACTGACTCAGGTGTTAAGGTCATCAGGAGAAGCCCTTCTCTCCATCCCGCCACCCTCACAGGTACGTCTCGTGGGAACCCATGAAAGGACCTTCTCCACTGCTGCACCCAGACTCTGGAACTCCCTCCTACTAGAAGCCAGGACTGCCTCATCTCTGTTGTCCTTCTGGAAACAGGCAAAGACCTCTATTTACCAATCGACAAGCTAGTCTAGGCAGGCCCTTAGATGCTTCCTTTCTCTTCAGTTTGCATCAGCAGAAAAGGATAGTTCCAATGGTGATGGAGGCAGAGAAATTCTTGAAAGGTGGCTACTGGGGACGAATAATAGCAGAAGGTGACACAGGGGGAGGATTTATACAGATAAGAGCAGTGATACTTAGGCTAGCTTTTGTTAGTACTACACCTTAGAAGACAAGGGTGAGCCATTTCTGAATATTTCACAGTTCAAGAAAGCAAAAAGCAAAGCAAAGTGTTCTGCTTATATACCGCCCCATACCACTTTAAGTAGTCTCTGGGCGGTTTACAATTTTAATTACAGTGTGCAGGCTACACATTGCCCTCCCCCAGCAAGCTGGGTACTCATTTTACGGACCTCGGAAGGATGGAAGGCTGAGTGAACCTTGAGCCTGCTACCTGAGAATTGAACCCCAGGTCGTGAGCACAGTTTCACCTACAGAACCCTTCGGTGAGACAACACAAACAAAACCAAGAAGTGTTCTTGAATATCAGAGTACTGGTGTGTGTGTGTGTGTGTGTGTGTGTGTGTGTGTGTGTGTGTGTGTGTGTGTGTGTGTGTGTGTGTGTGTGTGCCCAGTCAAAGGGTAGGTATGAATTGTGCTGTCATTAATAAGCTATGTAGATCAAAGCTGGAAGAATCTTTAATTGCTTATGTGCAAAGAGACATAAGGAAGGTATCATGTTGCACAACACATTTAATCAGAATGCAGAATGTGAAAAGTTATGTTTAAACATAATAAAAGGGAATTAACTATACTGGAATAGTTTTCAATCAGATAATTTCAACATTTAAAGTTTTCAAAAGTTTTTTAGTTGGAAGCTAAATTCATAAAAAAATTTTTTAGATCTTTTCAGTCTGTTGACTGGTATTGGTGTCCAGTAATTACAACATTTGGTATTGGTGTCTGTTTTAATTATAACATTTTTATTCTGAAAACAACAAATGCAGAAGAAACTGTGTGGTTCTAATACCTCAAACAGTCGGGGTTGTAATAACAGTGACCCTATAATAACCAGCAGACTTCATAGAAGTCTTATCAACATAACCATCATTGAAATCAGTACTCCAACTACAGAAGCAAATGAAAAAGAAGCTAAAAGTGTTTATGTGAGCATCCACGTGGAAACTGATCAAGTATCAAAACAAAATATGTCAGTAAATCTTAGACTGCTACCACACTTTAGATTTGAAACGCCTTTTCCTTAAAGACATATTGCCTTAAAAATCACTGGCCACTTTTCTAATTGCTTTTTCTGAAGAGCCCCCTTGGCCACGCCCATTTTGGACCGCTGTGTAGGTTTTTCTTGCAACAACCACTGGGGGTGGTGTTTTTAAATCAGTTGCTGCACCCCCTTTTAAAGCCATTTGGTTGCATTTACGGACATACTACACGACCTTTGTTTGGTTTCCCCCCTGGTTCTGCCATTTCCCTGTCGTAGTTTAAAGCAGTTCAGCCAAGTGCGAACGGGGAAGACGATTGCTAAGCAACTGCTGAAGTGCGGACTGCCGAACCGCTGTAGCGACCACGTGACCGTAGGAGGAGATAAGGCGATGCAAAATAAAAAGCGGCTCCTCCAGGAAGTGTGGTAGCGGCCATAGGTAACTAGAAATACAAAATAATGCTGAATCAACTATCATCAGCAAATTTGTCTTTGGAGTCAGAACTGAAGCAGAAGGCTCTCACAGCATTCTGTGGGGCCAACAACTAGTTTATAGTGAGTATATACTTTAGATGACTGAATACAAGACTGTACATATATATGTCACTGGATGGCAAACATAGAAATGGTATAGACTAAATGAGCAAAGCAGAAATGGAGAAATTATATTCTCCCTACAAGAACAAGACCAGGACAAGATTGCAGATCATATGCTGTTAATATTAAAAAAAATCAGAATAAAACTGAAAAAGAGGAAAGAATCCTGCTAAAAATATATAATTTAAATATTCTCTCCAGAATGTAAAGACTGTATAAAGAACAGATTTTGATTCCTAAATTCAGTTGACCATGAAACAGAAGAGCTGTGGATTGAAACCAGACAAATTATCTGGAGAAAATAAAAAAAAAGATTGCTCTTGTATTCAAAAGAAAAGAAAAGTGTTGATGGATGACTAAGGAGAGTTTTAAAATGGAAGTTTTGAGGGATGTTCATGTACGGACAAGGATAATTATTGTAATAATCATTGAAAATAATTAAGAGAGAACAGCAGCAGCAGCAGCAGCAGCAACAACAACAACAACAGAAATAATAATCGACAAAAGCTCCAAGATATCTTTCATAAGAACCAAGCAATCAAGAAATTTAAATCAAGATTGGGGTTGTTGGAATAGCAATAGGAGAATATATAATCTGATCAAAAAAAGAGAAAATGGAAACATACCAAAGAATTATACTGATTACATGCAAGGATGATAGATTCATTTAGAGAAGGATCCCTATGAAGAAGTTGCAATTTTACTGTCAAAGTAATGGGAGAAATAAATCACCAGGAATAGATGGCATTCAAACTGAGCAATTTCAGTCTGTAACTCTAAAATCACTATCAGTCCAAATTTTAACATGAATACAGTGGTACCTCTAGTTATGAGTGGTTCTACTTATGAGTAATTTCACTTAAGTGCACAAAACTGTTCCCGTTTTAACTGCTGCCTTACCATTTTTAGATGCGGTCTGTTCTTCTTTATTTTTTTATTTTTTCCGCTTTTTATTTTTTATTTTTTTATTTTTTAGATACAGTTGCTCTGCTTAAAAGTTGTTCGACTAATGAGCATGCATTCGGAACTGAGTAAACTCATAAGCAGAGGTGGCACTGTATATTAACAAAATGGAAGACAAAACATTAGAAGCATTCCATGTACATTCTGATCCCTGTGAAAAGAGATACCAAAGAGTACAGTACCTATAGTAATACTGTAATAATTTCCCATGCAAGGACAGAAATGCTGAAGATTTTACAACAAAGACTTTACCATGTATGAGCCAAAATCCTGTTGCTTAAGGTAACAATCACACTAGAACAGCTCACTGAATGATTTGGGAGTCTATTCTGACTGCAACTTTAGAACCGTAAATTGTGTTTTGAGGAGAGCTATTTGAAACAATGCAACTTACAGAGAAATTGCCCCATTACATTGGCATTGATTTAACAAGCCTCTAGTGAGATTTATTAAACTAAGCAACAGAATTTTGGCCATTGTTTGATGCAAGTTATGAATATGAGTGGTACTGTACTTCAGAATGGAAAGAGACAAATGCAATTACAGTATAGTAATACCATGGATAAATAATGCCTCGGATAACAAATATTTCGGATAACAAATGGAAATTTCTGGGTATAGGGCTGACTCAGATAACAAATGTTCCCTATGGTCTGCCTTGGATAACAAATGTTCCATGATGCCTTGCAAAAAAGTGTACCTAGGATGCACTGCAATCCCTGTAGTTTGTGGAGGGATGGGAGGAGTTAGAGTGGATGTGTTTTACTGAAGAATTTGGACCTTTCGAACTTAGGAGTTATATTTGTTATCAGAGGCATTACTGTATTAATAACCGTTGGCCAATGAGTGAGTCTTTTATTCTTGCCTTTTTTTTCTTGCAGAGCAGCCTAGAGGAAGGAGGCTTTGAGAACAATAGAGGAAGCACACGGCCAGAGGGGGTGGAGCTTCTGACTGCTTCCTGTGCTTACAGCAATTGAGGGGGTGGAGTTTTACCTTTAAATACCTGCTCCCAGCAGCACGCGCCTGACGGTGCATGCAAACTAAAAGAAAACAGTCTTACTAGATACAAAGGTAGTAAAAGTGTCCATTTTTGAGAACCATAATATTGCACTCATTAAAATGGAGTCCGAGGGAGCGGCTGTAGTTACCTGCAACACTTGTGCCATGTTTGTCATCTTGACAAAGCGCGTGGAGAACTACACTTGCTGCAAGTGCAAGCTGGTTGCACTACTACAAGAGAAGGTCCAGCAGCTAGAGGCCCGCATATATAACCAGAAACAAATCAACGAGTTTGAGCTGTTCTTGGATAGAGCGGAGCAGACTATCCTGGACAAAAAAGAGACAGGGCAGACTTCTGAGGAAGAAGTCACTTCATTAACTCAGGAGGTAGATGCGTGGAGGAATGTGACTCAAAGGATTAGAAGGCCAAGGGATCGCTCAGAGAGTCTCAACTTGCACAATCAATTTGAGCCTCTTTCCCTCATCACACCTCAGGATGAACACATGGAGGAACGACTGGTTCCACCTGAGCATCTCTCCCTCATCACACTTGATGAGATACAGGAAGACAAACAACAGGAACAGACTGGTGACCTCTCTCTTAATGTAATTGATCAGGTGCATGTAGATGAACAGGCTGCAGGAGAGAGGCTTCTTCTACTAGGGGATTCAATTATTAGAAATACAGAGGGGTGGATCTGTGATGCAAATGACAACCGTATGGTCACTTGCCTGCCACGTGCAAAGGTTGCAGACATACCCAGACATCTAGATAGTTTGTTAGAGAAAGCTGGGAAGGAGCCAGGGGTCATGGTACACGTTGGTACCAATGACATTGGGAAGGCAAAGTGGTTAGTCCTGGAAGCCAAATTCAGATTGTTAGGAAGAAGATTGAGGTCCAGGACTTCCAAGGTAGCATTTTCAGAAGTGCTGCCTGTTCCTCGTGCAGGACCCGCCAGGCAGGCAGAGCTCAGAAGCCTCAATGCGTGGATGAGGCTATGGTGTCGAGAGGAGGGCTTCAGATTTGTCAGGAACTGGAGAACATTTTGGGACAAGCCAAACCTGTTCAGGAGGGATGGGTTGCACTTGAATCATGATGGGACCAGATTGCTGGCGCTCAACATCAAAAAGGCAGCAGAGCAGCTTTTAAACTGATAACTGGGGGAAAGCTGACAGGAGCTGAGTTGCATCCGGTTCAAAACACCTCGTCCCCGTGGAAAGAGGTTGGAGAGGGTAGAGAACCACCAAGGGATGACATAGTAGGTATTAGCACTGGGAGAATAATGGGATGTGGTGGTTTGTCTACTAGAATTAAAAGCTGCGGTGGGGAAAGAAAAAAGATGCAGCCCTTCTACAGGTGCTTCTACGCCAATGCTAGAAGCCTCCAAACAAAGATGGGAGAACTTGAACATTTGGCAGCTAGGGATAACATTGATATAATAGCCATAACGGAAACCTGGTGGAATGTGGAGAACCAGTGGGATACAGCAATCCCAGGCTATACACTCTATAGAAGGGATAGAGAGGGGTGGGTTGGAGGGGGAGTGGCCATCTATGTCAAAGAAGGGGTAAAATACAGCAGAATGGAGGTTGATGGTGGGTCTGACTCCACCATAGAATCACTGTGGGTTAAACTACTAGGTCCAAGGAGTGATGTGATAGTGGGGGTCTGCTATTGTCCACCAGATAAAAAACTTGAAGGGGACCTTGAAATGAGGAGTCAAATCATGGAGGTGTCTAAGAAGGGCAGGATAGTAATCATGGGGGACTTCAATTATCCCCACATTGACTGGGCCAATGCGAGCTCGGGGCAAGAAAGAGAAACCGGGTTTCTTGACATGCTGAATGACTGTGCCTTAGAGCAACTTGTCATGAAGCCCACCCGAGAACAGGCAACTCTGGACCTATTATTTTGTGATACTCAGAACCTGGTCAGGGATGTGAATGTCACTGAACCTCCGGGGAACAGTGACCATGCTGCAATCTCCTTTGCCATGCCTGTCGGGAGAAGAGTGTCAAGCAAATCAAACACAAAAACCCTTGATTTCCAAAGGGCAGATTTCCCTCAGATGAGGAAACTAGTTAAAAAGACATTGAAAGGGAAGGTAAACAGAATCCAATCTCTTCAGAGTGCATGGAGCCTGTTTAAAACAACGGTAGGAGAGGCCCACCACAAGTGCATACTGCAAAGAAAGAAGAGCTCATCTAAGTCCAAAAGGGCACCGGCATGGTTAACGAGTGGAGTTAGAGAGGCCCTAAAGCGCAAGGAGAGGTATTTCCATAAATGGAAATCCTCCCCATATGAGGAAAATAAAAAGGAACACAAACTGGCAAAGAAATGTAAGAGGATGATCAGAGAGGCAAATAAAGACTTTGAGGAACGCATGGCTAGCAATATAAAGGGTAATAATAAAAGCTTCTTTAAATATGTTAGAAGTAGAAAACCTGCCAGAGAACCAGTTGGGCCTCTGGATGGTAAGGGAGGAAAAGGGGAGATTAAGGAGGACTTGGACATTGCAGAGAAATTAAATGAGTTCTTTGACTCTGTCTTCACGACAGAGGACCTTGGGCAGAATCCGCTGCCCGAATGGCCCCTCTTGACTAAAGAATTAAATCAAATACATGTTAAAAGAGAGGTTGTTTTAGGTTTAATTGATATATTTAAGACCAATAAGTCATCGGGCCCAGATGGCATCCACCCAAGGGTTATTTAGGATCTGAGAAATGAAATTGCAGATCTCTTAACGGTAATATGCAACTTGTCTCTTAGAACAGCCACTGTGCCGGAGGACTGGAGGATAGCGGATGTCACACCAATTTTTTAAAAAGGAAGGATGGGGGACCCAGGAAACTACAGACCAGTTAGCCTTACATCTGTCCCGGGGAAGATGGTAGAAAGCCTCATCCAAGAGAAAATCTTAAAACACATAGAAGAACAAACCTTGCTGAGAGAAAATCAGCATGGCTTCTGTAAGGGTAAGTCTTGCCTGACAAACCTTTAGAATTCTTTGAAAAGGTCAATAGGCATGTGGATTTGGGTGAATCGGTGGATATTATCTATCTTGATTTTCACAAGGCTTTTGACACAGTCCCTCACCAAAGGCTGCTGAGAAAATTGCACAGTCAGGGGATAAGAGGGCAGGTCCTCTTATGGACTGAGAACTGGTTGAGATCCAGGAAAGAAAGAGTAGGTGTCAATGGGAAATTTTCACAATGGAGAGAAGTGAAAAGCGGTGTGCCCCAGGGATCTGTCCTGGGACCGGTGCTTTTCAATCTGTTCATTAATGACCTGGAGACAGAGATAAGCAGTGAGGTGACCAAGTTTGCAGATGACAAAAAACTTTTCCATGTGGTAAAAACCAGAGAAGATTGCAAAGAGCTCCAGAAGGATCTCTCCAAATTGGGGGAATGGGCTGCAAAATGGCAAATGCGTTTCAATGTAGCAAAATGTAAAGGGGCGAAAAATCAAAACTTTATCAACTCATGGGTTCTGAGGTATCTGTGAAAGATCAGGAAAGGGATTTGGTGTATTGATGGACAGCTCTATGAAGTGTCTACCCAATGTATGGCAGCAGTGAAGAAAGCCAATTGCATGCTAGGGATTATTAAAAAGGGGATTGAAAATAAAACAGTCAACATTATAATGCCATTGTACAAAATGATAGTAAGGCCGCACCTGGGGTATTGTGTACAATTCTGGTCACCACATCCCAAAAAAGACATAGTGGAACTGGAAAAGGTGCAGAACAGGATGACTAAAATGATTACTGGGCTGGGGCACCTCCCTTATGAGGAAAGGCTAAAACATTTGGGGCTCTTTAGTCTGGAAAAAAGGCCCCTGAAGGGGAATATGATTGAGACGTACAAAATAATGCAGGGCGTGAGTCAAGTGGATAGAGGGACGCTGTTCTCCCTCTCAAAAAATCAAAACTAGGGGACATCCAATCAAACTGTAGGTTGCAAGAGTGAGAACAGACAAAAGAATATATATTTTTACCCAGCGTGTTTTTGGTCTGTGGAACTCCCTGCCACAGCATGTAGTGATGGAATCTAGCCTGGATGCCTTCAAAAGAGGATTGGATAGATTCCTGGAGGAGAAGTCCATCACGGGCTACAAACCATGATGGAGATGTGTCATCTCCAGGCTTACAACCAGGGTCCTTCAAGGGCCAGAGGCAGGGGAGTGGGATCAGGAGACAGAGAACTAGTCTCGTGCGTTCCCAGAGGCATCTGGTGGGGCCACTGTGAGATACAGGAAGCTGGACTAGATAGGCCTTTGGCCTGATCCCGCATGGCTCTTCTTATGTTCTTATGAGACATGTCAGATTTTCTAGTGCTGAGATACTAGAGGAAAAGGATGCGATGCTAGAGAAAATAATTGAATCATGGCCAGATCAGACGTCTCCAGCAACCAATGTAGCTGGCACACTAGTTTTAACTGTGCAAATGCACTCCTGGCCACTGCTGAATTCCGGGCCGCTGGGCTCAGAAACAAATCCAAGAGCACGCCCAATCCATTTGTCTTACCAACTAGGAAAGAGATCCGTACCTGACTCTACAAAAGGATGTTCTACCAGGTCTGTTGCAGCTTCCATGACCTTTTCTCAAGAGCATACAGTCAAGAGATGTCTGCAAACTGCAAAGCATTAAAACACTTTTTGGACTTGGGCTATGTTTCTTGCTGCATTTCGGAGAGCAGCAATTTCCTTTCAATCAATCAATCAATTTTATTTTACAGCCAAAGGCCCGATAAAATACAGTATACATTCCAACAAGTATACATTCCAACAATTAAAGGAAACTTAAAATTAGTTAAGCACCAGAATTCTCTTTTGTGTGTTTTGGGCTGAGAGAAGTAATTTGGCCACAAGTTCTGTAATGGACTTATTTGGTAGACTTCACATTACAGGGTAAAGAAGCCTGATAAGCTCAACCCTGTAACAACTACATATAAAAAGAACATGCTGCAATGTTTCAGTTTCTTTATCATTGCAGGGGCATAATCAATTTTCATATGGTATGCCAGCGACCCTCTAAAACTGCAGATGGAAGACAGTTAAATCTGGCTCTTGAAAAGATCTGTTGGTATTTTGGGATTGTCAGTTTTTCCAAATATTTAGCACTTTGATGAAATTCAAGATTTAAACCAAAATGCATGGGTGAACAAATTTTCTGAGCATTCTCTGTAGAAGACTGGAAATCAGTATCTTTAATTTGCTTTTCAATGATGGACTTAACTGTCTTCAATTCATAAATGTGAAAAAAAATTCCATAGATAGGCCTAAGAAATGCAATTTGGGCACGGATATATGATGAACTCAAAAAGATGTTAAAGTGTACATTCCCAAAATGATCTGAACTTTTTCTGTTAGGGTTGGTGGATAGTGAAATTAAAGGAGCAGACAGGACTTTATTTTTATATGCAACAGCAGCGGCACGAATGCTCCTGGCACAGAACTGGAAGACAACGTATATACCATCTTTGGATGAATGGAGGGCGAAATTACTGGACTTTGCAGAGATGGCCAGACTGACATGCAGATTGAGGGATCAAGACAACCAGAGGTTCCAAAAAGACTGGCAAAAATTTAAGAACTACATGGAGACTTATTGTAAGGATTTAAAGACTCTCACCGGATTAGGGTAGAACGCGAGGGACTACTATTTACTTTTAGAACCTTTTTTATAAGTATATAAAAGGGGTTCGTTTGAAAGGAAGGCTGGGAGATGAATAACGTTAAAACCGCGCGAAGAACAGAGGGAAGCCGAACCTTAGCGATAGATTGATTCTGTACGGTTAATGTTTTGAATTTGTTGTTCTTTTGTATATTAAAATTTTCTAATAATAAAAAAAAAAGAGAAAGGAGAAATGCAATTTGGTTGGGAAGATTTTTAACCAGGAGCAAGTGTAAATGTCTTTCATCAGAAGATGTAGACATCTGGAGGAAGTGTCAGCATATAACACTTTGATCCAATATCTGAGTATCCTTTGTGTTGGTATGACAGCCTACCCGCTTGTAAGTGAGCTCGTCAGTCGCCCACATGCGTGATTCACTGAGACCGTGAAGAAGAAGAGGTGACTTACCTGTAAGTGTGGTTCATTGACTGGTCATCTGTGAATACACACTACTTTTTCATCCTCTCTCTCAGTCTACCATGTTACTGTTGGGAATCATGGGGAACAGAAGATAACCGTTAAGCCAAGGGACATGTGCAGTGCTGGATTGGCTGCCCTAGCATGTTTTTCCCCTCTCTTTCGAGATCTAGAATGTTCTGCTAAGGCTTTGTGCGGTCACAGAAACACCCACAGGTGTGGTTTCACAGATGACCACTCAAGCAAACATGGCTGCAAGTAACCTGTTCAAATGCTGATGACCTCATATTGCTGGCGAAACTCAGCAATGAGTTTAAATTACTACAGAGAAAAGTGAAGGAAGAAAATTGCAGAAAATGGGCATAACTTGAATTCTGACAACAACGACATCTTCTGTCGACATTTTCTGCATTTTAGTTCAATGGTTAATCCCAATGGTGACTGCATTCAAGAAATCAGAAGATTGGAGCCTGAAAAGGCAGGTACGGAAGAAGTGGAAAATATCCTTAAGAGTATATATGTGCACAGATGTGCAAACTGGATAATGAAGAACGTTGACAGGAAAAAAATCCGTTTGTTAAGAATGTGGTACTGTCTATTTTGGGGATCTTTTCTTTTGAAAAAATGACACGTATTGGATTTCAAAGGCTCTTTGTTGAAACCTATCAAAAGAATCCAATATTCAAAGAGTCTTTTTTCATGTTTTCTTTTTTCCTTCAGGTTTATCCAAAGGTCCCAACGCTATCTATCACCCCAATCTTTAGCCAAAAAGATCAGATTTCAGCACCTCCCTGTGTTGAACAGTGCCTAGCCATAAACGACAAAACTACTGTTGGAAACATTATTGCTGTTGTGTTGCCTGGCTTCTCCAGCCAGCATGGCCTGAAGGAGTTCCCGTTCAGTTCACGAAATAAATTTTCACAGACCACGGTCCCATTTCAGTTGGTTTTGTTGACCCATGGTGGAACAGGGTGGACTTTCTGCTTCCACTAGATGGCACTGTACTCTAGTATGACCTTGAGCCTAGAACAGGCATGTCCAAACTTCGGCCCTCCAGATGTTTTGGACTACAACTCCCACAGTTCTTTGTCATTGGCAATCTAAGCTTAGAATTCTGGGAGTTGTGGTCCAAAACATCAGGAGGGCCGAAGTTTGGACATGCCTGGCCTGGAATCTAGATGTCTGGTTCTGGTTCAGGAGCCACCAGGATTTTAGGTCTGGGGTAATCCAGAAGTTAGATTTGCCTGTCGCTGGAGATATAGACATGAAAACCTCCGACGTGGATGGTGGGATGCTTGGTGTCCCTTAAGTCTTCAATATCATTACAATAATTGAAGATTATTGCAATATCATCTGTTATCCGGGTCCCAAAAGCTTCTTCATTTGTCCTCCCCCCCTTCTCCTTACACAGTGAAAATATTGCTGGAACATATTTGCTCCTTTTTATAATTTGTTTTATACAACCCAGTTGGTTAAGTTGGAAAGCAGCTTGTCAAAGCGACATTTGCATGGACCTTCAGTAAGATATACGGAGGCCAGAACAATGGTTTGCAGACTAGGAACCCTGACATTTCTCAAAGAGAAGATCTTCAGAAGAGCTTGGAAAGATTCCTATTCCTATTCCTAAAAAAAAAAAAAAAAAAAAAAAAGGGGTTTCTGGGACTGGATTATGATATGTACTATCAGATCACGTCCGCCTTATAGCAATCCTAATACTATTTCCAAAGTTTGTGAGATATTTACTTACTTACAGGCCAAACGAGTTTATAAACAGACCCTAATGCAGGCCAAACGTGAATGGCAGCAAAAACGATGGCAGACCCTGAATGCTGCTTCTAAATCCAATAGATCTCAGGAATTTTGGGGCCTCATTAATAGAAGAATGAGGAAATACCCACTGGCGACTATTTCTGCGCCAATATGGGAACAATTCCTGAAGAAATATTTCGCCCAAGCTGAGCTGCCCACTTCATCTGTTGAGCTTCGGCCTGATCACTTACCAGTGTGGCCCCTTACAGACCCAGGATTAATAAGAGATTTAATATCACAGCTCAGAGTGAGCAAAGCACCCGGCCCTGATCTTATTCCGGCAGAGGCTATTAAATTGAACCCGAAGTGGTGGGCTGAAATTTTGGCTAAAACCTTTGACGCAATTAACATCACAGGATTTATCCCCAGGATATGGAAGGATGCGGTGATAGTACCAATTCACAAAAAGGGCTCCCCGACTGATCCAGCGAACTATCGAAACATCAGTTTGCTTTCGGTTATAGGGAAAATTTACGCGTGATTTCTGTTGTCCAAGCAGTCCCAATTTAGCTCAAATTTGATTGGCCACGAACAAGTGGGATTCAGATCCAACCATGGAACTATAGATCACACTATAATTCTCTACCATCTGGCCAGGAAATATTCTGCCCCTACCCGTGGACGATTATGCGCTGCCTTTATAGATCTAAAGGCAGCTTTCAATAGTATTCCCAGAAACATCTTATGGGAGAAACTAGCGAGATGGAGCATTGATAGAAGGCTGTTATGGCTCATGACCCAACTCCATCAGGGATCATCAGCCAGGGTAAGACTCACCCCAGCCGGCGATCTTACAAATGAGGTACCGATAAATAGAGGAGTTTGTCAAGGCTGTATTCTAGCCCCGCTCCTTTTTAATCTGTTTATCAGTGATATGAGGTCTTCTCTAACTGAGTTACATGTAATTAGTCATGTCCCCCGTCTAGCGGATTATCGCTGCCCGTTTTTTTTCATACGCAGATGATGCAGTGATTCTTTCATACTCAAGAGTTGGATTGATTACGGCCCTAAAGGCCTTTGCGGCATACTGCCAGCTCAATCACCTGACAATTAATCATGGGAAATCTCAAGTGCTGGTCTTCTCTAGATCTCGTAAAATTTATAAGTGGAAGCTTGATGGAGTCCCAATAGAACAAGTCTCCAAGTTGAAATATTTGGGAGTCTTTTCCCACTATAACCTGAGTTGGACATCCCAAATTCAATATCTACAGAATAAGGGGAAAGTGCTTCTCTATGCATTGCTCCAGTATTTCTCTGCCGATGGGGCTTCTCTTATCCCCTCGGCTCTGAAGGTGTACAAAGCAAAAGTAGCATCTACCCTTAGCTACGCTGCCCCACTTTGGGCCGCGATGTCAAATTTAACACCTCTCGAGACACTTCAAAATCAATTCCTTCACCGTCTTTTAAAACTTCCCCCTTGCATGAGTAATGCCTCGATACATCTCGAGCTACAAATCCTGTCACTAGTGACTACTATCTGGAAACGAGTTTTCAGTTACTGGTTGGCTGCATGGCACAGGCTCCCTGATCATTATTTGTTCCAGTGCCTTTGGTGTGATGAATAAACAAATCCCTGGTCTAGTAAAATCCATGTCAAACTTTCGAGTATTGGATTTTCCCTATCGGAATCCTTAAAAATGGATCTCGCCATAGCTAAATGACTTATTGGACAAAGAATGGACGACATTGAATTCCAAAGTAACCATTCTTTAGGTGGGGGCGTTTGTTCCCTCTGGAATTTCGGCATAGTCCCATCATGCCGTATTCCATCATATTTGTCGTCCCTCTCTTCAATATCCCATCGTCTTGCATTTACTAGTGCAAGGTTTAACTTTTTCCTTCAAATGTGCGGAGACATAGATTTTAAAAGGGTTCAGTGTCCCCCTTATGTGAGTGTGATAAGAAGTCGGTAGAATCCCTTTCGCATATAATATTTTTTTTCCTTTGCATAGTACAGCTAGAGAAATTTTTTTAAGTCTTATTATACAGAAGCTAGCTGATAAGCCCGTCGAGCACCACATGGCCTTACTGTTACAGGACATTGATTTACACACAAACCTTTCAAGTGGCAAGATTTCTCAATACGTTTTTTCCTTTAAAAAACAAAAAAACAAAAACAAAAACGGGCAGGACAGCTATAATAGGGAGTAGACGATTCACTTTGGGCAACCTACTCATTGCTGAGTACTCCCAGTATCCCAATGTATGTGCAATGAGCTCTGATGTATGAACACTGTTTACCCTTATATTACGGCTTATGTATTTTATGCGTCTCTTTTAACAATTAATGGGCTTATAGCTGTAATAAACTTGACTTGACTTGACTTGACTTGACATTTAAGGAACCGTTGTACCATGGTTACCACATCTTGAGTAGACAGATATTTGAATCTAGGTCTCCTGGACTCCATTATTTTATCTAGTGCATAATACTGGCTCTTGAAGACTTTTTGAGGAACTATAATTATCTCAAAATCCTTCACATGAGCTAGGGAATTCTGGGAGTTACAGTCTCAAATGCACCTTTTCTTAGTCCTCCTCCTCCTCCTCCTCCTCCTCCTCCTCCTCCTCCTCCTCCTCCTCCTCCTCCTCCTCCTCCTCATCATCATCATCATCTTACTTAAGAACATAACAACAGCTTTGCTGGAACAGACCACAGCCCAACCAGTCCAGCAGTCTCACTCAGTGGCTCACCATCTGCTTCAGGGTATTCCCAAGCAGATGTCTTCATCTGCTTATGATTCCCCGCAAATGGCATTGAGAGATATCCTGCCTCTCTCTCCAACCTGGAGGTTGTCCTTAGGCATCCATCGTGAGAGCCATGGATACCCTTGTTCTCCATGAACCTGTCCGATCCTTTCTTAAAGACGTCAAGGCTGACAGCTGTCACCATTTATTCTGGCAGGCAGTTCCACAGACCAGTGATCCTCTGGGTGAAAAAGGACTTTCTCTTATTTGTTTGAGATCCAGCACCCAAAAGTTTCACGGAGTGCCCCCTAGTCCTACTGTTGTGTGATAGGGAAAACAGTTTTGCCTTATCTATTTTGTCCATACCCTGCATGATTTTATATACTTCAATCAGGTCACCTCTTGGGCGCTGTCGTTCAGGAGTGAAGAGGCCCAGCCGTTGCAGCCTCAGATGGTAAGGAAGGTGTTCCAGTCCCCCCCCCATCTCTGTGTCCGCTGCATCGTGCTGAGGGTTTCCCCCTCTTTTGCCTATTTTGTGTTTTTATTGGATGGTTCTCCTTACCGTTGTGTTATTTGATGTTTTCTCTTAAGTCTGTAAACCGCCCAGAGTTCCGTTACGGAAGATGGTGCGGTATAAAAGTGTAACAAACAAACAAACAAACAAACAAACAAACAAACAAATAAATAATCATTCTGGTTGCCCTCCTCTGCACTCCCCCATCATATCCTTCTGGAGGTATGGTGACCAAAACTGTACACAGTACTCTAGATGGGGCCTCACCATAGATTTATAAAGAGGCAAAATGACACATGCTGCTGACTTATTTTCTATACTCTTCCTAATGATGCCTAGCATCGAGTTTGCTTTTTTCAGTGCTGTGGCACACTGCTTGCTTCCCAGTGACCCATTTTTAAATGTTTTTGTTTTTGTTTTTACTTCTGGCTGGCCCGCAGGCCAGACCAAGATTTGTTTGTTTGTTTGTTTGTTTGTTTAAGCACCTTTATTTATTTATTTATTTATTTATTTATTTATTTATTTATTTATTTATTTATTTATTTAAATTTCCCAGTGCTGACCACGTCGCCTCCGGGGCCTGGTCAGCACTTTAAAAAAATTTTTAAAGAAAAAAATTCACAAGGCTGACCATGTGGCTCCCGGGCTGGGTTGGCACTTTTATTTATTTATTTTATTATTATTATGAAAGTCCCTGACACCGGGGCTGTTTTTTCCCCCACACCTGAGAGGTCCTTGCTTCCCAGCGCCCATTTGCCGCCGGAGTTCCAGAGGAAAACGAAATGAATGAAATGGAAATCTCCGTTTCATTCCGTTTCTTTTTTCCTTGATGGGTTGGTTCGTTATACGCTGCTGGTTTTGAAGGATTACATCTGCCTCTGTCAATACAAGCCACTATGAAGGGATGCTTAAAAGACAGTAACACTAAACCTCCTTTCAAAGTGAGCTTGCTCATCTAACTGTGTGAACTGCCTCGTTTCATTTGACCCTGAGTCTGTGATTGAAGGTGTGAGAAAGATTTGCAGGAGCTGTTTCGGTAGAGAAAAAAAGCTAAAGGCTCCCCCCACCACCACATGCTTGCAAGTCATGTCTGACTCTAGGGGTGGTGCTTATCTCTGTTTCCAAGCTAAAGGGCTAGTGTTGTGTAAGTTTGTGGCCATGTGGCCGGCATGGCTGAACGCATTTCTGCGCACGGAACACGGTTTACCTTCCCACTTTTTATGGCTTTTAAAAAACTTATTTATCTACTTATTTATCTACTTTAGAAGAGCCCAGTGGCACAGTGGTTAAATGCCTGTACTGCAGGTAAAACTGTGCTCATGGCCTGGGGTTCAATCCCAGATATCTGGTTCAAGGTTCACTCAGCCTTCCATCCTCCCAAGGTCGGTAAAATGAGTACCCAGCTTGCTGGAGTGGGAGATGGGGCAATGTGTAGCCTGCATACTTTAATTAAAAACTGTAAACCACCCAGAGACTACTTGAAGTGGTATGGGGCGGTATATAAGGAGAACACTTTTTGCTTTTACTTGCATTTACGTGCTTTTGAACTGCTAGGTTGGCAGGAGATGGGGTTAACAGCGGGAGCTCACTGCGCTGTGTGGCTCCTGGGATTCGAACTGCCGAGCGGCCGACTTTGCAGCTGACATTTCAGCACTCTATCTCGCTAAGCCACCGTGGCCCCATTCCAGTAGAAAAGCGCCCCACCACCACCAGAGATGTGTAGGCCTATAGATCTTTCTTAATAGCAAAAGCTCTAAGCACTGTTTTCACAACTCAGTAAAGCATTTTTGAATCCTATCAAGGAGGAGGAGAGTAGTGGGAGCTAGGATGCCAGCGTCTTCGGGGAAGGAGGAAACCCTTTCGTTCCAAGAATGCTTGTGCCCCCCCTTTCCTTGACCCCCCTTTTTCTTTCTTTCCCAGGAGGTTCATTGCTAATCTCATCCGCATAGGAAGTTATTCATCTTTATTGCTAGTCAGCCCTCCTCCGTGGTGGTCGCCAGGAACAATCTCTTTCGTGGCTTCTGTGTTTAGCTGTTCTTTGACATGATAGGCATCAGCTGCGGATCAGCCCAAGCGCACTATTTGTGTAACTTAATTGCTTGCTTCCTTTAATATGGCCTGAATTCCACCCCCACCCGCACCACCCCACCCCCTTCTATGGACAAGTCTGTTGGGGGGGGGAGTTGAGTTTAAGCATGTAACTCTCCTTCCCCTCCACCGCCCCCATTAATTAACCTCCCTCCCGAATGCATGACTGGAGCAGGTCAAATAACTAGTAGGGGGTGTTAAGTGCGCCATCAGGATCCCATGTCTGAGTTGCAAAAGGGACCCTGAGTTCTTAAGGATGAACCTCTTATTCTATTCTAGGGTGGGAAAGTTAAATGATCATTGAGTGCCCAGAGCTCTTGGAGCCGGCTATTATATTTTTTAAAAAAGCAACTGTAAGAAATACCCAGGACTTGGTTGTTTGTGTGCATTCATTGAAAAGGAGAGAAGCACATTGCAATCTCCCGTTTTTGAAATATTCTCTCCAGGAAGGAGTCCCCTGGCATTTTAATCTATTTGGAGCCAGGTTAGGGTAACATTCCTCAATTTACAGGCGTTTGGTGGAATATGAATTACTGATTTTTAATTAGGATGTGGCATTAGTCAGTTGTCCCTATAATTCTTCTATTTTTGAGGGAAAGTGTAGTTATTTTCTATTAGAGATGCATCATTTTTATTTTTGTACATTTTAACTGTATTTATTTATTTATTCATTTTTTTATACTTATATTCTGCCAGATTTTCCCAAAAGGAACTCAAGGCAGTTAACAGATATAAATATTCCATAATACAAAGTACGATTAATAATAATAATAATAATAATAATAATAATAATAATAATAATAATAATAATAATAATAATAATAATAATAATAAAGCTGTGTAGATAGCTGTGTGGTTAATAATAATAATAATAATAATAATAATAATAATAATAATAATAATAATAATAATAATAATAATAATAATAATAATAATAATAATAATAGGTTCCCAAAGATCAACATAAACGTAATAAGCAAACCAACAATATAAAAGTAATAAGCAAACCAACAACATGTCTTGAGTCTAAGACCTTCAATATACAGTAATACCTCGGATAAAGAATGCCTCTGATAACAAATTTTTCAGACAACAAATAGAAATTTCTGGGTATAGGGCTGTTCCCTATGGGATGCCTCGGATAACAAATGTTTCAAAATGCTTTGCAAAAAAAGTGTACCCAGGAGGTATTGGAACCCCTGTAGCTTGTGGAGGGGTGGGAGGAGTTAGAATGGTTTTTTTCATGTTTTTTTAGCCATTTCTGGATGTGTTTTGCTGAGGGATTTGGACCTTTCGAACTTGGAAAGGTAGAAAGCTAGTGTTTATTAATCTTTGCACTGCTTTTCTTTGCATTTTTGGCGGGAAAAGGCTGGGGTAGTCTTGCTGCTTTCTTCTGTCCATGTTTGCAATGTTTTTCCATTGCTCTGCAGGCAGGAACAGGCTGGATTTCTCTTGCTGCTTCTGTTTGTCATTTGCATTTTCCCCCATTGCACCTTGGGTAGGAATAGGCTGGGGTAGTCTTGCTAGTTTCACTTGTCCATATTTGCATTGCACTGCAGGGGAGGTGTTCTGGAGGGGGTGTTCCAGCACCGCAGGCCGTTAAAGTGTGCTTTATAAAGACATCTGGAAACCCCCCACCCAGCTTTTTTGCCTTTTCTCTGACCTCTAGAACAGATTAATTGGCTTCCCGTTCATTTCAATGGGGAGCCACATTTTGGATAACAAATTTTTCGGATAACAAATTGCCTCTGAGGATGAACTAAGGCATCACTGTATTTAAATTGTCTTCTTTGCTATCATTGCTGCCTTTTGCAGCAGCTAAAGCTCCTTCCAGATATATTTGTTTGTTTGTTTGTTTGTTTTTATACTGTACTTATATACGGGAACTGGAGCGTGTGGATGCAGTCACCCCCACCGCAGCCATGATTCATGAAAATCCACGATATGCGGAAGTGGGTGGGGTGGGGCCTGGGGGTGGGGGGGGCCCAATCGTGCACCTGTCCGAGGCTTCTCGGAGGAGCGCAGGGGGTGGAATGGAGCAACCCGATCGCCCCCGCGCGGCTCCGTGGCTTCCCGGGAGGGCAGTGCAGAGTTAACCGATCGCCCCCCACTGCCTCCCCGCGTGGCTCCACGGCTTCTCGGAGGAGCGCGGGGGGTGGCGCGGAGAGACCCGATTGCCCCCGCTGCCCCGCCGCCCCCCACGTCTCCGAGGCTTCTCGGAGGAGCGTGGGGGCGGCGTGGAGTGACCCGATCGCCCCCCGCCACCCCCATGCAGCTCCGAGGTGCAGGTACTGCGATCCCACGATGTAGTGGGACCGCAGTACCTGAATCGCGAAATGGTGGGGGGGGTGACTGTAGAAACAAAACATCTGGTGAGGGTAAGAGTAGTTTCCCAGTGGGCAGGATTTCCTCTGTCATGGTAGATTTTGGGAGAGATGGAAGAAGGCTGGCAAAGAACATAAGGACATTAAACCATTTTGGACCCTTTGGGCAAGTGCAGATCCTTCCACTCCAGAAGCACCACTGTATTGCTTCTGACACAACTGAACAACGACAAGAACAACCTATAGTGCAGTGCTTTTAGAAGTGCAGAGTTGGAAGAGATTATCGAGTCAAGGAGGCACAGTGGGGAATCGAACACCCAGCCTGTGGCTCCAGAATAAGAATAAGAATGGATGGGACTGTCCCAGGGAGAATTAACTGTCTGAAATTGGCAGCAGATTACAGTAAATTACCCTGTGGATCCAACCCAGCTTTACAATCTTGTGGTCTCTGATTCTACCTCAGATTCTACTGCATTAGTGCAGCTGCAGTATATTAGTGCATTAGAATGTAGAAAATGGTATTAGGTGATTCATGTTCGACACCACGGCCGCTGACCTGTGGAGTCCCCCAGGTTTCGGCTCTGTCTCCTATGTTATTTAACATCTATATGAAACCACTGGGGGAGATTATCAGGTCTTTTGGGGTCAGGTGTAGAGATGGGCACGACTCAAAAAATGGTGTTTTGTTTGTCGTTTGTCGTTTAGGGGGTCCGTTTCGGTTTGTTTTCGTTTTTCGTGAATTTTTTGCAAAAAAAATCGTTTTCATTTCGTTACGTAACGAAACGAAAAAACGAAAACGAAAATGAAAAATTGCTGTTTCATTAGGATTCATTACAGTTCAATTTATTTGCCGCAACAAAAATGAAATGCACGACAAAATTTCTGTTGTTTCGGTTCGTTTCATTTCATTTTGGAGACAAAATTTGTTTTTCGTTTCGTTACGTAACAAAACAAAAAAACAAAAGCAAAAACAAAAAATTGCTCATTTCGTGCCTATCTCTAGTCAGGTGTCACAGGTATGCCGATGAACCCCAGCTCTACCTCTCGTCACCTCCTAAGGGAGCTACTATCTCAACTTTACATGAGTGTTTAGCAGCAGTAATGAATTGGATGAGGATGGACAAAATGGAACTAAACCCAGACAAGACAGAGGCGCTCCTGGTCAGTTGAAAGGGATAACAAGGGATAGGGATACAACCTGTACTGGACGGGATCACCCTCAGACTGAAAAAAGAGGTGCGTAGCTTGGGGGTGCTCTTGGACTCATCCTTCAGCTTGGATGCTCAGGTTACGGCTGTGGCCAGGAGCGCATTTGCACAATTAAGGCTAATATGCAAGTTACACCCATTTCTTAAGAAGCCAGCTCTGGCCACGCTGACACATGACCTAATGACGTCCCGGCTAGACTACTGTAATGCACTCTATGTGGAGCTACCAACGAAAAGTCTCAAGAAACCTCAACGGGTCCAAAATGAAGCACTGGGGCGGGACACAGAGACCACATTACACCCCTACTAAAGCAGCTCCACTGGCTGCCACTCAGCTATCAAGCACAATTCAAGGCGCTGACCTTGACCTACAAAGCATTGTATGACCTGGGTCGAAGCCTCCTCAAAGATCGACTCTTACAATATGAACCACCTTGGGTATTAAGGTCATCAGGAGGAGAGGCCTTTATCTCCATCCCACCACCCTCACAGGTACATCACGAGGGAACACATGAAAGGGCCTTCTCGACTGCTGCGCCCAGAATCTGAAACTCCATAAGAACATAAAAATAGCCTTGCTGCAACAGGCCATAACCCATCCAGTCCAGCATTCTGTCTCCCACAGTGGCTCACCATTTGCTTCAGGGTATTCCCAAGCACTAGAAGCCAGGACTGCCCCATCTCTAATGTCTTTCTGGAAACAGGCAAGCTTTCCCTGACTGATGAACTACCTATTATGTGCCATTGCTTTCTATATAAATATTTAAAACATTTTAGATTTAAAAACATCAACACATAATATGACATATAAAATGACTAAAATATGACTTTATTATGTGTTTATAACCACATAGACTTTGTGTTTATAACCACTTATAACCTTGTGCGATTACATTGACACTATGTTTTTCAATGTTAGTTTCCATCACTCATAACTTTACATGGAACTTTACTGCCCTTTAACTCTATGTGTTTTCTTGTAGCTTTAATGTAATGTTGCCTTTTAATGCTATAAGATGCTCTTCAATTCCCTGTGTGTCTTAATTGTACTGAACGGTATATTATCCCTCATTACTGTAAGCTGCCTTGGGTCCTTTTCAAAGGTGAAATGCGGGGTAATAAAATACTCTAAAATAAAAATAAATAAATAAATAGCATTGGGGGGTAGGGTAGTTGTGTTAGTGTATTGCAGCCAACATAATAAGAGCCATGCTAGATCAGGCCAAAGGCCCATCTAGTCCATTTTCCTGTATCTCACAGTAGCCCTGCCAAATGCCTCTAGGACCCCAAGAGACTAGATCTCTGTCTCCTGATACCACTCCCCTGCCTCCAGCCCTTGAAGTACCTTGGTTTTAAGCCTGGAGATGACACATCTCCATCATGGCTTGTAACCTGTGATGGTGGACTTTTCCTCCAGGAATCTGTCCAATCCCCTTTTGAAGGCATCCAGGCCAGATGCCATCAGCACCTCCTGTGGCAGGGAGTTCCACAGACTAACAACACGCTGGGTAATTTTTTTTTTTCTTTTGTCTTTCTCACTCTCCCAGCTCTCAGTTTGAGTGGATGTCCCCTAGTTCTGGTATTTTGTGAGAGGGAGAACAGCGTCCCTCCATCCACTTTACTCATGCCCTGCATTATTTTGTACGTCTCAATCATATCCCCCCTCAGGCGCCTCTCATAAGGGAGGTGCCCCAGCCCAGTAACCATTTTAGTTGCTCTCCTTTGCACTTTTTCCAGTTCCACTATGTCTTTTATATTTATTTTTTATTTATTTGTTTCATTTCTATACCGCCACACTTCCAATGTGGAACTCCGGGCGGTGTACATGATAAAAACAAATAAATACCCTTTTTGAGATGCGGTGACCAGAATTGTACACAATACTCCAGGTGTGGCTTTACTATTGTTTTGTACAATGGCAAGGTGTCAAGGTGTCACCAAATTCTTCTGGTGCTATTACCTCACGGAGGACTTCCATGAGGAGGTGAGGAGGAAGTTGCATTGAATGTAGCGTCTACTGGTTCCTTTTCTAACAGAAATCATTAGAGGCAAATAATTCTCTCCAAAACCTAAGAGGCTATCTGGACATCAGAAGGGGCACGAATCGAGCCTCCCAGTGTATATACACCCTTCTTTCCCAAAAGAAGGACCTGAAACCTGAGCGCACAAAAGCCCAGATAGCTTAATTGGCAAAGACATAGACCGATGGTATTACATTCCCCCAAGAAAGCACAATCTGTGAGTCAAATTCAAATACAAAGGGCACATAGAGAGGCTCTTTTTGTTGGTTGTTCTTCAGTGCTGAATTGTTTTGCTTAATTCTTAATATATTATGGAAATGTGACAATTATATTCATTTCTGCAGGAGCTCAGGGACCATATATTAACATTGACTTTTTAATCTTCTTTATGAATTCCTTTTTTTAGATGAAGAGAATCGTACAGAACCTCAAAAATTCCCATCAAAATGCCCCCAAATCAGTTTTAAATGGGAACTAAGTAATGCTAGGATGCAATCAAATGGCCAATTTGTACCTGTTTTTCGTCCACTGCATGGATGGGCAGGTTCATGTATTTTTCCAGCAACTGCATGATATAATTGCCAGAGTGAACCAGCCCATCGTCAGAACCTTCCTACCCACACCTTTTGGGATCCCTGTCAGGAGCTTCTAATTTTTTGGTGTAGGTAAGAGCATCAGTTTGTTTTGTTTCTTTTCCAGTGTGTGTGATTTCTAGAAACAAACCAAAGCAAATACTCTTTCAATTTGCCACATTGGCGTTTACTTCACGTCCCGTTCGTCCCTCCTTACTGTCCTGCTTGGGACAGGTACAAAAAAATCTTACTTCACACCCATAGTGTGACAGCAAAAAGTTGTCTCAACCACGCCCCCGGAACCGGGAATAGAGCGTGACAAGCCGTACCTGCTCCTGAGCTGGGGAATTCTCTTGTCATGGCTTGTTCCCGGTTCCTGTTCTGAGACAAGGGACCATGTGGTAACAACTGTCACACAACAACCAGTGTCCACCTAGTGGTCAGCGGCTGAAGTGGCATTCGACATTAGTTTCCCTATGGGAAACACCATGTGGCGCAAATGTTTATTAAAGAAAGTACTGAAAATTCTGTAGCATTGACATGTAAATCCTGGAAGACCAGTAAATCGAAATATCGAAAAAGTTTTATTTACGATATTTTAAAAAAGGGTTAAGAAAGCAAGACAAATTCAGAACTTGTCATGGAACAAGACCATGCAGTAACAGTTGTCATGAGACAAGTTATCACACCCATGAGTAAATGGAAACAGGGACTGAACAGGGACAAAACCACGTGACTGTGAACAATGCTGTCATGGTACAAACGTAATTGCGGAAAAAGGTAGGATGTGAAGTAACCGCCATTGTGAAGTGGCTGAAAATGACAGCCGCATCAAATTATGAAGAAATTAAACATGTGTTCTGCTCTGAGGATGGGGCAGAAAGGGTTTTTTTTTTTTACACTGTACACAGGCAGTGCTGATGACTTGCATCATTTGATGTGGGAGGGGGAAGATGATTTGTCCCCCCCCTGTTTCTTCATTAATTTTCTTAAAGGTTGGGTTAAGAACATGCTGGCAGCTGAATCAACTGCCAGCTGGTACTCGGTAGATTATGCTGTGGGAAGATTCCTGACTCAACTTTTAAGAAAACTCATGTAAAAGGATTTTTTTTTGACTTTCTTGCCCTACTCCTATCTGCTCCTGCATTCACGTGGGAGTTTTTCCATTTTTAAAAGTAATGCAGTGCCTTAGCACTGCACTAATACAGTGTTAAAAACAAATGAACCACCTTTTACATCCTCTTCCACTCCACAGACCAGAGGAAGCATTTGATTTTCCAATATCATGAAGTGCCTGTCTTCTTAACCCACTTCATGATATGGAAATTAATAGAGGAAGAAGAAGGACATATAAGGTCACCTCCCTGAGGTGCATATGTCATGTCGATGCAAGGACCACACCAAAAACTGGAGGAATACGAGTTATGCCTTTTTTAAAATGATTTTTTTAAAAAGCTATGAACATAAGAACATAAGAAGAGCCCTGCTGGATCAGGCCAAAGGCCCATCTAGTCCAGCTTCCTGTATCTCACAGAGGCCCCACCAGATGTGTCTGGGAGCACACGATATTAGATTTCTGTTTTCTGATACCACTCCCCTGTATCTGGCCCTTGAAGGACCCTGGTTTTAAGCCTGGAGATTGCACATCTCCATCATGGTTTGTAACCTGTGATGGACTTTTCCTCCAGGAATCTGTCCAATCCCCTTTGGAAGGCATCCAGGCTAGATGCCATCACCACATCCTGTGGCAGGGAGTTCCACAGACTAACAACATGCTGGGTAAAAATAATTATTTTATCTGTTCTCACTCTCCCAACCCTCAATTTAAGTGGATGTCCCCTGGTTTTTGCGAGAGGGAGTGTCCCTCTATCCCAGGGGTGCCCAAACTTTTTGTAAGGAGGGCCAGATTTGGTGGCTGAGAAAGTGTCAGGGGCCAGTTGCTCCCCGACCCTGCAACCCCACTGCAAGCCCCACCCACTGACCCCTTGCAACCCCACCCACAGGATGGAAGGCGGGGACCAAGAGAGGAAGGAAGGGAGGTGGGGAACGAGGAAGGGAGGAAAGAAGGAAGGTGGGGACCAAAGGAAGCACAGGGAGCTGTGGCCACAGGTCGCCCCTTGGAAGAGGCGATCTGTGCGACCTTGCACCCCCCCCCAAGCTCTCCGGCGGTGGCGACGGCTCGCCCGTCAGCCCACCCCAAAGCTCCTTGGCAGTGGCAGAGGCCCACTGGTCTGCCCACCCCTACACATTTCCCAGTGGTGCCGGTGGCACAGCCCACCCGATCACTGCCCTGCGCATGCACCCAACCTCACAATGTTCCTGGTTATGCCGGTGGCGGCGACCCGCCCTGCGCGCGCGTGCCCAGCCCCACAAGCTTCCCGGCGGTGCTGGTGGTGGTGGTCCACCCCCTCGCCCGCCCACCCAGCCCCACAAGCTTCTGCTCACCCGCCAGCCGGCCCGGCCAGCCCCTCAAGCTTCCTGGCGGTATCAGTGTGGCGGAAGATTTTTTTTTTAAAAAAAAATGGGATGAAGGAGGGTGAGGGAAGGGCAGGCCAGCCAGCCACAGGCCACTCAGAATGGCCTGACGGGCTAGATTTGGCCCCCGGGCTGGACTTTGGGCAGGCCTGCTCTATCCACTTTACTCATGCTCTGCAATATTTTGTACATCTTAATCATATCCCCCCACCACCGGCACCATTTTTCCAGACTAAAGAGCCCCAAATGTTTTAGCCTTTCCTCATAAGGGAGGTCCCCCAACTCAGTAATCATTTTAGCCACTTTCTTCTGCACCAGAATTCCTGTTGTGGAAGTTTTGCTGGACATAATGAAAATATATCTGGTGGGGTTATTTATTTACATATAGTGTAGCATTTTAAAATATTTAAAGCATCTTACATGTGGCTATGATGAGTGAAAGCAAAACATTCCTTGTCTCTAAATTACAATCTTAAAATAGAAACAGTAAATGAAAACAGGTCTGATGAGAGGAAAATGAGGGGAAAAGCAAACTTGAACACCCAATTTTAACATTAAATGACAGTTCTTATAATAATGAACTAGGGTAGAAATGGTTTATGGAATAGAAGTCTCAATAGAGTTTTCCTCTTGGCAGAACTGCTGGAAATTCAAACTTCTGCTGCCATTTCAGTAAGGTCTTTGTTAAGGTTCCCCATGGTATACTCGCAAAGAAGTTAGTAAAATGTGGGATAGATAGTGCCATTGTGAGATAGATTTGTAATTGGTTGACTGAGCGCACCCAAAGGGTGAACATTAATGGCTTTTCTTCATCTTGAAGAGAGACGTGACCAGTGGGGTGCCCCAGGGTTCTGCTCTGGGTCCAGTGCTATTCAATATCTGTATTAATGACTTGGAGGAAGGAATAGAGAGTAGGCTGATCAAATTTGCAGATGATACCAAATTGGGAGGGGTTGCTAATTCCCTAGAGAAGTGGTGGTGAATCTTCGGCACTCCAGATGTTTTGGACCACAACTCGCACACTCCTTTGTCATTGGCAGTAAAGGCTTGGGATTCTGGGTGTTGTGGTCCAAAACATCTGGTGTGCCAAAGGTTTGCCATCACTGCCCTAGAGGATAGGATAAAAATCCAAAGGACCATGACAGATTAGAGTCCTAGGCCAAAGCTAACGGAATGGGCTTCAACGGAGGGAAATGTAGGGTGGTGCATCTAGGTTAAAAGAATGACTGGCACAGATATAGGATGGGAGACACCTGGCTGGAAAATCATACCTGTGAAAGGAATCTGTGAGTCTTGGTGGACCACAAATTGAACATGAGTCAGCAGTGTGATGCGGCAGCCAGGAAAGCCAATCCGATTCTTGGTTGCATCAACAGAAGCATAGTGTCTAGATCAGTGGTTCTCAACCTGTGGGTCCCCAGATGTTCCTGGACTGCAACTCCCAGAAGTCTTCATCACTAGTTGAGCTGGCCAGGATTTCTGGGAGTTGCAGTCCAGGAACACCTGGGGACCCACAGGTTGAGAACCACTAGTCTAGATCAAGGGAAGTGATACTACCAATCTATTCTGCTCTGGTCAGACCCCACCTGGAGTACTGCGAACAGTTCTGTGCACATCAGTTTAAAAAGGATGTTGACAGCCTTGAACAGGTACAAAGGAGGGCGACCAAGATGGTTCAAGGTCTGGAAGAAATGTCTTATGAGGAGCGGGATTTGGGAATGTTTAGCCTTTCAAAAAGAAGGCTGAGAGGAGATATGATAGCTATGTTTAAATATTCAAAAGGATGCCACATTAAGAGGGGACTGGTTTGTTTTCTATAGCTTCAGAGACTAGGATGCAGGGTAATGGTCTCAAGCTACAGGAAAAGAGATTCAATTTAAACATTAGAAAGAACTTCATGATGGTTAGAGCTATTTGGCAGTGGAGTACGCTGCCACGAAGGGTAGTGGGGTCTCCAGTAAGTGAGGATATACAAATAGATGTGAGGATAATAAAATTTGTTTAGTGAGAAATCTAACCTGTCGAAAGTTCTTCAGACAGCATGAATGTAACCCCTGCCATAGTTTTAATTAGATGGCAAACATATTTTTATAGTTGCAGCGATTGGTTGACTTGCCTTTCGAAGCGTTCTTAAATAATAGGACTGTTATCTAGAGAAGAAGTATTGTGATTATAACATTTGGTTTCTACACATGAAATGCAATGTGGCAAAACCAATGCTCTACCAGAAAAGTTTGGGAAAGTCACTTTTTTGGGGGGGATAACTACCATCAGAACGCCCTCAGCCACCAAGATGATTGACCATGCTGACTGGGAGTTTCTGGAAGTAGTCATAGAATCATAGAACCATAGAATTGGAAATGACTTCCAGGGCCATCCAGTCCAACCCCTTGCCATGCAGGAACCCCCATCACAGGACTCCCGACAGATGGCCATACAGCCTCTGCTTAAAGACCTCTAAAGAAGGAGACTCCACCATCCTCCTTTGGGGCAGCATCTTCCACCGCCGAACAGCTCTAACCGTCAAGAAGTTCCTCCTAATGTTCAAATGGAATCTCTTTTCCTGTAGTTTGAGAACATTGCCCCGAGTCCTAGCCCTTCTCAATATGTCATCCTTTCAAATATTTAAACACAGCTATCATATCCCCCTTCAGCCTTCTTTTTGAAAGGCTAAATATTCCCAGTAGAGATGGGCACGAAACGAACAATTTTTTGTTTCCGTTTTTGTTTTTTCTTTTTGTTACGTAACAAAATGACAAACGAATTTTGTCTCTAAAATGAAACGAAACGAACAGAAACACCGGAAATTTTGTCGTGCGTTTCATTTCTGTTACTGCAATATGAGTGAATTGCTTAAAATCCTAAAAAAATCACAAAAATTGAAATAAATGGTAACGAAATGGTAACGAAACGAACGAAAACAAAAATGATTTTTTTGCATTTGCAAAAAACGGAAACGAACCAAAACGGACCCTCCAAACGACAAACGACAAACGCAATGCCATTTTTTTGATTCGTGCCCATCTCTAATTCCCAGTATCTCAAAAGACCTAATTTCTCCAGATTTTGGTAAAAAGGAACCTCCTCCTCCTCCTCCTCCTCCTCCTCCTCCTTGGTGGCATAGCATTGCTCAGAAACCAGCCCCCCTCCCCAGAGAGTCTGCATTTATCTTAATGTGCCTCTTGGCAAAGGATGGCTCTTGCGTGTTACAACCCATAATTACCACTTCCCATTTTCTAATATAGTAACCCACGGTTGGGCTTGTGGTATGAGGGATGGCCATGGCTTTGGCTGGTGTAATCTAGAAATAGCAAAGAGAAAATAAGAGACTCATTTTCAGACAGCAGCAGAATCCAACGTAAAGGAGAGAGCATTTTTGCTAAGCGGATCACATTCGGTTTGGCAAAATCCCTGCAGTCCTATTAAAGGAGCGATCCTTAATGTCCCATATGCCTGGACCTACTTCCCAGAAAACTCACAAGGGGGTGTCTTCTTTCTACCTTCTTAATCCAAGATAAAGCTCCCATTTTACTGTATGTGAAGACATTGATCTAAGACCCTCATGTCAAGTCAAAGAAACACAGCCTATAGATGCATCGCTGAAGCTGTCAGCTGGCACCTTTTGCTTCCATTGTTTGCTTTTCCCATTACAACATTTTAGGCATAAGCTGCCTGGGGCAGCATCTTAGCCCAGTGTTGGCGAACCGATGGCACGGGTGCCAAAGGTGGCACTCAGAGCCCTTTCAATGGGCACTCGGCATCACCCCTTCACAGCCACCTGGATTCAGGTTAAATTGCTGTATTGGCACTTTGCGAAAAATTAGTGGGTTTTGAATCACAGTTTGGGCACTCGTAAGAACATAAGAACATAAGAAGAACTATGCTGGATCAGGCCAAAGGACCATCTAGTCCATCTTCCTGGATCTCACAATGGCCCAAACAGATGCCTCTGGGAGCGCACGATACCAGATATCTGCCATCTGATACCACTCCCCTGCATTTGGCCCTTGAGGTGCCCCGGTTTTAAGCCTGGAGATGACACATCTCCATCATGGTTTGTAACCTGTGATGGACTTTTCCTCCAGGAATCTGTCCAATCCCCTTTTGAAGGCATCCAGGCCAGATGCCGTCACCACCTCCTGTGGCAGGGAGTTCCACAGACTAACAACGCGCTGGGTGAAAAAATATTTTCTTTTGTCTGTTCTTACTCTCCCAGCCTACAGTTTGAGTGGATGTCCCCTAGTTCTGGTCTTTTGTGAGAGGGAGAAGAGCTTCCCTCTATCCACTTTACTCGTGCCCTGCATTATTTTGTACGTCTCAATCATACGTCTCAATCACTCAGTCTCTAAAAGGTTTGCCATCACTGTCCTAGCCCCTGCGTTACTTTGCAAAGCCCCATGCTCATTTATTATGATGATGCAGTCTTTAACATGGAACAGTTCTCCTTCCTTTCTTCTAAGAAAGTCTAAATGAGCTGTTCTTTCCAATCAGTTTATCCTTAAAGCATTTTGCTAACTTCTGCTCTTGATTCCGAGGAGAAGAAAACAGTTCCTGAAAAGTACACTCACTTCACTGACCCTTAGGTGGGTGGTGTTGTGGCATTCTCTACTGCTTTGTTCAGAAGGTATTGTATCCAGCACACATTGACTGCCTTGAATAGTGAGGTATTGGGAGTGGGGTTGGGAATCTGCTTTTCATTTTCAGGGCAGCATTGGAACAGTGGAAGCTCCAGCTTGGGATGCAAACCTGTTACCAAAGCACAGAGAAGGGAACGAGAACTGTATGCTAATGCATCCCTTAAACACCAACAGTGCAAGGAAATTTGGGATATGCCTCTTAGAAATGGTTGGAAAGAATGAAAATGCAGTGCAATCAAATTTCTTCTTTTAAGACGGTTACTTCACGTCCATTCTCGTCCCGGGAGGAAGTTCATTGCGTGTTGATGTCGGTCATGGTCATATGGTCTTCTTCTGGTTCTGTTCCTGTTCCCGTGTACTCGCGGGCGTGTTTAATGATATTAGCATGACTGTTTCCGCACGTCCTCGTTCTGTAATGAGATGTGAAATTCCATGCCTTTGTTCTCCGGGTTTTTTTCGACCTGACCTTCTGTTTTTTGATGTTTTTGCCTTCAATGCGTTACAGAGCTAAGTTTGAGGCATTTGTCTTTTAACCTCTCTGCACTGCGTTGCTGACTCCATAGGGAATGTACTGGCGAATGGCACTTTGCACTCCTGCCACTAGATGGAGAATGGCATGTTGCGTGACGAGCATTACCTCATGGGCATTCGTCTCAGAACCAGAAGCGTGAAGTGCAGATTCCCGAGGCCAGGGAGGGGAATCTCTCATCCTGCTTAAATCGCAGTTCAGGGGGCACGGTCGGAACGAACTCCCCTCATCCTGCAATGGACGTGCGGTTAGATTACTTCGTACCGGTCCCAAGCGGGTCCGCGAACAGCAATGAGATGAACGTGAAGTATCAGCCTAAGACTGGATTACTAGTGTTCTGCTAGTATGGGCTTTCAGGCAACAATTAACAATTTGAAGGTCAAGCTTCTAACCCTCTCAGGGAAATGGCTGTTGCGCCAATTCAACACTTGAAATCTGTTTTGCATATACATTTACATCTGCCTAAATGGCAGTGACTAGAATTTCCATCCCCATTACGGTTTGGATCTATGCAAGGAGAAGCATTTGAGAGCTGTGGAAGAATGTTTGTGAATGCAGCTGTGAGTTGGATTGATAAGCTTTCTGGCTGGAGAGATATGCTGTTTCATAGGTCTGGGTGCATTTGTGGGAGAGAAATTCCAATCTCAGGGGGGAAAGAGCTGTGTGCTAGTCCTGATAGTAAGGGAAAGAGCTATGCTGTAAACTAGAGCTGAGAGCAACCCATTTTTGTGAAGAAGCGGTGCAAAATAGTGTGTTCTCATTGGAACCCCTCTAAAAGGCAGCATCCATCTCATTCTGTATGTAAAGTAGTGAATGTTTAAATTGTAAAGAAAGAAAACTTTCTTTGCCAATATTCCTGGTCAGTGCTGGGATACACAGTTTATGTAGTATTACCAAAATAAGTTAGGCTGAATGTTTTACCAGAAGTGCAGGAGTTGAATCTGGGCAACTGGATTCATTTTCTTATAGGTTTGAAACATTTTGCTACTCATCCAAGTAGCTTCTTCTGTAGCTTCCTCAAACTGACGAAGCTGCTTGGATGAGCAGTGAAACATTTGGATCTGACAAGTAAAGAAGTCCAGTTGCCATGCCTTAACTCCCAGATAACCTCAGCTAGATGACTGAAAATTTCCGCAGACATGTGGCAGGGTCTTTTCCATTGTGACAGTCCTTAAACAGCAGTGTAAAAGAGCCCCTTGGCCTTATCGAGAGAAGAATAGCCTATAAACAAGATGAATTTCTCTATGATTAACAAATTTCTCTAGTGTAGTGATGGGGAGGTGGAGGTGGATAGTGGAAAGCCTCATCCAAGAGAAAACCTTAAAACACATAGAAGAACAAACCTTGCTGAGGGAAAATCAGCATGGCTTCTGTAAGGGTAAGTCTTGCCTGACAAATCTTTTAGAATTCTTTGAAAAGGTCAACAGATATGTGGATTTGGGTAAACCAGTGGATATTGTCTGTCTTGATTTTCAGAAGGCCTTTGACACAGTCCCTCACTTCAGGCTGCTGAGAAAATGGCACAGTTAGGGGATAAGAGAGAAGGTCCTCTTATGGACTGAGAACTGGTTGAGGCGAAGAGTAGGTGTCAATGGGCAATTTTCACAAAGGAGAGGTGGTGGTGATGGCATCTGGCCTGGATGCCTTCAAAAGGGGATTGGACAGATTCCTGGAAGAAAAGTCCATCACAGGTGACAAACCATGATGGAGATGTGTCATCTCCATGCTTAAATAACAGGGAACTTCAAGGGCCAGATGCAGGGGAGTGGTATCAGGAGACGGATATCTAGTCTCATGTGCTCCTGGGCACATTTGGCGGGGCCACTGGGAGATCCACGAAGCTGGACTAGATGGGCCTTTGGCATGATCCAGCATGGTTCTTCTTAGGTTCTTACGTTCACTGTTTACAGGTTCATCTGCAGGAGTTCAGGGTTGTTGCTGTTTTGGTAATGTTTACACAGGTTAGAGAAGGCATTGCAGCCCTTCCTTGAGATCTCTATTAGAGATGGGCACGAATAAAAAAATGACGTTTAGTTTGTCGTTTGTCGTTTGGGGGGTCCGTTTCGGTTCGTTTCCGTTTTTCTTGAATTTTTGCAAAAAATCGTTTTCATTTTCGTTTGTTTCATTACCGTTTCGTTACCATTAATTTCAATTTTTTAATTTTTTTTAGCATTTAAAGCAGTTCACTGTATTGCAGTAACGGAAACGAAACGCACAACAAAATTTCCGGTGTTTTTGTTCGTTTCGTTTCATTTTGGAGACAAAATTCGTTTGTCGTTTCGTTGCGTAACGAAATGAAAAAACAAAAACGGAAACGCAAAATTGTTCGTTTCGTGCCCATCTCTAATCTCTATGCCTCTTACAACCGGGTCTTGCACCTGTTCAGACATTCCCATAGAAGGCTCCTTGGCTTCTTTTGGTGGGAATCTTTCCCTGCTCTTTCCCATTCTGTCTGCATTATTTGCAGCATCCCTCAAGGGATTCCCTCTCTCCCTTCTCTTATGCATTTCCATTTCCTCAGTAGTCATTCTTGGGTGTGGGAAAGTCGGAAAGAGTGAGGAATAGGGATGAAAATGTCAACTTGGGACTCAGCAGATTTAGCTGGAATCTCCTCTTGGCTACGACCTTCACCTATCACAGACTCTCAGCCTGACTTACCCCACAGTTGTTGTTGTGAGGATAACATTGCGAGGGAGAGGTGTTCAGAGTTCACTGGCGGGGATGGGAAGAGGGAGACAAGAGAGTACTTTAAGAAATGAAGAACTAAATGCCACCCTGACTGGCCACAAACTTTTTATGAAGAAGCCAAGAAGAAGGAAGACAGGCACCTGAAGACAGCACTTAAGGCCTGTGGATATCCAAAGTGGGCCTTCAACAAAGCAGTGAGCCATCCCAGAAGAACAAGGGATCAGCCCGAGACCCAGACCTGACAGAAGAACCTGGTCATTCTTTACACGGCTGGAGTGTCTGAGAAGTTTAAAAGGATTTTTGGCAAACACCGCATCCCTGTTTATTTCAAACCCACAAACACACTAAGGCAGAGACTTGTCCACCCAAAGGATCCGATACCAAAACAAAAAAGGAGCAATGTAGTACATGCGGTCCAGTGCAGTGAGGAGTCTGCAGACTTCTGCGCTGGAGAAACTAAACAGCCATTAAAGAGAAGGATGGCCCAACATAGGAGGGGTAACAGCTCAGGACCAGAATCAGCAGTACACCTCCATTTGAAGGACAAAGGGCACTCATTCAATGCACTCGTTAGACAGAGAAGGTAGGTGGTTTGAGAGAGGAGTCAGGGAAGCCATTTATGTGAGCATTGAAACCCGCTCCCTCAACAATCTGATACTTATCAGGGTGTGCTTTCAACAACACCCAGACAAATCCAAAAGCCTTCACCACCAAGGTCATAGTTAACGGCCTATACTTTATAGGTTTCAGCACCTTAGGCTATTGTTCACCTTAAGGCTATGGATACTATTGTCTCCCTAACGAGCCTATTTCAGACCAGGGTGACAAGAGGTCAATGCTGCTGACTATAAGATGGAGGACTTGCAACTAGCTTTTTTCAGACTGATGAAGCTGTTTGGATGAGCAGCGAAATGTTTCTATCTCTCAAGAAAAAAGAAGCCCAGTAGCCATGACTCAACTTCCAGATAAACTCACTTGGATGACTGAGAATCTTCACAGACATGTTTCTGTGAAGATAAAAATGAGATAGCCTTGAATGGCAGTTCAGACTTTTTGAAAAAAGGGTGAATGAACCGAAAATAGAAGTTGTGTTTTGTGTCTCCTTTCAAGAACAATCCAGCCTTAAGAAATAAAAGCTGCCTTCCTGGGGGCCAGCGGGAAGTCTTCGGGACACGTACAAGCAGCTACAATGGAGATCGCCGGCCTTTCTTGTCTACTCCTAGCATCAGGTAATAAGAGGCATTCAAAAGTACCAAAAGTATCGTCCCATATTTCAATTGGTGTATTGACAGCAGCCACTTCTATTCGTGACAGATTAAATAGCAGGGTGTTCTTCTATCATGGACTGCGGGGGAAAAGGCTTTCATTGTGCTGGCACTGATGGAGGCCTACAGAACACTGTCTCACTTGATGAAAGAACCTGGCTGCAAGGCAGCATGGTTTTGCTAACCCTATCTGCCCAGCTGCCAAGAAAACTAACCTTTATGATAAACTGGGGAACAATATTGCCAAGCTTTGTCTATTATCTCAGCTCTTATCTGTTATGAGGGTTGCTGCCCACAGGTCAAGGAGGAGGACATTCTGCTCAACCAATGGAAATCGGATTCGCTGTTCCCTGACTGTGATATTACCACATATTCAGAGGTGGGAATTCTTACTTAGAATCATAGAATCATAGAGTGGGAAGAGACCTCAAGGGCCATCCAGCCCAACCCCCTGATCAAGGCAGGAACCCCCCCCCATCAAAATACTCCCAACAGATGGCCATCGAACCTCCAAAGATGGAGACTCCACCACCCTCCGTGGCAACATATTCCACTGCTGGGCAACTCTAACCGTCATGAAGTTCTTCCTAACGTACAGATGCAATCTCTTTTCCTGTAGTTTGAGACCATTGCTCCAAGTCCAAGTCCTTGGAAGCCATAGAAAACTTCTTGTGGGATACAACTTCCAGTATACTGTAACCAGCATGCTACTAGCAGTTGTAAGGAGAAGGAAACTTGTATGAGTCTTTTTTTAAAACGTAAGCTGAAACTCTCATCATGCCAAACGCAGAGGTGTAGCCAGGATTTGGTGTGCCCGGGGACAAAGTTCATTTTTGTGCCCTTCCTGCCGCTCCCCCCCCCCCACTGCCCCCACCCAGCAATGGGGGCTGAACCCTACAGGTGTGGGGTGGGTGCGTGCATGTGGATGGATGGAGGGCAGACTTACTGCTCTCCCACCAAGGCAAGTAAGAGGAAGAGGAGGGTGCCGTGGCCACCATGTTCCTGCCTGCCTGCCTGCCTGCTTCACCGCTCGCCTGGCGCGTGGTGGCGGAGGCGGCAGAGGGGGTGCCGTCACCAAGCCGGCAGGGTGCACGGGTTCCTCCTCCTGCTCCCCCTCCAGGCGCCCCCCCCCGATTGCTGTGCCCGGGGCAGATGTACCCTTCTACCCCCCTAGATACACCCCCTGGCCAAACGTTTGTTCGCCTATAACATCTTTATCCTGCCTTTCTCTATCAGAAGATGCAAGGCAGCTTGTTACCCTGAATGGCATTCTTTTTATATAGCTGTGGTCTGCCACAGATGTAGCTACTTCACTTCAGATGTTGACACTGGGGCAATGATGAAGTGGATGCTGTTCTACACCAAAGGCCAGTGCCTTGGAGACTTCAGATCCTTTTTTAAAATAATAATTGAGAAGTCAACTGTTTTTGTTACTTCTGAGACACGGGGAATTAACTGGTGACTTTTCTAAAAACGTAAGCCGCAACAAATTGTGCTCTGTACAGTAAGTACAGTAAGCGGGCGTGGTGACTCAGTGGACTGTCGGCTGCAAAGTCAGCATCTCGGCAGTTCGAATCCCGGGCGCCACGCAGCAGAGCGAGCTCCCGCTGATAACCCCAGCTCCAGCCAATCTCGCAGTTCGAAAGCTTGTAAATGCAAGTAGATAAGTAGGTACTGCTGTAAAAAGCAGGAAGATAAAACAATGTTTCCTTGCAGCCATGCCGGCCACATGGCCGTGGACTTGCACCACACTGGCTCTCCAGCTTGAATACGGAGATGAGCACCACCACCCCTAGAGTTGGACACGACTAGCACACATGTGCGTGGGGAACCTTTACCTTTACATTTTTACAGTAAGTATAATAGTAGCTGAACATTTCCAAAAAGTAACTTTCCAAGCTCTAGGCCAGTGGTGGCAAACCTTTGGCACTTCAGGTGTTTTGAGACCACAGCTCCCACAGTCCTTTGTCACTGGCAATCTAGGCTCGGAATTCTGGGAGTTGTGGTCCAAACCATCTGGAGTGCCGAAGGTTTGCCCCCACTGCTCTAGGCTGATTCCCACTTCCACCCTGCTTGCCCTATTGCAGTGGCAGGATTTACAGCCCCATTCTTGCACCTCCCCTCCCACTGAACAAATAAGGGAGGGATACCCAAACTTCGGCCCTCCAGATGTTTTGGACCGCAACTCCCAGAATTCCAAGCCTAGATTGCCAATGACAAAGAACTGTGGGAGTTGTAGTCCAAAATATCTGGAGGGCCAGAGTTTGGACACCACTGATAATAAGGCATATCCTGGGCTCTTCTCTGTCCTGTCACATTCTGTTATTTTTTAAAAAAAAAAAAAACATTTCTGTCCCCACCTTTCTCCCTGAAAGGATCCAAGGCAGCTCATGGGAGGAAATTTACTTCCCACACTTTAAAAATAACGTAGGCTGGCGTGAGCCATAAAACCATAAATTATACAGCTCTAACTCACCATTTAATGTTCTCACCAGTTCTATTAATTAACTGTCCCTCCCCTTCTCCCCTCTCCCCTCTCCTCCCCCCCTCCCCTATACACCCCTATTTGCTACAGCCTATGATATCTAGGCCACAACCCATGAATATCTGCTATGAAATGTATATCTCAGCTCATATTATATCTCACACTTCATACTGCTGCTATATATGTCTGAAGAAGTGCACATGTGCACGAAATGTCACATTAAAATACGAAAGTTAGTCTTTAAGGTGCCACATGTTTGTGTCTTTTGTTTTGTTTTGTGTTGTTCTTCTTTGGTTTTTGCCTGAAATTCTTGAAAAGACTAACATGGCTACCCTCTCTGAAACTCCTACCTTCTCCAATCCCACAACCCTGATGCAGCCTGTCCAACTGCAGAGCTCTTTCCTCGCACGAAATAAAACAGTGTTGTTGTTTTTAAAGCTGGAATGACATGGGAGGGGGGGGAAGTGAGGAAAAGTCATTTTCATATTTGTCTTCTCCTGTGCTTCACCATAGGGGGAAGGGGCCTGGAGTGGGGAAGGGCTGCCCTTCCAGATGAAGTGCACGAGGTAATTACGGTGCTTTAGATAAAGCGGAAGCATCGCTTCCAAACCGATAAAGGGGCTTGTTTTCCTTCACTTACCATCCCATCCGTCTGTTCTTCTTCGGCCTTTCAGAAAGGACAGCGGTGGCGTTGAAGGCCACTTGGTCTTTTCGAATCTGCAGCAAGGTGCAGGCTGACAGTAAAAAAAGGCACAGTCCACAGGAAAGCCTGTCGTAAAAAATGCAGTTGAGATGAATGGGGGATGCTCAGAAATTGGAAAGTCACTTATTAAAAGTAGTTCATTAGGTGTATGATTGCAAACCTGCTGAAGCTGTACTCATTACTGTGATAATTAGTATTTTAAATGCAGCATGTTGCTCATTACGTTACTCATTACTTTTCATCAACCCTTTTCCCCCTAAAAATCGTCCGTTGACAAATTAAGAAAACAGTCTGTTTTTAATCTTAATACAGGTTTAATCCTTTTAAATATGATGTTTATGTAGTACAGTAATACCTGGGTAAAGAATGCCTCGGATAACAATTTTTTCGGATAACAAATGTAAATTCCAGGTAGAGGGCTGCCTCGGATAGCGAATGTTCCCTATGGGCTGCCTCGGATAACAAATGTTTCATAATGCCTTGCAAAAAATATATACCCTGCATGCATTGCAGGATGCATAGTTTGTGGAGGGGTGGGAGGAGTTAGAGCGTGTTTTTTCCATGGTGTTTTGGAGCCATTCTGGACATGTTTTGCTGAAGGATTTGTAGCTTTCAAACTTGGAAAGGTAGGGAGCTAGCTATTATTAATCTTTGCACTGGTTTTCTTTGCATTTTTTAGCTGGAAGAGGCTGGGGTAGTCTTGCTGGTTCTATTCATCTGTGTTTGCAGTCATTTTTCATTGCCCTGCAGGCAAAATGGGCTGGATTTTTCTTCCTGCTTATGTTTGTTTGTCTTACAAGGCATTTTCCCCATTGCACTTTGGGTGGGAACAGGCTGGGGTAATGTTGCTGGTTTCTCTTGTCCATGTTTTGCATTGCACTGCAGGGGGATGTTCTGGAGGGGATGTCCCAGCACTGCAAGACTCTAAAGTGCATTTTATAAAAAGGTATGGACCCCCCCAGCTTTTTTGCCTTTTTTCGGACCTCTGGAACAGATTAATCGGTTTCCCATTCATTTCAATGGGAAACCACATTTCAGATAACAAATTTTTAGGATAACAAATTGCCTCTGAGAACGAATTAAATTCATTATAAGAGGCACCACTGTATTTTAAAATAGAGTCAGACACAACTATCACACGTGTGGGGGAACCTTTACCTTTATGCGTGTGGAAGTTGGTGGGGGAAGAATGGGTTAATTTGAAATGCTTCTGAAGAAAGAGTCTGCTTTTTCGGTTCTGAAAACTCCACTTTGCCTGACTGAGCCCCCATCGTCAAGGCGTAGGCCAACAATTTGGATAGCCTTATTGACAGTGACCTGCCATCACTTTTGATCATCCATGTGGCCATCGATTTTTAGATGCCATCGGTTTGGGCAACGGTGGAAGGTGCTGCTCCAAGGACACGTCCATAAACTTGGCTAGAGTTGTAGATGATACATTCCTTTTTGGGGGTCATTAACTCAAAAGGTTGCCATAAGTTAGACTTTATTTATTTATTTATTTATTTATATAGCTTGTATGCCGCCCACTACCCAAAGGTCTCTGGGCGGCTCACAATCAAAATGGACAATTAAAACATCAAAATACAATAAAATTAGAATAATAAAAACATGTAAATGCAATAAATAAATACGATACATTAAAAACACCACTAAAATTGCCATCAGGACCCACAATCATTAGTTAAAAAACTTTTGGAACAGGAAGGTTTTTACCTGGCGCCGAAATGTTAGCAACGTCGGTGCCAGGCGAGTCTCATTTGGTAGGGCATTCCATAGTCTGGGGGCAGTTGCTGAAAAGGTTTTTCCTGCAAGCCATCCCCTTCACCTCCTTAAGGGATGGCTCTTTCAGGAGGGCCCCCTGACTAGATCTTAATTGCCGGGTAGGTTCATATGGAAGGAGGCGGTCCTTCAGGTATCTAGGTCCTAAGCCGTTTAGGGCTTTATATGTCAAAACAAGCACTTTGAATTGGGCTTCAGCAACTGGTAACCAATGAAGGTTATACAGAATCTGCGTGATGTGTTCCTTGGTGGCCCTACCACTCACCAGCCGTGCAGCAAAACCAGTTGCACTTTCAAAGGCAGCCCCACGAAAGCGCATTGCAGTAATCAATACGGGATGTTACCAGTGCATGCGTAACTGTCATAAGGCTCCGTTCATCCAGGTAGGGGCGCAGCTGATATATATTCCGCAGCTGGAGAAAGGCGCCCTGGCCACCGAGTCCACCTGGGCTTCCAGAGTTAGACCGGGGTCCAGGAGCACCCCCAAGCTACCCTGTCCCTTAGGGGGAGTGCAACCCCATCCAGGACAGGGAAGTGGCCCTCTAGCCTGGCTGACGAAGCACCCACTAACAGCACTTCCGTCTTGTCTGGATTGAGTTTCAATTTATTAACCCTCATCCAGTCCATTATCTGGTCCAGACACAAGTTCAGAACAGAAACCGCCTCACCTGGATTGGTGGAGAACGAGAGGTAGAGCTGAGTATCATCAGCATATTGCTGACTCCTCAGCCCAAACCTCCTGATGACCTCTCCCAGTGGTTCCATGTAGATGTTAAACAGCATGGGGGATAGTATTGAGCCCTGTGGAACCCCATGACGTAAACGCCATGGGGCAGAGCTACTATCCCCCAGCACCACCTTCTGGACACGGTCAGCCAGGAAGGATCGGAACCACCGCAAAGCGGTGCCTCCAACTCCCAACCTGGCCAGCCTATCCAGAAGGACACCATGGTCGATGGTGTCGAAAGCCGCTGAGAGGTCCAGGAGTATCAACAGGGTTGCACTCCCCCTGTCTCTCTCCCGACAAAGGTCATCGTACATCATCGTACAGAGTACAGAGTACATCGTGCAGCACGATTCTGAACCAGTTGCAATCGCCGAACCGTCTTCAAAGGCAGCCCCACGTAAAGCGCATTGCAGTAATCAATACGGGATGTTACCAGTGCATGCGTAACTGTCATAAGGCTCCGTTCATCATCGTACATCGTACAGAGCTACTATCCCCCAGCACCACCTTCTGGACACGGTCAGCCAGGAAGGATCGGAACCACCGCAAAACTCCCAACCTGGCCAGCCTACAGAAGGACACCATGGTCAAACAGAGGTCCAGGAAACAAGTCAAAAGGTCAATCATTATGACTTGATGGCACATAAAAATACCCCAAAACAAACAAACAAACAAACAAACAAACAAACAAACAGCAGAGGCGTGTTAAATGTGTGATTGTGCTATTGTCAGCACAGGTTCCATTCTAGCTTTACCCCATTTGGCTCTGATTCTGTTGTGTGCTGATGCCGTCCTTCCTTAATAATTGTTTTTCAGCTGTCTTGGAATGGGAATTGTAGATGCCTCCTGTAGGTGGGTGAGAGAGAGAGAGAGAGAGAGAGAGTGCACCAGCTGGGTCAGATAACCTGGATAAAGCCATCTTGCCTTATGTTTCTAATTGTCTTGCCTTTTAAACAGCAACCCCTCTCCCTTTGCACCCAGATGCGATTGTGGGGGTGTTGTCAGCTGGAGTCTTGCAGGTGGCAAGGCAGTCTCATTATTTACTGCGGGGATGACTCGGAGACCAAGTATTCGATAATAGGAAATGACTAATGATGTGGTAGAAATTATGAACCAGGGATTAATAAAACTTGAAAAGGAACAGACTTGGCCGTTTGATCCTCCAGAGAGGAAGTACGTCTGTGCATTAGCCTTTTCCCTCAGGTGGTATTCTTATTAGTCTCATCTGACTTGAGAATGAAAAAAAAAAGTACAAAGTTTGAAATCTTGAGTTTCGAAATGAACAACAAAGGGGATGTCAGAGGCCCTGTACGCACATGAGATCGGTGCCGACACTCATGCATATTTCAGGACACTCTGTGAGGAGAATCTGACTGTGTATAAAAGATCCTGCACGGGCAAAGTTAATTTTGTGGGCTAGAACTTCTAGAAGACTCTAATTGGCATGGGTCTTAGAGTTGTAATGCAAGGTCCAAATCCTGTTTAGCATTGCAGGAAGTGAGTAGGCAAGTGTATAAACAGCGGCTGCTGTCTTGCGTGAGCTGTCCATCCCATGCTCAATTGCTCCCTTGCAGGCTAACTGGGCAGTTACTTTACGTCCGTTTTGCCTCTGTTAGTGTTGCACTGAGGAGTGGTACAAAAAATGTTACCTCACGTCCGTCACGCAACTACTGAATTTTGTCTCGACCACGCCCACGGAACGGGTGCTAAGTGTGACAATCCTGTACTTGGTGATGGGGTAGGGTTTTCCCTTGTCACTCTTTGTTCCTGCTTTTTGTTCCGAGACAAGATACCATGTAGTAATGGCTGTCACGCAACAAAACATTTGTTTCTTTCAGAAAACTGTGTCCAGGTTTTTTTTTTACTTTTCAGAAGCAAAAAAGAATTTTTTAAGCCCCCACCAGCAAAAAAAGGAAAAAGGAAGATAGACAAATTCAGTGTTTGTCACAGTACAAGACCGTGAGGTAACACTTGTCACGAGACAAGTTATCACGACCATGGGAACACTGAAACAGGGACCAAACCACATGATGGCGACCAACGCTATCACAGTACAAAACTAGTTACAGAACAAAGAAGGACGTTAAGTAACCACCTTGGTTTTGCATTGGTCAGCCCACAAGCAGTAAAACCCATTTGTCTAATTACATTTCTTTATATGGTTTTCCCAACAGGATTCTGGCTCCCAAATGTAACTTATCATTTTTGGCAGCTACATGTGTCAAACATAACACTGCTACAGGAAGAAATGCCATATCATAGAATCATAGAATCAACGCCGAGGTCAGGCCCCTCTCAAAGCATGAGTGGTGCCTTCCCAAGCAGCTTTCAAAGTGAATGTCAGGAATGGATCAAGCCGCAGCAAAGGTTTCTCAGCCGTGTGAGCCCTACTAGTTTCAGGATCAGGGCTAGCTTGGGGCCAGGGGACCACCCTGTGTTTGCAGGTTCAAGCCTTGCTGAACCCAGCATCTGTCACCCAAGAAGTCCAGCTGAAAGCCCCAAGGGAAGGCCTACTCCAAGTAAAAAACTTTGTGTGCCTCTTCCTCTAAAAAGCTGCCTCAGCCACATAGGTGTTTAACTGTGGTGTGTTCCTGTGTTCTAGTTCCTTGCTCTAATCCTGCACTGGTGTTCTGGTTCCAGTTGTGTTGTGCAAACTTCAGTTCCTGTGCTCCTGTTTGGGCAGGGTGTTCTGTTCTGTTGGCGGGGTCTTTGGCTTTGTTAGTGAAGGCTACCCTGGACCACCTGGACTCTGACAATGAGAAGGTCAAGGGGGGGAGAGGCAAGATGATGCTATAGAGAGAAGAGGCTGTCTGGAACAGAAGATGATGATGATGATGATGAGAGAGAAGGTTCTTCCACTTTGACCCCTGACCCTATCCTCCAATACCTTAAACCAGGGGGTCCTCAAAGTTTTCAAACAGTGGGCCGGTCCACCATGCCCCAGACACCACTGGGGGCCGGACCACAGTCCAAAAAAAAAAAAAAAAGGCCAACATGGAAAAAAGGGGGAGGGAGTGGAGGACCTTGCCGTAGCCCTCCCACTTTGAATGCCCCACTAGCCAGCATGCTAGATCAGCATGCTGATCATCTGGGCGGTAGTTGGGGGGAGTGGGTGAAGCGACATAGCCCACTGCTTTGAACTGCCTCAGCAACAGAAGCAGCTGCAGAGGCTGGCTTGGTCGCAAAGCAGAGGATAGGTGGGAGGGGTTGCAATTGGTCCCGGGGGCCGGATTTAGGACCTTGGGGGGCCGCATCCGGCCCTGGGGCCTTAGGTTGAGGACCCCTGCCTTAAACCCTGCCCCTCTGCCAATGCATAACTTTTGAGATATCACATTTGACACAGGGAGGGGGAAAATATTTCCATCTGTATTCAAGTCCATACAACTAGTCCAGTGGTTCTCCACCTGTGGGTCCCCACATGTTCCTGGACTGCAACTCCCAGAAACCCCTTCTAGCACAGCGAGTGGTGGAGGCTTCTGGGAGTTGCAGTCCAAGAACATCTGGGGACCCACAGGTGGAGAACCATTGAACTAGAGCTTCCTACTGTGTCTGTAATGTCATAGATACCCATGGTTTGCCAATAGAAGAGCCTAGGCATAACGCTTGACAACTAAAGATGAATTTAGGCGGTGATGCCACAGATTTGTAAGAGCTACTATTAGTGAGACCAAACAGTATTGGGCTCGATGGGCCACAGCTGGAAGCATAAACTTTTTGGACCACAGTTGATGCACGAGTCATCCCTAAGAGTCCTACAAGACTTGATAGACCTCCAGGGAAACATCAAAACCATGTCTTTGTCACCACGGGCATTATCCCCCCAAAAAGAGTTAACTCCAGAATGTAACCAAACAGTCATGGACAGTCAGAGCAAAACCCAACTGAGTATCCAAGCAGGTATTTTCACTGTAAAAATAATTCCAGGCAACATTTATTTATTTATTTATTTATTTATTTATTTATTTATTTTTATTTATTTATTTATTTCTATACCGCAAGTTTTCCCGAAGGAACATCAGTGTGTCTAGTTTCTCAAGCTTTATTTATGTGCATTGCTTCTATATCCCATAAACACAAAATACTGCAAAGTTGCAAACATCCAAAAGCCTTATAGCCATCAAAAAGCGGTAGGCACAGATGCTTAAAAATATATGAAAATTAAAATTAAATGAAATAGGCAAATAGAAATGTCGCATTTGAATCTAAAAATAAAGGCGCTTATAGCCTAAAAGAGGCATGTTGAACTGGCAAAGAATACTTCTCTAAAACATATCATTAAAAAGTAAAAAAGCACTGTAACCATAAGTAGTTTTTAGCCTTTGAATATTTTAAAAATACACACAGATGCAGTTCTCTCCCCAGCTTACTTCCATGTATAAGACGACACTCAATTTTTAGTCTAAAAGTTTTAGACAAAATATAGTCTTATACATGGAAACATAGGGCCTTTTCACACGACCCCTCAGATCCGCTGGTCCCTTAAATTCGGACCAGCGATCTTGAGGGTTCCTTGCTGTTCCTCCGTCCCCACCCGCTCCGCACTTCCTTGTTCTGTCTGCGGGAGGGGAGGGAGGGGAAAAAAGCCTTAGACAGGGACAAAAGAAGAAACTCTTACCTTTCCCGTGCGTGGAAGCTTGCTCCGAGCCCCGGTTTACTTCCTGGTTGCTCTTAAAGGGGCGGAGGCGAAAGAAAAACAACAAAAAGAAGCAAGGAGAGCTCAGGCACTCTCCGCATCAAATATTTTTCACCTCCCAAAAGCAAGTACAAGAAAGTGCAGCTGGGTCGCGCTTAGGTGGGCGGGGTCGCACTTAATTGTCTGCAAACTCCGGACCTGGTGGGGAAACATTTTTAAGGTCCGGAGCTTGCAGCCATTTGCTGCGGAGCTTAGGGGTCGTGTATAAACGCCCATACTGTACTTTAAATGACCCCCCAACCAAGCCAGCCCTGTGCCACTTAGCATTTGTGAAGGAAAATCCATGAAGACTGCTGTTCTTTTATGTCTGGTTCCCAAAGTGGTACGGAGTAGCAATACTGTGATGAATTCAGAATGCTTTTCTGTATCACCCTATATCTATAATTCATTTCAGTTTTCCACATTTCCCTCCAGTTTGTAAATAATCTTTTTTTCCCAGGGGCCTGGAGATGCCGGGATGCTGAGCTTGAAAGAAAGAAAGAAAATGTTTATGGGAATCTTAATTGTTGTTGCACCTACTGTAACTCCAGAGATTTTGTTTTTGAATTAGAAGTTGTCAAGCTGCTGCTACGCTCTTATAATTTTGACTATCCCCCTTTTTTTTTTTTTGCAGAGTTTAGAGTAATATGATTCTGTAGCATAAAGCACCTGTAACACCAGGACCTCATAATACCAAGATTCTAAATCACAAAAAATATTGTCACCCTAAAATCTTGAAATGCTAGCCCACTGTGAAGTCAAATTATTGTAATCGCAGAAAGAGTGTGCTATAGGTCTTACAAACAGGGACTTTGTGTTTATACAATGAAACATAAACAAGTTCATTATAACATAAACAGTTCAGCTGTCAGGAATTGTTTCTGTTCAGTGACCTTGCTGATGGGCTAATTGTTTTGATACACTTACAAATGTTTTGCAATGGCTATAGCAAACTATTTTGTAAGCTTTGAGTTTAATAGCACTTTTATTTTCAGGTCTGCTTTTGCATTACACATTCAGACTTTCTGAGACTAAGACAAAGAACCCGTTCCAACACGGCCATGGGACTTCTAGAGAAGAGTCAAAAATTATTATTTATCACAAGGCAGGTGACAAGATTGCTGACAGTCTTAGTAGGGTGCATAGTAGGAGATGCGGTTGAATTCTGTGGGGTTTTCTTCAGAGTAAGGATGCTTAGGGCTACTAATTTGACTATATATGGATATAAGCATGTCAGAATGTATTCCTTACCTTCCTGTAAAAAAGGTTAGATCCAGGAAGGGCACTATCAAATTTCCAAAGCTTCCGATGACCTTCATACTACAGGTCAACCCATGCAGCTGAGTTTCCTAACATATTTCAGTGGGGTGGCGAGGCTGCCAAGGGAAGAGAATGGGGATTAATATACAGTATCTATCTATCTATCTATCTATCTATCTATCTATCTATCTATCTATCTATCTATCTACCTATGCCTTCCTTCTTTCCTATCTATCTATCTATCTATCTATCTATCTATCTATCTATCTATCTATCTATCTATCTATCTATCTATCTATCTATCTATCTATGCCTTCTTTCTTTCCTATCTATCTATCTATCTATCTATCTATCTATCTATCTATCTATCTATCTATCTATCTATCTATCTATCTATCTATCTATCTATCTATCTATCTATCTATCTATCTCCTGGTTTCTGTTCAACCATCATAAGTTAAAGTACTTGCTTGCCTCTTCTAAGCGTACCATCCATCTTTCTTCACCATGACAGTATCATAAATTTATTTAATTATTTCTATTTTTACCGAAGATTTATTGTCTGAAGGTCCCCTGCCTTGTCAAGAAAGTTGCTAGGCCCCATTTATATTATGAGAAACAGCAATTTGGTCAGTGGCATACAGTGACAAACGATTCTTCCAAAGGATGGATAGTTGACAAGAATCAAAGGACAGTAAACATGATTTCATTACAACCCTTTTCATCATCTCTTACACCCCTCATTTCCATGTTACCAATAAATTTCTTACAAATCTATAATTTATATGCAGCTCCTTTGACTTAATCTGTCCTTCAACAGAGTTCATCAGCAGGGAGGTTAAGGTCTAATAAGTTCCCTGTATTCCAATGACATCATCTGGAACTTTCTTCAATGTCCCTTTTATGACTTTAGAACTCCTGTCTTGAGCAAAGACATCTGAGGTCTGAAAGCTTCCCTCTCTTCCCAAGACAAGCCCTACCATTAGTCAGGCTGAAGCAGCTACCTCAGGCGCTTAATTTGAGGTGTCAAAAAGGACTGCAAATCAGTTATTATGATTGCCAGTTTCCCCCTCTGTAGTTACGCAACGGTTGTGATTTTGGAATACAAATTACCTCCATTTAAACAATCACAGTAGACATTGTCTATTGCACACTGAGTCACGCATCTCAGTATACAACAGGTAAAAAGGTAAAAGTAAAGGTTCCCCCCGCACATGCGTGCTAGTCGTGTCCGACTCTAGGGGGTGCTCATCTCCGTATTCAAGCCGAAAGAGCCAGTGTTGTGCAAGTCCGTGGCTAGGTGGCTGGCATGGCTGCAAGGAAACACTGTTTTACCTTCCCGTTTTTTACAGTGGTACCTATTTATCTACAGTGGACCCTCGAATAACAAATGGTTTGTATAACATAAAATGTGTACAACATAAAAAAATCCAGAGATAGGGGAAACATGTTTAATAGAATTGCCTATGGGGCCAATCTGTACAACATAAAAATGGCTGCGATTAGGGATTACTCTGTTTTCAACGCATTCCTATGGGAAATTTGTATAAAGGAAATTTTGCTTATTTGGAACAAATTAATCCCTTTATACAAGGTACAACTGTACATGCATTTTACATGCTTTTGAACTGCTAGGTTGGCAGGAGCTGGGGCTATATACCAGCAAGAGCTCGCTCCGCTGCGTGGCACCCGGGATTCGATACCGCTGAGCTGCTGACTTTGCAGCCAACAGTTTTGGGAGCCTTAGTCCGCTGAGCCACTACGTCCCCCTATACAACAGGTAGAGCTCTACATTTCTTATCTTGAGGCAATTAACCTCCAAAAGTTATGCTGTTTGTATTGCACTGGTGCAACTATAAGAAAGAGGACTCTGGCCCTTGTGTTTAAGGTGCATGAGTCTTGTGGAAAGCAACGAACAATACGAAAAGGGTCACAGCAAATGTTTTAAGCATTATAACCAGTAGAGAGAAGAAATGACTTTTAAAACAAAATCAAGAGTGACAGGAACTATAGAATGTTCTGGTTATGGGCTCTATGCAGTCACACAGATGAGTTTGCCATTCACACTGATGAGCCTGCATTTACACTGAACTTTCTGTGATGGCGAACCTTTTAGAGACCGAGTGTCCAAACTGCGATTCAAAACCCACTAATTATTCGCAAAATGTCAATACAGCAATTTAACCTGAATACAGATGGCTGTGAAGGGGCAATGTCGGGTGCTCACAGAAAGGGCTCCGAGGGCCGCCACCTTTGGCACCCGTGCCATAGGTTCACCAACACTGCTCTAGGGAGTGTTAATCTTAAGAAGCATATCTATGCTTCTTCATCATATGTAGTTTATTTTACATCATACTGTAGTTATTGTAGTTAAGCTTGTTCTTGGTAGTGGGGGGGGGCAGAAGGTAGAGAGTGTCTAGATCAGCGGTGGTGAACCTTCAGCACTGCATATGTTTTGGACTACAACTCCCAGAAGTCCAAGCCTGTATTGCCAATGACAAAGGACTGTGGGGTTCGTGGTCCAAAACATCTGGAGTCCCAAAGGTTCGCCACCAGTGGACACTAGATGGTGTTTGTTCTGCTGTTTGTGCTGTGCTTCTCCTTGCCACTTTCAATATTTATACATTTTGATATTTATTTATACATGATATTAGTGGTGAGTGACTGTAAGCAGTTCTAATGTTTTGGCCTGACTAGGCCATAAATTCTGACCAGGTGGCAGGCCCTGTGGGTCATCCCCACGCATCTTTTATTTATTTATTTATTTATTTATTTATTTATTTATTTATTTATTTATTTATTTATTTATATGCCATCCACTACCCAAAGGTCTCTTTGGTAGTGTTACCAGTTGCATTATTTTGTCCTGCCGTTGGCTCATGTGATTTATTTATTTATTTATTTATTTATTATATTTATATCCCGCTTATCTACAGGGTACTCTAAGTGATTGCCTAGTGTATATCGGTCCTTAGGGGCTGTTGTTAGGTGCGTCCAGATGAAATCAGTGATGATGCACGGATGTGGGAGTGATGCCTATAATAGCTTATATGGAATTCGCTTGTTGTTCCCTCCTCAACAGGGAAGAGGTCGTCCTAAGCCGGACCTGAAAAGGCAGGTCATGTGGTTTGATAGGGTGGAAAATGTACTTTGTGACAGCTTTATCGACAGCAGTTGTTAATCGGTGACCCTCTCCAGAATGTTGCCAGATGCTCCTGTCGGGGGCATTCGTGGGACTCTGCCTCAGGAAGTCAAGCAGGTGGCCTAGCTATTCATCTCAGAGGCTGGGAATGCTTTGAGGCAACAGATTAATGCTTCACATCATTCCGCTGACTGTTAAGTGAAGGCCTTGGCGAGAGCTGTATCCTTTAAGACCTATCAATCTGCCTCAAAAAGCAATTGGGGCAAGGCAGCAGACATGCCATTTGATAGCCAAAGTCTCTTTTCATTCAAGACTGATGAGAAGTTGGAAGCTAAGTTAAAGCTAGTGGCAGCAAGGAGGACGACTGCAAGGGGAACAACGAGGAAAGACAGAGAGAACTGGGCATATCTAGCCTTGAGAAGAGGACTTAGCGAGAGATATGATAGCACTTTGCAAATACGGAGGGGAGGCAGGAAGTCTTCTTAGTTAACCCAGAGTACATGACATACAACAGTGATGCCGAACCTTTTAGAGACTGAGTGCCCAAACTGCAATTCAAAACCCACGAATTATTTTGCAAAGTGCCAGTACAGTAATTTAACTTGTATACAGGTGGCTATGAAGGGGCGATGTCAGGTGCCCACAGAAAAGGCTCCGAGTGCCGTAGGTTCGCCATCACTGACATACAACAATGGGCTCAACTTACAGGAAGCCTGCTTTCCGCTGACTATCAGGAAAATCTTCACAACTGTTAGAGTAGCACAACAATGGAACCAGTGACCTCAAGCGGTGGTGTGTGCTTGAACACTGGAGACATTTCAGATAAATTTAGACAACGCCCGGGCAAATATCCTTTGACATGGATCCCTGCCTTGACTAGGGGCTTGGACTGGTTTAGGCAACCACCGGGCAAATTTCCTTTGACATGGATCCCTGCATTGGCAACAACCACCAGGCAAATTTCCTTTGACATGGATCCCTGCGTGACTAGGGGCTTGGACTGGTTTAGACAACCCCCGGGCAAATATTCTTTGACATGGATCCCTGCGTTGACTAGGGGCTTGGACTGGTTTAGACAACCCCCGGGCAAATATTCTTTGACATGGATCCCTGCGGGGGGCTTGGACTGGTTTAGACAACCCCCGGGCAAATATTCTTTGACATGGATCCCTGCGTTGACTAGGGACTTGGACTGGTTTAGACAACCCCGGGCAAATTTCCTTTGACATGGATCCCTGCGTTGACTAGGGGCTTGGACTGGTTTAGACAACCCCCGGGCAAATATTCTTTGACATGGATCCCTGCGTTGACTAGGGGCTTGGACTGGTTTAGACAACCCCCGGGCAAATTTCCTTTGACATGGATCCCTGCGTTGACTAGGGGCTTGGACTGGTTTAGACAACCACCGGGCAAATTTCCTTTGACATGGATCCCTGCATTGACTAGGGGCTTGGACTGGTTTAGACAACCACCAGGCAAATTTCCTTTGACATGGATCCCTGCATTGGCTAGGGGCTTGGACTGGTTTAGACAACCACCAGGCAAATATTCTTTGACATGGATCCCTGCGTGGACTAGGGGCTTGGACTGGTTTAGACAACCACCGGGCAAATATTCTTTGACATGGATCCCTGCGTGGACTAGGGGCTTGGACTGGTTTAGACAACCACCGGGCAAATTTCCTTTGACATGAATCCCTGCATGGACTAGGGGCTTGGACTGATTTAGACAACCACCGGGCAAATATCCTTTGACATGGATCCCTGCCTTGACTAGGGGCTTGGACTGGTTTAGACAACCACCGGGCATATTTCCTTTGACATGAATCCCTGCATGGACTAGGGGCTTGGACTGGTTGGCCATAAAGGCCCCTTCCAACGTCATGATTTTGTGATTTCCCCAAACCATCGTCTCAATGCAAAAAATTATATCTGCTACAAAGAGCAACCTTCCCATAGGTGGCATAACCTGGCACAACCTCTCCACTGCCAGACCTCCATACACCAGGTAGTCCTAATGGCACTTTCTGAAGGGAAAGAGTTTGGCTGTGCAGGAAGATGCTGGGTGATTGACGACCCTTGACTAACAAGACTGAGCGTGATGTTCTAATCCAACCATTGGGGGTGAGGATCTGAAACTTTTAAGCTGTTCCTCTAGGCCAATTTTGGGAACAGCTTTTTACAGAGAAACCCTCTTGGCTTAAAAAAAAGCTGCCAATGATGTCTCTTCAGAACGGAGCATTAGCGTTACAAATGCCTCCCTGAGGGAGGGTTGCCTTCCCTCTGGGTTTACAAGACTATTGTTTGACCCACCTTGAAGTGACCAACTTTGGCAACTGACCAACTTTGGCAACTGATAGCCTTAGCAACTAGCTGCCTAGATGCCCTAAGCACATCCGATCTTGCCTGATTTTGGAAGTTAAGCAGGGTCGGCCCTGGTTAGTAGTTGGATGGGAGGCCACCAGGGAATACCAGGTGCTGTAGGCGCCTGGAGTAGGAACCGGCAAACCACTCCAGTATTCTTGCCAAGAAAAACTCCATGGACATGGGGTCACAAAGAGTCGGTCACGACTGGAATGACACAACACACACACACACACACAGCCTTAGCAACTATAGGCCTGTTGCCAATATTCCTTTTATGGGCAAGGTGATAGAGATGGTGGTGGCAAGCCAGTCCCACTTATACCTCAAGGATGAACACTGCTGGGCCCATTCCAGTTCCAATTCAAGTCATGGGACAAAGACAGCTCTAGTCGCTTTGCAAGATGACCTGCAAAGCGAGGCTGTGAGTCCTTCCGGGTCTTTTAGCAATACTGTCAATCATAGTCTCTTCCCAGGCAGGCTCTGAGAGGTGAGGATCAGAGGCTTTGTACTAGGCTGGCTCTGGTCTTTCCCTGAGGGCTGGGTCCAGAGATTGCAGTTGGATATGAGTTGTTGGCCTCTTGGACCCTCACGTCTGGGGTTCTGTAGGGGCTGACAATTTTCCCAATCTGTTTCAACATATATGAGATGCCACTGGGGGAGATTATCCAGAGATTGGGAGTATGGCATCATCAGTATGTTCAACACCCTTCTTTCCCACTTCTACACTGGATGCCACCTGGACGAGAGATCAGTGCCTGGCCTCAGTGATGGAATGGACTAGAGAACTAATAAGCTCAATTTGAACCTAGATAAGATGGAGATAATCCTTTTGGTGGGGGCGGGCTCTGAAATGTTGAGAGACACTCTCCCTTGGTTTGTTTGTTTGTTTGTTTGTTTGTTTACTGTATTTTAGATTTGGATCATGTTGATCTCCAGCTTAGGGATCGAGTCTGGAGCCTAGGATTTACCTAGGATTCCCAGGTGGCAGCCATGTCCAGATCAGCTTTTAATCAACTGAAGCGTATTGCCTAGCTTAAAATCTTCTACTAGAAGCTTGGCTTTCTTGGTGGTGGCACCAAGTACATTGAGACCATCTTCCAATGGAGCTTCACTTGTTCCCCTCCACCAAATAATAAAATCAATGATCATTTAACAGAATTGAATGTAGAAGCAACTGACAGCATCCGTTAGGAAGTTAGTCCCTGTTTTTTTTGGTCATCGCTTCCTGGCCATCAACCCTTTTCTCCCCCCCCCCCACTTCCCAGCCTAAAGGGATTTGTATGTCTCGTAGTGCCAAATGGAGCTGGGTTAAGGAGTAAGGGTGATATATGACCCATGTTCCTTTGTTTGAAGGATGGGGGTGTGACTTAAGAAGCAGCTTCTTACAACTGCCCACATTGCCTCCAACAAGAATCATGCTTTGGCTGAAACATCACCTAGCCATGGACTTTAAGAACAACATTTAACTAAGAACTTTAAAAGTAAACTCCTGGTAAAGCATATCTTTTACCATGTCTGAACTTCTGGGACCTGCTTTGAAGAAGGGTGATTTACTGCACTCGAAAGCTTGCAATGTTCTTTTTAAAATTTTAATAGTGGCCTATAAAGGCATCACCTGTAACTAGAGATGGGCACGGAATGAACAATTTTTCATTTTTGTTTTTCGGTTTTCATTTCATTACGCAACGAAACGACAAACAAAATTTGTCCCTAAAATGAAACGAAACGAACAGAAACGCGGGGAGTTTTGTCGTGCGTTTCATTTCCGTTACAGCAATGAAGTGAGCTGCTTTAAATGCTAAAACAAATCACTTAAAATTGGAATAAATGGTAACGAACTGGTAACGAAACAAAAATGAATTTTTTGCAAAAATTCACGAACAACGGAAACGAACCGAAACGGACCTCTAAACGGCAAACGAAGCTCCATTTTTTCTATTCGTGCCCATCTCTACCTGTAACCTATTTTGGCCATACAAGATGTCTCCATAATGAAGGAGGGATCTGAAGTAGGGGCGGAGGCTACACTGAGAACTCCTCAAAGCACTGGAGAGGGTGTGTGTGTCTGTTTTTAAGGGAACTGGTGTAAGCCTACGGAAGAGGCTCAGCCAGTAGAAAGCCAAGAGGAAGGAAGGCAAACGAGGTCAAGGGAATGGTCACAGTGACTAATCACAGGTTATCCCAAGGCAACAACCTTATAAGATGGTCTTTCACCATCTGCTGCACAAATGTCAGGAGGAGTCAAGGCATAGCTGCCATCTCAAAGCAAATGTTATCTCAAGGGGTCAAAGGTGACAGATATAAAGGGCAAGAGCAGCAACGAGCCAAGAGCTTATCCTGAGTGCCCCCCCCCACCTTTAGCTGGTTGCAGGGCACATCACTGCTCCTTTATCTATGCAGTCAGAACAGTGGTGATTTCTGTGGAAGAGACTGCCAAATATATGTGTGACAAACTCCAGTGCCTTTGGATAGAGATGGGCACAAATAAAAAAAAAGTCATTTCGTTTGTTGTTTGTCGTTTAGGGGGTCCGTTTTGGTTCGTTTCCGTTTTTTGCAAATTTTTGCAAAAAATTGTATTTGTTTTCGTTCGTTTCATTACCTTTTTGTTACAATTTATTTCATTTTTTTGTGATTTTTTTTAGCATTTAAAGCAGTTCAATGTATTGCCGTAACGAAAACGAAACGGACGACAAAATTTCTGGTGTTTCTGTTTGTTTCGTTTCATTTTAGAGACAAAATTGTTTGTCGTTCCGTTGCATAACGAAATGAAAAAACGAAAACTGAAATGAAAAATTGTTCATTTCATGCCCATCTCTACCTTTGGATAAGACCAAAGGCCTGTGTAGTCTAGCAACCCAGTTTCCAGCAGAGACAAAGCCAACAAAACACTTCCAGGAAGCCCATCGGCAATGGATGAAGTCAACAGATTCTCCACTTATCTGATCCTAGCAACTGATCCTCAGATTTCTTCTGCCTTCAAACTTGGAGGTCCTGCTTGGATCCCAGTTTTGCTTTTGCCACACGTGGGCTTGGGAAATTTGCTTTCTGAATGGTGGCATCAAGAATCCCACGATGACCCTGGATTTATAGCAGAAAAAAATAGCTTCACTCAATTGTTGTTGTGAGTTTTTTTCAGGCTGTTTGGCCGTGTTCTGGAAATTTTATTTCCTGACGTTTCGCCAGACTCTGTGGCTGGCATCTTTAGAGGGCAAGGAGCGCAAGGAACTAGGAGTTTCTCCCAAATATGTGAATATTGATTTTTAGAAATATTATTTAAAATGAACTGTACTGAAACTTTCTCAAATTAAGCTCAAATAAATGCAATAGAACAGTGGTTTCTTATCCTTTCCCAATTGCAAATCCCTTTTATAATAGCCAGTAAAATGCAACACACACACCCTGGCATGTTTGCACGGAAAGGCATTATAATGGGGCTGAAGCAATCCCTTCTTAAAAAGTTGAGGCTTCTTTCACCCCAAAGGGGCTGTTTCTTATAGGTACACATACAATACGTGTTAACTTTAATATTCTGCTCTTAAAGATCATGGGATAAATTATTTAACAAGGGCTACAAAGCGACCCATGACAACCCACCCATCGCAGAAACACTGCAACCTCCTTGCGGGTCAGGAGTTCCAGGCTGGGAAACACTGCAGTAGACTATGCTGTCCCAAGTGCAATGAGAACCATGTTGCATTTACACACAGAGGAAGGTAAACTGAGGGCTGGGAGAGTAAGAATAGAAAAAAGAACATTGTCTTTTCACCCAGCATGTTGTTAGTCTGTGGAACATCCTGCCACAGCATGTGGTGATGGCGTCTGGCCTGGATGCCTTCAAAGGGGATTGGACAGATTCCTGAAGGAAAAGTCCATCACAGGTGACAAACCATGATGGAGATGTGTAATCTCCAGGCCTAAAAACCAGGGTCCTTCAAGGTCCAATTGCAGGGGAGTGGTTTCAGGAGACAGATATCTAATCTCGTGTGCTCCCAGAGGCATCTGGTGGGGTCACTGTGAAATAGAGGAAGCTGGACTAGATGGGCCTTTGGCCTGATCCAGCAGGGCTCTTCTTATGTTCTTATGTAGAGTGACGTCAAAATGAAAATCCTTTTAGAAAAAAAGAGGTAAGTCCAACAGCACCAACGTGATGGAATAATCTATCATCCTACATGAAACTTACCCCTTTTATAGAACTCTCTAAGCATCATTAAGTTTGGATCACATCACACTGTGGTTGTGACTTGTGAGCTCTATGCTTTAGTTACATTACTCTGTGAAGAGTTGTTACCTTTCACCTGCTTTGAATCTACCGCCTTTAAGCAGTTCTTCTACTCTCTGCTTCCATCTTTATGCATTGTCCTTATGACAACATACCTGATTCCCTCATACTTCTTAGGGCAGGCATGACCAAACTTTGGCCCTCCTGATGTTTTGGACCACAACTCCCAGAATTCCAAGCCTGTTTTTCCAATGGCAAAGGACTGTGGGAATTGTGGCCCAAAACATCTGGAGGGCCGAAGTTTGGACATGCCTTTCTTAGGGTAAGCTCAGGGTTCAAGGTTCTACAGTTCCTTAACCCCAACTAATGTCCTGGTCAGAAAGAGAAATTGTTGTGGTACCCCCTTGCCTAAGGTTCCCCTTGATCTTGCCTCCATGCTCCATGGAATGATAACACAATTGACTTCCAATGAAAAGATGATACACCCATGTCCCTTTTCTGTGTGGGAAAGGTGACCACCCTCTTGGTATAACTGGAGCCATCATCATTATCTTGACAATGAAGACCCTTTATAGTACTATATTTGGTTATGGCAAGACTAGGACTCTTATGGCAGACAACAGTATCTTGGAGTCATGGGATAGCCACGGTACCTAAAACTCCAGATGAAACTAAACTGGACTAACCACCTACTCTTCCTTTGATACTCACCCTATAGTATCTTGAAGTTGAGTCATGGCAACTGCACTTCTTTTCTTGAGAGATTGAAATGTTTGGCTGCTCATCCAAATGGCTTTGTCAGTGAGACTGGCAAAGCTGTTTGGATGAGCAGCGAAACGTTTCAATCTCTCAAGAAAAGAAGTCCAGTTGCCACGACTCAACTTCCAGATAAACTCACCTGGATGACTGAGAATCTTCACAGACTCACCCTATAGTACCAACCACCTCCAAAGAAACATTTGTGGTTTTTAAGCATCATTTTGGTACTGAGAATGGACATTTTCCAGCTGGTACGCTTGGTTCCTAAATTACCACTGGTACTGACAACACAAAACTTGCCTACCAAACTACCTTCTGTACCAAAATCATGTGGCGGTCAAAACCATCACTCCCTCCTGCAGCCTCTAAGATGGTACTGGAATCTTTACCCATTGTGCAGAACTGCTGTTGCTGCTTCTTCCTTAGAAGATGCTGGGAGCCCTTTGAAGTCTCCTTCACTGCTTTAATTCTGAACTGTGTTGAGACAGACTTCACCACTTCTTTTTATTTATTTATTTATTTGTTTATTTATTTTCAAATTTATATACCGCTCCTACTTCCCGGACGGGAACTCAGGGCGGTTCTTCACCTGAGGTCCCTGAAAAGTCAGCTGACAGTTCCAGGTCCTGGCAAGAGTCAACCAAGACTGGGACTTCTTATTCAACCATCCAACTCTAAAACTCCATCATAGGCAATGCCACTCAAGGCAGGTCTAAGGAGAAGCCCTCATTCCATTCCTCCAGACTAGGAGAGACTTTCGTACTCATGGCCTGCGCTCCTCCTGCGGATTTACAACAACCAGGCCTGCATGGGAGCGTACTAGCAATGTCGGTGGTGGTGGTGGGCGGAAGTGAGCCAACTCCCTTGCATCCTCCGGACGTTTCTGCAAAATGTCCTTCCTCACTCTTAAGCTGCAGCTCACCAGTTAGCCACACGCTCAAACGGCCCATCGTTTGTCGAAGCTGGTTAAATACTCAAATGTCAGGTGCAACAGGATCTGCCCTTTGTTGAGTGAGGACTTTTCAGTTAAAAAGGAGGAGGAGGAGCAGTTGATGATACGCTTGATCAGAAGGACAAGCTGAGAACAGGGACAAAGAGACTCCATGGCAAGACTTTCCTTCAGCAGTTCTGCCACTAGCTATAATCTTATCAGGCCTTTCAATATGGACACTGTTTCAAACCACCAACAGCTAAATCTTCAAGGCATCCCCTCAGGCCTCCTTTCACAAAGAGAACTGTCCTACAAAGGAGATACAAATCTACCTGCAGTTTTAAAAAAAAAAAAGCATATTTGAATATCTTCCTCTCTGAACTCCTCCCCCAACCCTGCACCTTTCTTTTATTACCACCATTGACACACTATTGTTTTAGGGCTCTGGGACTGTATTTTTGACTGATTGCAAGAAAGAGTTTCCCCATCTCCTGACTGCAGATGTTGCCAGGGTAACCCTGCTTTCAGGAGACTTCCTGGAAGAATTCCATGATAGTTAGAGCTGTTTGGCAGGGGAAGATGCTGCCCCAAAGGAGGGTGGGTGGAGTCTCCTTCTTTGGAGGTTTTTTAAGCAGAGGCTGGATGGCCATCTGTCGGAAATACTGTGATGGGGGTTCCTGCATGGCAGGGGGTTGGACTGGAGGGCCCTGGAGGTCTCTTCCAACTGTATGTTTCTAAGAAAACTCTATTCTGTTAGACAAGGGAGTTGAAACCTACCCACTCCCCCCTCCAAAAAAAAAAAATCCTCGGAAATCTAGATGATCATTTGCCAGGGAAGCTCACCTGGATGGTGGAGATTCTCCACAGACATCTGGGATCTTCGGTTCATACAGAACCCAACTGAAAGAAATGTGGGCCAAATCTGGAATAATAAAAAAGTTGTAGATTCCCTGGGTGGCAGGATTGGCTGCAGATTCAGTGTGCTTGGGATGGGGGATGCGGAGTGTTTATTTATTTATTTATTTATTTAATTTATATACCGCTCTAAACTGAGATTTAAAAGGGACACTTGGGAAAGCAAAGCAAAACAAAGTGGTCTGCTTATATACCACCCCATACCATTTCAATTAGTCTCTGGACGGTTTACAGTTTAATTACAGTATGCAAGCTGCACATTGCCCCCTGCCCCCAGCAAGCTGGGGGTACTCATTTTACTGACCTCGGAAGGATGGAAGGCTGAGTCAACCATGAGCCTGCTACCTAGGATTGAACCCCAGGTCGTGAGCAGTTTTACCTGCATTACAGGTATTTAACCACTGTGCCACAAAGCCTGAAAGATATTGTTGTATCTGTCGGGGGGGGATGTTGTGTAAAAAAAGGAATGCATATGCACAGCGTTCCCACCACAAAACCCTGATAGACCTTTTCACATGACCCCTAAGATCCGCTGGCCACTTAAATTTGGACCAGAGATCTTAGGGGTTTGTCACTGTTCCTGCGTTCCCACCCCCTCCACACTCCTGGCTGCTGGCTGCGTGAGGAGAGGGAGAAAAAACAGGAAGAAAAGAGACGTGGCTCACCTCCGTTCTGCCTCTCGCTCTTGCCGCGGCAACATTCCAGTCTCTTAAGTAGCTCTTAAAGGGGTGGGAGCAAAAAAACAACAAACAGAAGAGAGGAGAGCCCCGCACTCACTATCGTTACACCACATCAAAGAATTTTCACCTCCAGAGAGCAGGTACTTGAAAGGTGCGCTGGGACGCGCTAAAGTGGGCGTGGTCCCACTTAATTTCCTGTAAACTCCGGAACTGGTGGGGAAACATTTTTAAGCTCCGGAGCTTAAAGCCATTTGCGGCGGAGTTGAGGGGTCATGTACAAAGGGCCTATAACATACAGTAGACTTAATAAAATAAAACATTTTATACTGGAAAGAAAACTTGAGACCCAGCAGAACCCAGTGCTTTTCAGGATACCAAAAAACTTTGCAGGCAACGTATCTTAGAAAAATAATTTTATATTTAAACATTCAACTTAGAGAGCTTGTCTTCAGCGAAAAAACATGATACAGAAAAACATGCCTGATAACAAAACAGTACCTTGACCAGCAAAAACTCCATCATAAAACAAAAACAGAGCAACTAACCTTACACAGGAACAGTGTGACTGGCTTTTAATCAAAGACTAGTAACTTGTGATTCCTTTGTGTTGCCTTTATACAAACTGCAGCCACCATCATGTGCACCTGCCTGAGGCTGATGCAGCCTCAGAGTTTTTCCTTAGAATCTTAACATCTCTGTGTGTTTGACTCACATGCAAACTCTGAGTAGTTACACTCCTCTGTGAAAAAGGTACATTCAATGTTTTATTTATGTTTTTATAAATTTGTTCAAGTATAAAAACTTGACATTTATTTTTGAGTGTTGTAAGCTGCCCAGAATGTCCTTTTTATGCCAGATGGGAGGAATAAATAAATAAATAAATAAATAAATAAATAAATAAATAAATAAATAAAATGTTGTTCAGTGCTACTTTCACAGACTGTCACTAGTATGATGCCACACTTGTGAAAAGGAGAGCTAGGGCAAATCGCATTCTGAAGAGCGTCTGTTTTAAATCACTGCAACAATGCCTGGAATAGCACCACACAGAAACACCTTTTCGCATCAACGTGGAACCCCCTGCTCACTTTATTTGCAGGCTAAGAAAACAGGCTGCTTATTGCAGAAAGAACTCTGGACAGAATTTCAAAGGACTTGGAAATTTTTAAAAAAAAATCCAAAGAGGAAGGCATGTTCCAGCCAGCCCATAAGTAATAAGATACCCTGTTCTTCTTCTGTCATCTGATTGTAGTCAAAAACTGCCAAAAGCTGAGATAATAAATATCTGTGTATGTGTATATGAAACTGATGAACTGGTGAGAGAATTTCCAATAATAACTTCCCTTGCAAAAATACGTTTAACAAGAACCACACCATTTCTGCACAGTTCGCCTCTTTCACAATCCCGCATCCGTTTGCGAGATAGTATATCTTGGATCGTTGTATAGGACAGTTGGGCAGTGACTCTCCAGGTGCTGTTAGGCTGCTGGTGCCATCAGCTGCTTATAAGCTTAAGACAGCTTTTAGTGTTTTACATGTTCAGTGTATGTTAATCAGCATCGTAGCTTTTTTAATGTATATCTTATTGTGATTTTAATTGTATTCTTTTATAGCACTGTGAGCTGCCTTCAGTTCCCTTATCAGGAGTAATACAGCTTATAAATAAGTCTGTCTGTCTGTCTGTCTGTCTGTCTGTCTGTCTGTCTGTCTGTTTTATTTTCCAAGTTTTATTTTATTTTATTTTATTTGTTTTATTTTAGTTTTCCAAGGAGAAAGGTGGGCTAAAATACTCTAAAATAAATAATAAAAATATATTTCTATCTATCTATCTATCTATGGGGTTATCAGCATAGCTAATGTGAAGACTCGTGTGAGTTCAAGTTCAAACACATCTGGATGGCTCCAGGTTCCTCCTCTCTGGCATTGAAGGTTGGTGTTAAAAGTCAGTACTGACCTTGTAGGCCAGTGATGGGGAACCTTTGGCCCACCAGATGTTTTGGACTGCAACTCCCAGAATTCCGAGCCTAGATTGCCAGTTGTGAAGGTCTGTAGGAGTTGCGGTCCAAAGCATCTGGAGGGCTGAAGGTTCCCCATCCCTTCATAGGTCAATTCCATCTCCCTAGTCTCTCTATCTAGCCTAGCCTGTAGTGAGAGGACTTGGGGGTGTGTGTGACAGCCCAGCCACATCTGTGAGGTCAAAAAGTTACCCATCCCATGTTGTAAAAAATACTCAAGTACAATCCTCTTGAGAAGTTTTCTTTACTGACATTTCCATTTCAGATGGTTTCATCCTATATCCTACTGCTAGGCAAGGAGCATACTTGGAGCTGAGAGTACAAGTAAGCTGCCACAAAAGTAGGTCCATTGAATCAGAGATAAATTAAAAAGGGACTGACTCATCCAGTCTCTACTTATCTACAAAGTAGATAAATCTTTCCTTATCTACAAAGTAGATAAGGAAAGGCTGTTTCCCCTACCGCACAACACTAGAACTGGGGGGCACTCCATGAAACCTTTGTGTGCCAGATCTCAAACAAATAAGAGAAAGTACTTTTTCACCCACAGGATCACTGGTCTGTGGAACTCCCTGCCAGAAGAAGTGGTGACAGCTGTCAGCCTTGACAGCTTTAAGAAAGGATTAAACAAGTTCCTGGAGAACAAGGGTATCCATGACTATCACGATGGATGCCTAAGGACAACCTCCGGGTTGGAGAGAGAGGCAGGATATCTCTCAATGCCATTTGCAGGGAATCTGAAACAGGTGAAGACATCTGCTTGGGAATACCCTGCTGTGTGAGACAGAATGCTAGACTGGATGGGCTGTGGTCTCTTCCAGCAAGGCTGTTCTTATGTTCTTATGATTCAACAGCCCTACTTAAGTTGCAATTTATGCGTGGCTTTCAGCCACTGAGTCCGGAAGTACAGTATATCATTTGGTCCTTACTGATTCAACATGCTACACTACATGAACTGCTGGATAGCTCACTGCTTTAGGTTTCTGGCAATACGTACAAAAATAGAGGTTGGGGGTTAAGTTCTCCACTGGGCCTCCATGACAGAAGCTGGTTTTGATGTCCCATAGGGTCCCTCCCAACTCTGCAGTGCTCAGCGTCTTGCAATATTTTGAAAAGATGGATAACTAAAAGGGTTGATCAGCCTTGTCCATTTATGCCAATGGACCGGGGCAATTTTGCAGGCAGTGTTTAATTGCAGCCAGTAGGTGGCTGACATTTTTGTGGTTTGCCTTTGTCCAAATGTTTACCCAGCCTTTGCTTCCGTGTTCTTTGCTTGCTCATTTTGACTGAGCCGTAGTTTCAAGAAATTGAGAAAGAAGTGAACATTGAATTATGTCATTCTTGTGGTCTTTTGTTGGTCATGTTGCTATTTCTTAATGGGCAGACAAGCATAAATCAACCTCTGCTCCTTGGCTACTGTCATATTTGTTTTTAACAAACAGCAGTAATTCATCGGAAAGTACGTAATCCCACGGGTTGCGTCACAAGAAAGGACAGTTTTAGCTCTATTGGCTTGGAACATTCTGCGGCCAGTATTCATCTGCAAAAGTGAGGAAGTTGCATGAGGAGATGCAATAAAACTTATAACCCTAGAGCAGGGGTCCCCAAACTTCTTAAATAGAGGGTCAGTTCACTGCCCCTCAGTACTGTTGGGGGTCGGGCGGCAGCGGCAGTGGGTGGGGTGAGTGGGGTATGAGGGAACGAAGAGGGAGGCAGGCGGTGGCCGCAGTGGCAGTGAGGGAACTTGGGGGGGCAAACTTCCCTTTCATCCCCTCCCATGATGGAGACTGTGGGGCGGGTGGGGGGTCTGCAGTTGCCCCTGGGGCACAGATTCAGGACCCTGGAGGTCGTATCCAGCCCACGGGCCGTAGTTTGAGGACCCCTGCCCTAGAGAGAGGGAAAAGACAACATGGGCCAACTTGTACCTTTTTGCATCTACTCTTATTTATCATTTACTAGCGCCTCTCACTCATGTTTGAGTGAAACCAGCATCAGACTTTTCTTGGCACATCTGCACAAAGCCCCCCCAAAAAGCTTGACTCCCTAAATGTGTGTGTGTGTGTGTGTGTGTGTGTGTGTGTGTGTGTTGTGTCGTTACAGTTGTGACCGACTCTTCGTGACCCCATGTCCATGGAGTTTTCTCGGCAGGAATACTGGAGTGGTTTTGCCAGTTCCTACTCCAGGCGCCTACAGCACCGGGTATTCCCTGGTGGTCTCCCATCCAAGTACTAACCAGGGCCGACCCTGCTTAGCTTCCGAAATCAGGCGAGATCGGATGTGCTCAGGGCATCGAGGCAGCTCCCTAAATATGAGATACCTGATATTTTCTTGACCCAGGAGAATCTTACATGCCTAGGGCAGTTGTGAGCAGATGGCCGCCCTTTTTCCAAAGTTGAGGGTGAAGCACCTCCCCCCCCATCTCAGCTGCCCCTGTTCTTAAAAGCTTAAAATACAGGCCAGGAATTGTGTCCCTCTGGATCGACCCAACTGGATCGACCAGGATGGTTGAAGGTCTGGAGGAAATGCCTTATGAGGAACAGCTTAGGGAGCTGGGAATGTTTAGCCTTTCAAAAAGAAGGCTGAGAGGGGATATAATAGCTATGTTTAAATATTTGAAAGGATGTCACATTGAAGAGGGAACAGGCTTGTTTTCCATGGCTTCAGAGACTAGGACTTGGAGCAATGGTTTCAAACTACAGGAAAAAAGATTCCATTTGAACATTAGGAAGAACTTCATGATGGTTAGTGCTGTTCGGCAATGGAAGATGCTGCCACAAAGGAGGGTGGTGGAGTCTCCTGCTTTGGAGGTTTTTAAGCAGAGGCTGGATGGCCATCTGTCAGGAGTCCTGTGATGGGGGTTCCTACATGGCAGGGGGTTGGACTGGATGGCCCTGGAGGTCTCTTCTAACTCTATGATTCTATGACTCGGGGCAATGGTCTCAACCTACAGGAAAAGAGATTCCATTTGAACATTAGGAAGAACTTCATGACGGTTAGAGCTGCTCGGCAGTGGAAGATGCTGCCCCAAAGGAGGGTGGTGGAGTCTCCTTCTTTGGAGGTCTTTAAGCAGAGGCTGGATGGCCATCTGTCAGAAATACCGTGATGGGGGTTCCTGCATGGCAGGGGGTTGGACTGGATGGCCCTTGAGGTCTCTTCCAACTCTATGATTTTATGATTTATAAAAAAAAAAAACCTTCTGTAATCCCTTACCATCAGCAGTCCTGACATGGGATAGAATGCAAGAGAGTTGCCATATATATATATATATATTTCAGATAGGCCCTCTCTGATATAATAACTGCAAGAGCTGTGTTTGTTGTTCGATCGAACATAAAGCCCCTCTTCTGTTGCTCTTGGAATGGGAGATGCTCACAAGCAGCACATGAATGCACAGGGACCTTCCTCGGTGGACTCTGCAGCAACTGAAATTTCGAGGCACATTGGGGCAGTGAGTAGGCAATGATAACCTTCTGTAATTGTATCCACAGTAAGTTGTTGGCTATTGCATTTGTATTTATTTGTTTGTTTCAGAGTATTTCTACCCTGCCTTTCTCCTTGGAAAAAGGACCCAAGGCGGCTTGCAATAATGAGGGATAATATACAGTCCAGTACGATTAAGACATGTTCAAGTACTGAGAACAGGGAATTGAGGGACGTCTTACAGCATTAATAGACATAAAAAAACATAAGACCATAAGAAGAGCCCTGCTGGATCAGGCCAAAGGCCCATCTAGTCCAGCTTCCTGGATCTCACAGTGGCCCCACCAGATGCGTTTGGGAGCGCATGAAACTAGATCTCTGTCTCCTGCTACCACTCCCCTCTGCATCTGGCCCTTGAAGGACCCCGGTTTTAAGCCTGGCGATGACACATCTCCCTCATGGTTTGTAACCTGGGATGGACTTTTCCTCCAGGAATTTGGAAATATTATGTTAGAGCTACCAGAGAATGTGAGCAGTTAAAGGGGAGTAAAGTTCCATGTAAAGTTATGTAGAAGCAAAGGCCACCATTCATCTTCCTGGTACGGGAAGCAGTATTCCTTTTTTAACAATCTGTACAAAATCTCATGGCATTTACATACATGCCTCTGTGATGGACACAAAGATGTGATCTTCAAAAAGCACGTGCACTGTGAACTCTGCATTGGCTCCATTAAATGTTTACTTGCAATTTCCTTTCTGGTTTACTGGTGTAAATGGAGTGCTCATTTTTCAAATACCGCAGGCTGTTGTTTGCTTCCGTGGGAAAAGGCTCGTTGCAGCGTTTAACTACTGTGACACATTAATGAAATCAAATAACATTTAAGGAAGAAATCAGGAGACGAGGGAGGACAACCAGATGCTTTTTGCCATGGCATTTTATTTTATTTTATTTTTGCCAAGGGTCACTTGCGAGAAGCAAACTGCAAATATTTACCACTGTGATTTGCTATGCACAGTTTCAAACAACAGTGGGCAGTGGGGCAGAATGCGGGGAAGATCTAGTTTCTGCATGGAGAACTAGTGTGAGATGTGTGCATGTGTATTTTAGAAGAACTCTGATCAAAAGGTAAAATACAATTAGCATAAATCAATAAAGCAAAAACATAAACTTTTGCTGGGGAAAGAGTGGCCATGTTCGTTGGTTGCAACATTCAACTGGCCACTGGAAGGCTCACAAGTCCTGTTTAGCACAAGCTTTTGTAAAGTGTAGACCACTCCAAGTGTATGATTAAAACAGAGAGTGAGGGGAAATGGACTAGACCAGTGATGGCCAACCTTTTAGAGACCGAGTGCCCAAACTTGACAGAACCTGCTAATTTTTAGCAAAGTGCTGATACAGCAATTTAACCTGAATACATTTAACCTGCTTGTGAACGTCTCCCATTCCTCTGAAGGGGTGGTGTTGGGTGCCCACAGAAATGGCTCTGAGGGCCACCTTTGGCACGGTGCCATAGGTTTGCCAACACTGGACTAGACTGTTGAAAGGGCATGTTTTGAGAAAATATCAAGTCCTAGACTAGTGCTGAAAGAATGGCACACAATCACAGCAATGTTGAGTTGGATGGAGTCCCAAGGGTCATTGAGGCAGATGCCATCCAACCTTTCTTTGAAAAACCTCAAAAGTGAGAGAGCCCACCATCATCTGAAAATCCATTCCACTGTGGAACAGAGATTACCACAATGAAATTCTTCTCAGTATTTAGTCAGAATCCAATTGATAGACATTCAAATCTTTTGCTTTGGGTCCTGTCTTCTTCAGTGGAAGAAAAGACCCTCGCTTGGTCTTCCATGTGATAGTGCTTCAGCTCTGAAGATGGCTGTCATACTGCTTCTCCATCCTCTTCAAACAAACATATCTAGCTCTTCCTACTATTTTTCATTTTCTTGAAGTTTTGTTGTTCAGTCGTTCAGTCGTGTCTGACTCTTTGTGACCCCATGGACCAGAACTCGCCAGGCCTTCCTATCTTCCACTGCCTCCCGGGGTTTGGTCAAATCCATACTGGTTGCATTGATGACACCGTCCAACCAGATTCGTCCGTACCTGGATGGGGACTCCCTCAGAACAGTGGTCCAGGCGCTGGTGATCTCGAGATTGGACTATTGCAACGCGCTCTACATGGGGTTGCCCTTGACTCTCATTCGGCGGCTGCAGCGGGTCCAAAATGCAGCGGCCAGACTGGTGGTGGGTGTGCGTCGATTTGAGCACATCACCCCAGTTCTGGCTCGCCTGCATTGGTTACCCGTTGCGGCCCAAATTAGATTCAAGGTCCTGGTTTTGGTTTACAAAACCCTCCATGGCCTAGGACCTGGCTACCTGACGGAGCGGATCGACCAGCGATCAACCTCGGCCCGTCCGACCAGGTTGTCGCGGACGCACATGCTGCGCGTGGCCATGCCCAGGGAGGCTCGGAAAACTTCCACCCGTGCCCGAGCCTCCTCTGTGGCGGACCTGACCCTCTGGAATCATCTTCCAGAAGAAGTGCGCCTAGCAGAGTCCCTGCCTGCCTTCCGGAAGGCGCTGAAAACCCTTCTCTTCTGGGAGGCGTTTGGGTGACCCAAACAGTGTTTTTTTCTCTCTCTCAGTCCCACCATCTGCTGTTGTTGCTCTTGTCTGCTTTTGTTAGTTTAGTTACTATTTACTTTGCTGTTTTTGTAATTTTGCTGTGTTGTATAGTTGTTGTAAACCGCCCGGAGTTCCTTTAGGAAGATGGGCAGTATATAAGCTGTATAAATAAATAAATAAATAAATAAATAAATAAATAAATCTCATTCTCTGCCGTCCCCTTTTCCTTTTGCCTTCAATCTTTCCCAACATCAGGGACTTTTCCAAGGGGTCCTCTCTCCTCATGAGGTGGCCAAAGTACTGGAGCCTCAGCTTCAAAATCTGTCATTCCAGTGCACATTTGGGGTTGATTTCTTTCAGGATGGATAAGTTTGATCTCCTTGCAGTCCAGGGGACTCTCAAGACTCTCCTCCAGCACCACAGCTCAAAAGCCATCGATTCTGCGGCGATCAGCCTTCTTTATGGTCCAGCTCTCATTTCCATACATCACTACTGGAAAAACCATAGCTTTGACTATCCTGATTCCTGACATTAGCTGGCAAAGTGATGTCTCTGCTCTTTAGGATGCTACCTAGGTTTGCCATTGCTTTCCTCCCAAGAAGCAGGCGTCTTTCTCAATGACTCTTGGGACTCCATCCAACTCAACATTGCTGTGATTGTATGCCATTCTTTCAGCACTAGTCTAGGACTTGAAATTTTCTCAAAACATGCCCTTTCAACAGTCTAGTCCAGTGTTGGCAAACCTTGCTGCAGTTGCCATCTACAGTGATCAAGGATCACTGAAGTAGCAACCGGCAAACCACTCCAGTATTCCTGCCAAGAAAACTTCATGGACGTGGGGTCATGAAGAGTCGGTCACGACTGTAATGACACAACACACACACACACACACACACACACACACACACACACACACACACACACACACACACACACACACACACACACATATATATCTTGTATCCCGCCCATCTTCCCACTGGGAACTCTGGGCAGTTTACAACAATAAAACCAGGTAGTAAAAAAAAACACAAACAAAAGGCAAGACCCAAGCAAAGTTAATGCGGGGGGGGGGACAAGAAAGGTGGCAAAAAACAACAACCCAAAAACTAACTAACTGGAAAGGTCGCCAAACGCCTCCCTGAAAAGGTGGGTCTTCAAGGCCTTCTTGAAGGCGGGCAGGGACTCTGTCAGGCACAGCTCACTGGGGAGATGATTCCAAAGCATGGGGCCCACCACAGAGAAGGCGTGGTCTCGCGTACGCGATTTCCGCACCTCTCTGGGTGTGGCCACCCTCAGTGAGTGCACCTGCGCCAGTCTTGTGGGTCTGGACCCGGTTGACCTTTGAGAGATACGCTCCACCAGGTATTCTGGTCCCAGGCCGTGGAGGGCTTTGAAAGTCAAAACCAAGACCTTGAACCTGATCCGGAGGACAACGGGGAGCCAATGCAAGCGAGCCAGGACTGGGGTGATGTGCTTGTATCTACGGGCACCCACCACCAGCCTGGCCGCCGCATTTTGCACCCGCTGTACCCTCCGGACCAGGGTCAAGGGCAACCCCACGTAGAGGGCATTGCAGTAGTCGATCCTCGAGATCACCAGGGCCTGCACTACTGTCATCAGGGAGGACTCATCGAGGTACTGGCGGATTTGGGCGATCCTGCGGAGGTGGATAAAAGCGGCCCTGGAAGCAGCCATCACCTGGGCTTCCAGGGAGAGGGCTGAGTCCAGGACCATGCCCAGATTCCTGGTCCTGTCCGTAGGCTGGAGGGAAACACCCCCCAGCTTAGGGAGGGGGCCATTGTACCCAGACGAGAGCGCCCCGAAGAACAGAACCTCCGTCTTCTCCGGATTCAGCTTGAGCCGGTTATCTCTGGTCCATTCCAGAACGGCCTCCAGACACAGATCAAGGGAGCGAACTGCCTCCACTGCAGACAATGAAAAGGAGAGATAGAGCTGCGTGTCATCAGCGTACTGATGACAGCAAACTCCAAATCTTCTGATGGCCTCCCCCAGTGGCCTCATATAAACATTGAACAGCATGGGTGAGATTGCCGACCCATGGGGCACCCCACAAGGGAGAGTCCAAGGAGCCGACAAATCATCACCCAGCTGAACTCGCTGGGTCCGGCCGCCAAGGAAGGAACGGAGCCAGGCCAGGGCCTGACCACCAATTCCCACCTCCGCAAGCCGGACTAGTAGGTTACCATGGTCGATGGTATCAAAGGCAGCTGACTGTCAAGCTATGTAAAAGTTGATAAAACATATGTTATGTATATTTAACAGAATGTGTAAAGAGAATTGTAAAATGGAGGCAGTTAGATTCTGCAGTGTCATGATGTTAATTCACAAGTGTTAGAGACTAGTAATCACAGGCATGTTAAGTGATGAAGTGCAGGTGGAACTGATTATAACATCATGATTTGTAATGGTTAGATCAGATTGCATCAGATTGTTAATTAGTGATTGCATCAGATCTTATGAGTGCTGAATAGTATAAAAAGCACTAGCTTGCCATTTGATACTTGGGGACTGTTTTGGTGAGAACAGTTTACCTCACACTCTGTTTGTCTGTTTGCTATATTGTATATAATGCTTGGTTGTTATGCTGTGTATATTTTGATGTATATATGAATATATGAGTTTTTACTCTATTAATTGTCATTGTTTTTCTGTTATCCTAACTCTGCAACCCTTTATATCAATACTGACATTTTATCTACGTTACTGCTGCACTGCTCTGTGTCAAGCACAAGTAAATATTATTATATATGTGTTGCCTTAAATTTATTGACACTGACAGATCAAGGAGAACCAACAGGGAGGAACACCCCCTGTCGGCCTCCCTGAGGAGGTCATCCTGCAGAGCGACCAGAGCAGTCGTGGTTCCGCAAAGAGGTCTGAATCCAGACTGGAAGGGATCCAGGATACAATTTACCTCCAGATATGACTGAAGCCTGACAGCAGCCACCCTCTCGACAACCTTGCCCAGGAAGGGGACAATGGCAATCGGACGATAGCTGGATAAATTGTCCGATGCCATGCCAGGTTTTTTAAGAGTGGGTTTCACCACGGTCTCCTTAAGACGGCCAGAGAAGCATCCCTCCCTAAAAGAGGCCGTGGCAATAGCAGAAATCCACTCAGGCATGTTCCCTTCGGCAGATTTAATAAGCCAGGCTGGGCAAGGGTCGAAAGCGGTGGCTGCCAGCTGGCAACAAGCCATGGCTCTGGAGGCCTCCACCAGAGACACCGGCCCAAACTCATCCAAGAGGGGAGAACGGAGGGGTGAGGCCGCAGAGATCTCAGAGGGTGGGCTAGAGCAACTGGGGGGCAAGTCGGAGCGGATGGCCTCTATTTTAAATCTAAAGTGGGCTGCGAATTGCTCACTAGTGAAATCACTAGGAGGAGGCCTCAGCTGGCTGGGATTGGCGAGGTCCCGAACCACCCGGAACAACTCCGCCTGGCGGTTCGAGGCCTCGCCAATTCTCAGGGAGACATAAGATCTTCTAGCGTCCCTGATCGCGCGAAGGTAGCTGCCAGTCAGCTGCTTAAGTGCAGCCCTATTCTCTTCTGTCTGGCTTGCCCTCCAAATGACCTCCAGTCTCCTGCGTTCTTGTTTCATCGACTGCAACTCAGCCGTATACCACGGAGAGGAGCGGTCTCCACAGCGCAGGAGGCGCTTGGGGGCGATCCGGTCCACTGCCCCAGTGGTACCCACATACCACCTCTCCACCAGGGCATCGACCGGATCGTCTGCCAGACCGCCAGAGAGCTCTCCGAAGGCCTCCATGAACCTGGCAGGGTCCAGGAGCCTACGGGGGCGGGCCCAGATGTATGACGGGCGCTCCCCGCGGGGCGGGGGGGGGCGATCGGCAGGGAACTTTTTAGCAGGTAATGGTCCGACCATGACACAGGCAGGGGCAGAATACCCCTAACCCCCAGACACGAGTCTGACGACATGGAGGAAAACACCAGGTCTAGGGTATGGCCAGCTCTATGAGTGGGGCATACAACATGCTGAGATAAGTTCATGGAAGTCATGGATTCCATGAATTCCAGAGTCGCACCAGAGAGTTCCTCCTCGGCATGCAAGTTGAAGTCCCCAACCACCAAAAGGCGGGGGGATCTCAACAAAGCAGCCGAGACGAACTCAGCGATCTCTGGGAGGGATTGTGCTGGGTTGCGGGGAGCACGGTACACCAGCACAATGCCAAACTTATCTCGCTGACCCACTGATAGATGGAAGCATTCAACCCCAGGACACACCATTGTCGCAGAACTGCTAACGTAAAGGGATTCCCTGTAAACAATGGCCACCCCACCACCCCTACCCTCCAACCTGTCAGTAATACATGCCAGGTCGGCTCGCTCATCCATGATCGAATCGAGGATGAGAGGGGTCTTATTATGAACCGACCTGGCATTAATCAGGAGGCAGGACAGGTCGGGGGCGCTGGCGGAATGGCACCCAGGCAAGTGGCAGTGAGCGGAGGAATCAGAAGGGGGGACAGAAGATGCCTGGCCCGAGTTCTTCTTACCCGACCGATCCCTCCGCCCAGAGCATATCTCCCACGGCCAGACACCACTGAGATACGGGTCCCTGCCAGCATGGGGACCAGACAAAAAAAAAAAAACAAACACTAATACACAAAAGGTAAAAACACTATACACAGTAAAGTAATAAACAGAGTAAAAAGCGAAAAAAATTAAAATGAACAACTAAAAGCACAAAATAAAAGCAATAAATAAAATAAGTAATTAACCAACATAAAAGGGGCATAAGCTAGGGCAGGTGGAAGGAGGTGATCAAAAAAAAGCAATAGGGGGAAAGAAAACCAGCACAGCTGATGGGTGACTGATAACGCCGGAGGAAGCAAAAGCCAGGTGGTACTGATTGGTGGCCTTGAGAAGGAAATCAGCCTCCGGCGGCTCCTACGTGGAAACATGGTGGGAAATACACAGCAGTCAGCGTTCCAAGTCTTGATGATGGTACACCTCCCTCTCCCTGCAAGTCCAAACACAAACTCAAAGCAAACCTAACACCCCCAAATCTTCTTCCCCTTGCAGATGGCAAATCCAGTAGTAGTCTAAAGCAGGGGGAAGACAGGGTCCGCTGCAGGCACCTGGTGGCCAGTCCTCTGCGGCCCCCCAGACCAGAGGTTGGTAATAATCCTCAGGTACCACAGTCAGAAAGACCAAATCACCTCTCCCCCATGCAGGCAGATGGAATAAACATCCAACATACAGGGTCTCCCCAACAAGAATAATTCTTCTGAGAGACAGGACACACCCTTGCTTCAGCAAACCTCCGCAAGGGTGCAGGGCATGGTGAAAAGCCCTGCTCCGCTGTTGATCAAAGGCGGTGGGTGGAACAAGCTCATTCCAGGAGACGCCTTGGGGGGAGACGACAAAGCCAGGCAGAGCAACAAAAGAAACCCACCAGAGCAACCATAATACAGGACCAATCTGTAGCTTTCGAAAGCAGCCAGGAGACCCCGGTGGTTGGAGATGGATCGGCGCGTCATCTCCACAGCAACCCATAGCAAACACTCTCGGGCCGGACGTGAGCACGGACCGCAGGAGACAGCGAAGAAGCCGGCAGACAAAGCGGGAGAGTCGAGTGATGTCCGGGAGGCCCTGGGGGACACATTGCCCAATCGAGGCAAGGCAAGGGTGGAAAACAAAGCAAAAGCGAAGTTGCCTGTGCAGAAACACCCGGCGGGGCAGGGGTGGCAAGCAGAGACGAATGCCGGCAGCCACCATGCTGGAGAAAGACACTGCCGCTATCCGCCTAGACAGTCCCGGTGGATGGGGACAGCCAGCCCAGCCCAGACAGTCCAGGGCAGCCGATGTAAGTCCAAGTCTAGTAGCTCCGTTTCAGGAATCAGCGGCAGAAAACAGGTCCACGAAGTTGGACCGGGGGAGGGGCGCTCAAACCAGCCTCGGGAGTCGGCGTTTCGGGCTCCAGCGTTTCGAGCTCAGCGCTCCACGCTCCGGCGCTCCAGTCCCTTGTGGCTACGGTCTTTCTTCAGTCTTCCTCCGTTTGAGCCCCCTTTTAAAGTCCCCCTTTGAGGCCTCCTCATAGCCCAGCAGCCCCCAGAAAACTAACAAAGAAAAACGCGGCACAACAGCTGAAAAAAGCGGAGTTGGCCCCGCCAGGGTGCAGCTGACAGGAACAGAGGCTGGTGCCGTCCGCCATCTTGCCTGTAAAAATGGGTTTTAGTCCCTTCTCTTCACCCCTCCCTTCTGGTATTTATCCGGCTCTGCCCCCCCCACCAGGTGCTTCTCTCACCAACACCCAGGAGCAAGAGCAGGAAAGGGAGCAGGAGTAGAGCAGGGCGGCTCCTCTGGGCCCAATCCAGCAGCAGCAGCAGCAGCAGCAAAAGTGTCTGCTAGATGTTGTTTGTCTGCCGAGGGAGCTGAAGGTGAGTGTTAGCCTTCGATGGAAGTCCAAATATTTATTTATTTATTTATTTATTTTAGAGTATTTGGACCCTGCCTTTCTCCTTGGAAAAGGACCCAAGGTGTCTTACAGTAATGAGGGATAATATACAGTCCAGTACAATTAAGACATGTTCAAGTATTTGAGAACAAGGAATTGAGGGACATCCTACAGCATTAATAGACAACATTACATTAAAGCGACACGGTTTTAAGTAGTCATAACCACAAAGTCCATGTAAACTCATAGATTCTTATAAAATACACATGGTAGTCCATCATTCAGGGAAAGCTTGCCGGAAGAGAAAAGTCTTTGCCTTTTTCCGGAAGGACAATAGAGATGAGGCAGTCCCGGACTCTAGTGGGAGGGAGTTCCAGAGTCTGGGTGCAGCAGTCAAGAAGGCCCTTTCATGGGTTCCCATGAGACGAACCTGTGAGAGTGGCGGGATGGAGAGAAGGGCCTCTCCTGATTACCTTAGCACCCGAGTCCGTTCATACTATGAGATTTGATCTTTGAGGTAGCTAGGACCCAGGTCATATAGCAACCATTTTGGCTGCTCTAACTACTACTGCTTTCTGTTACACAGCACTAGTTCTGGCAGCGAGCACCCTGCCAAAGGTATGGGCCATAGAGATTCTCAGCGATGCCAGTCCCTGGCACTGCAGATGAATTCTCTGCTTCTTCAGCAAGGATGACTGCATGAATCAGCCCAGAGACCGATTTCCTTGTGTCTTCGAAAGCAGCAGACCACTTGCTTTTGTTTGCTCAGTTCTTTTTCAGCCTTTGATGTGCAACCACAGGAGAGGTGTCATTTCCTCATTGTTCTCATGAAGCTATTAATTCTCCAGCCATTTGAAACCAAGTGTGGGGCTGGGCAGATACTTAGGGCAGCTGTAATTGTCTGTTCCATCCAATTTTTTTTTCCATTTCAAAAGCAATCTCACTGGAGTGCTCTGACATACGGGCTGTAAGCCTTCCTCACCAGCATCTAACATGAGGGAATTGGGCTACTTAACTTGCTTTGAAGAAGATGTATCATAGGTCCCTATCCCACGTCCCTTTAAATGCAGATTAAATTCGTAGATAACCATGTCCAAAAATGCCGTCCCCACAGCCACTGGGCTTTTTGAAAAAGAAAATAAAATAAAATGAGGTAATGCCCCCTTAAGTGAGGTTTCCAAGACTTACTGGAGAGGTAGGGAATTTTTTTGCCTTGCTTAAAAAATCCACCTTTTAAGGAGGCAGACGTCCTGGGACCCCGTAGATGATCCGGTCTTCTTCCACCGACTGGCTGTTCCTGGGGCCGATCGGGCACTGTTTCCCCCCCACACTTCCCCCCACCCCTAGCGTCAGTCAGCTGGTCCTCTGGCTGGTCTGGTGCTATCCCCCCCAGCCTCCTAGGGCCAGGCAGCTGGCTGATTGTCAGCTTTTTTTTTAAAACTTCCTTCACCCCTAGCACCAGTCAGCTGGTCCTTTTTTATTCTAGCACCACCTACTGGCCATGGGGCTGAACTGCACTTTAAAAAATACCTTTGTACGTGGGAACTGCTATCCCACATCTTCAGTCACGTGATGGGAGGAAGAGGAAAAGCCGGACCATCTGAAGATCAGGATCTTCCCCAGGTGAGATAGCAGCCTTTCTGGGACCAAACAATGTTTTACACTGGCTGTCCAAACCAAAAAGGGCCCCTAGCCGCTGGACAATGTGCCATGCTGTGCCTTGTTTGAAAAGCAGACCACATACCTGGCAGCTTGTGGCGAAAAGAGGCACAGAAGGGAGAAGAAGGGTGTGTAAAGGGCAGATAAGGAAGGACACCCTTGCTTAATCAGGATTTTCTCCTAACGTGTGGCATCAGTGCGATTTTCCTCATGCCATTGTGGGCCGTAAAAGGGGCCCAGCCCAGTAACATCGCAGAAAACTTTATTTCTTAAATTTTATTCACATCCTTTTCTTGTTTAAATGAATATGAAATGAAGTCCTAAAGTGGGTAATATTAATGATTTATTTATTTATTGTATTTTGAATGTATTAGCCCACCTTTCTCATTGGAAAGGGAACCAAGGTGGGTTCCAATAATGAGGGACAGGATACAGCCCAAAATGTTCAAAACATATTCAGGTTAAGAACAGGTAATTAGAAGAGGCCTCTTAGAATATTAAAAGGTAACATTAGAGCTACCAAGAACATGAAAAAAGAAAAAAATTCCATTATGAGGGATGGAAACTAGTACGGAGAACACTGCTGTTCTTATGAAATCAGTCGATGCAATCATGCAAAGCAAAAGCAAAGTGTTCTGCTTATATACTGCCCCATAACAATTCAAGTAGTCTCTGGGCATACTAATTCTAGTATGCAGGTTACACACTGCGCCCCCAGCAAGCTGGGTGCTCATTTTACCAACCACAGATGGAGTCTCTGTGCCTCAGTATGACTGAACATGCTTTGGGAGGCGAGTGCTATGTTTTATTTGATCCTTTGCAATTCCACTGATATTTCACAGTTCAGAGTCCATCTACATATTAAGCAACACGAGGTGGTAGAAGTCGGGGGGGAAAGGTGTTCTGCCCCATACCACAGTAATGCAGGTTACACATTGCACGCCCCATGGGTTCTCATTTTACCGACCTTGGAAGGATGGGAGGTTGAGTCAACCCTGAGCCTGCTACCTGGGATTGAACCCCAGGTCGTGAAGACGGTTTTACCTGCAATACAGGCATTTAACCACTGCGCCACGAGGCTCTTGCATGGTAATCCATCTAAAAGTTGCATAGTAGGTAGTCCATCATTCAGGGAAAGCTGGCCTGAAGAGGAAGGTCTTTGCCTGCTTCCAGAAAGACAGCAGGACAGGGGCAGTCCTGGCCTCCAGTGTGTGTGTGTGTGTGTGTGTGTGTGTTGTGTCATTACAGTCGAGACTGACTCTCCGTGACCCCATGTCCATGGAGTTTTCTTGGCAGGAATACCGGAGTGGCCTGCCAGTTCCTACTCAATCTGTGGGAGGATGTAAATGGTATGGTAATATCAAAGCTATGGTACAACACCACGAACCAAGCCTCTGCTTTTTCAACAGAGCAACACACAACAACCAGGTTGCAATCGAAAGTGCCGAAATAAACACAGAAGTCTTAATCTGGTGCTGAAATTGCAGGAACACCAATGTCAGGTGTACCTTGGAGGCATTCTAAGCTTTTGGTGCCTTTGCGTAAAAGGCCCTATTTTGTGACACCTCTTGTTGTTTTCTCTTCAGAGTAAGCAGGGCACGGGGAGGCTGGTATAGAGAAAAGGAGTCTATTAAAATCCCTCAAGCCCATTTCTTTTTTACTGGTTTATAGGTCAATGCTTGCATCAGTGTGGCAGAAAAAGCCACCTGATGCATCTTTTGGGAGTCAGTGGCACATACTGTCTGTTATTAAGCCCAGTGTGTTTTGGTTTTGTTTGATGACTCCCCCTCCCGTTTTTCTTAAATGTACTGTATATTATTTTTTGTCCAAGGTTCAGTGTTACATGGAATTTTACCGTTGCCCCTGCATGCCTGCAGGCCCCAACAATAAGTTCCAGGTAGGGATAGGCACGAACTGAAAAAAATGGCAATTTGTTTTGTTTTGTTTTGTTTTGGTTCGTTTTTAATGGTTTTTTTTTCCAAATATTCATTTCTTTGGTTTGTTTTGAATCGGTATTCGTTTTTCCCTCCTTTGCATGATTTAATCCTTTTGACAGCTTGTGGGCAGGGGAAAAACATTCAAAAAAATAAAAAGAAAAGAAAACAGAGGTTGACAACAACTGCATAAACTGGATTGGCAGCGTCCTCATCCTTATCATCCACATCCTCATCCTCATCTTCAATCATCATTCATCACATCATCCTTACTGGGCAGCGGCGGCGGCAGGGCGATCCTGGCCCCTGTGGCAGGGGCTTTTTGAGGTGCTAGCTTGGGGCCAGGGCCTTTTTTCCCCCCAAGTGCCGACTGCGCGGCCCCTGGGGCCGGGTTGGTGCTTCTTTTATTTTCTTCATTTTTTCCTTTACTTTAGGGCGCTAACCCGACCACCCCTGGGGCCAGGTCGGTGCTCTTTTTTTTTTTTTTTAAAAAAGGTATTTGTTTTTCAAGCACCAACTACGTGGCCCCTGGGGCCGGGTCGGCGCTGGTTTTATTTTTTATATTTTTTCCTTTATTTTAGAGCGCCAACCTGGCCACCCCTGGGGCCAGCTTGGAGATGGTTTTATTTTTTTCCCCTTTTATTTTAGGGTGCCAACCCGACCACCCCTGCAGCCAGATCGGTGCTCCTTTTTAATTTAATTTATTTTTAATTTATTTTTATTGTATTTTTTTTTTTACTGCCAACCATGTGGCCCATGCTACAGCTGCAGCGCGGCCGGTTGGCTTTTTTTTCTGGTCACCCCCTCCCTGCATCCAGGAAGACCGGACCATCCAGGAACGGCCAGCACCAGGTAGGAAATTTTTTTTCCGCTATTAATGAAATGAACCGAAACAAACCATTTTTTCCCAGTTCGGTTCGTTTTGTTCTAAATCCACTCTGAGGTTCGTTATTCATTTTGTTCTGTAACGAAATGAATAAGAAATAACAAAATGAACTAAAAGTGAACTAAAAAGTTCATTTTGTGCCCATCTCTTGTTCCAGGTTCTCAAATCCAAATGAAAACTAGACGATGGGTGACACCTTGATAGGCTGCTAGAAGAAAAATAATAACAAATTGTTGATGAACTTTCGAGAGCAATCTCTCTTTTTCAAACAGGTATAGAAGTCCAAACATGGCAAGGGATGTAATTTGCCAGGACAGAGTTGTTAACATTTCAGTTGGCAAGATGGACACCAGGCTTCTTGGAAGGCACAGGACGGCAATGATCTGATGGGGCTGGAATTTACAGGCCCGTTCAAACAAAGAGCTTCATGGTAGGGGCCCCTCCCTCTTGCTTACAACCATCATCTTTCTATTGGCTCTTCGAAGCACATTGCTCCTGGTTGTCCAGAGATGGGTTAGAAGTAGGAGGTTAATGCAAAAATCCAAATGAAATCAATGAATGGAATTGCCAGAATCATTAAGACTGTCACTGACACATTGCCAAACCACTAGTTAGAGCTAACACATTTTCTTCTCCCTTCCCTATCCTCTGACTTCCCTTCCTCGCTCTTTGGTTTGTTTGTTTTTGCACAGACTGCCTATTGGCAAACCAGACTGGAAGTGCTTGTCTTGAAGTGGATTTCCGATGTTGGTTTAGAGAGGACAATTGCAAAACCACCATTTGCCAGTTGGCGGTCAATGGAGTCTTAAGAGGAGGCAGTCCTGTTTAGTGCTGCCAAATATATAAGAATTTCTCCAATACACATCATAAATTGCTCCACTCTCACAAACACTCTCTTCCTTTTTCTGCAAAGAGGGCGGCAGCGATTCAGTCTTCTGTAGGGATGAGCACGAAACAAAAATATTAAATATTTTAAAACTGTTTTCCCCTCCCCTAAGTCCTGCCTGCCAGCTGATTGGTGCTGGAGGGGGGAGTTTTTTCCTCACCCTAGCATCGATCAGCTGGCAGGCAGGGCTTGGGGGAGGAAAAAAACTTTTCTCTCCCCAAGAGGCTTACAGACGGAACAAAATGGTTCTTTTCAACAAAAAACAAAAAACAAAAAACAAAAACAAAACCCCAACCACCATTTTGTTTCATCTGTAACAAAATGCTGCTTCCTCGTGTTGTTTTGTTTCGTTTCATTTTGTTACCTAATGACCTGATGAAACAGCATTTCGTTTTTCGTTTTGCGCCCATCCCTAGTCTTCTGTCTTCATTCTTCCTTGTTTGAGGCAGATTACTGGCTATAACTCTCGCAGGGCAGAGTGGCTTGAAAAACCAGAATGTCATGGACTGTAGTTATGCTGACTGGAGATTCTAGGCACAGTAATACCTCATAAGACGAATGACCCTTAAGACAAAAAAAATCATAAGATGAATGAAAATGTCCGGGAATAGGAAAACCTCATAAGACGAATTTTCCCATGGGATGCTTCGCAAGACGAATTCAACGCATTCCAATGGGAATCCGCATTAAACTGTGCTTTGTAGGATGAATTTTTTGTAGGGTGAATTGACCAATAGAACGAATTAAAATTGTGTTAAGAGGTACCACTGTATAGTATTTTTAAAAAGTAACTTCTTTGCGTTCTGGATATGGATTAGGAAAACTGAAGGGCTTTTTCCTAGGGCATACTGAGGTTAAAATAACAGAACCATTGGATTTCAGATCTGTCAGGCATTCTAGCCTTTTGGTACTAGTGCAGAAAAGGCCTTATTTTGTGTATTTGATGCATTCCCTGAGTGATAAAGAGGGCACAGGGAAGCTGATATAGAGAAACGGAGTCTTTCAAATACCTCGTGCCCATTTTGTTTAGGGGTTTATAGGCCAATACCTGCATGTTTAATTCAGTGCAGCAGAAAAGACCACCCATGCAGCTTTCTCCAAGGAGAAAGGCAGGGTAAAAATAGTCTAAAGTAAGTAATATCATGTATGTCTTTATTCCTGTTGCATTTCCACCATGGTTATTTTTGCACATGTACATGCAAAGTCTCTACAGCGGTGGCTACTTGCCAACAACAAGTTCCTTTCTCATCGGTTTGGACAAACTAAGTTCTGACTGTTTTCAAGGCCCTCCAGGCCTTTGAGACATGTGTAAGAAGATGGGCAGTGCAAATGGCAACAGACAACCAAACGTTAGCTATTATATAAACAGGATCTCTTGGGCTCCTGCAGCTGCTTGGATGACTTTGGGAAAAGAGCTTTCAGCAGCGCGTCATTGCTGTAGTCCTCCGCATGGCCACAGAATCCAACCCAGCGAGCAAGCACTATGAGATGCACAAGCTCACAAAAGATAGGCCACTACCACACTTCCTTGAGCAGCCGCTTTTTATTTTGCATCACCTTATCTCCTCCCGCGGTCACGTGGTGGCTACAGCAGTTCAGCAGTCTGCACTTCAGTGGTTGCTTAGCAATCGGCTTTCCCAATCGCACTTGGCTGAACCTCTTTAAACTATGGCAGGGAAATGGCAGAAATGGGGTGTGTGTGTGAAAAAGGTGGCGTAGTATGTCCACAAATACAACCAAATTGCTTTAAAAGGTGGTGCAGGAACCGAATACAAAAAACACCACCCCCAGTGGTCGTTGCAAGAAAAACAGACACAGCGATAAAAAAATGGGTGTGGCCAAGGGGGCTCTTCAGAAGAAGTGATTTGAAAAGCGGACAGTGATTTTTAAGGCGATTTGTCTTTAAGGAAAAGGCGTTTCAAATCTAAAGTGCGGTAGCGGTCATACAAAATGCAGTAGTCTTCCAGAAATCTTTCCTCTTCTGAGATGAATGTTCACTGCCTCCAATTCTGCAACAAGTAAGTCACTCTCTGGGAGGTTCATTTCTTCAGCCATGGTCAATTCAGCCCCATTGCCTGCTTTCCACTCTTCCCGCATTGCTCATATGATAGTGACAAAGACCAGAAAGCAGGTTGCCTGGTAGCCCCAACAATTTTGCTTTCTAACTTTCCTCCTCCTCCTCCTCCTCCTCCTCCTCCTCCTCCTCCTCCTCCTCCTCCTCCTCCTCCTCCTTTTTGCAACAAGTTAATGGGATTTCCACTTCCTCTGAGTCTCCGTTCTCAAGATAAAGGGAAGGTGTGCCAATAAAAGATGGAACCCTTTGCCTTACATGTCTGTGGAGATTCTCAGTCATCCAGGTGAGGTTATCTGGAAGATGAGTCACGGCAACTGGACTTCTTTTTCTTGAGAGATCGAAACATTTTGCTATTCATCCAAGCAGCTTCGTCAGTCTGAGGAAAGTTAGTGGTGAGTCCTCCAATTAATAGTTCACCTTGATTTCACACCACCCTGGTCTGATTAGGCTCATACGTTGGACATAGGCTTGTTAGGTGGACAATAGCCTAGGGAAGTGGTGGTGAACATTTGGCATGCCAGATTTTTTGGACCACAACTCCCACAGTCCTTTGTCACTGGCAATCTAGGCTTGGAATTCTGGGAGTTGTGGTCCAAAACATATGGAGTGCTGAAGGTTTACCACCACTTGCCTAGGGTGTGCGAACGTCCCACCTATGCAACCCTTCCCAATACCCATTAAGTATGGGTCCTTAGCTGTGGCCTTGCTGGTGGAAGTGTGAAGTGCTGATTCGTCTGGAGATTGATGAAAATACAGGTTGATAAGTATTATTTATTTATTTATTTATTTATACAGCTTATATACCGCCCGTCTTCCTAAGGGAACTCCGGGCGGTTTACAACAACTATACAACACAGCAAAATACAAAACAGAAAACTAAAGAGTAACTAACTAATAAAAGCAAATATAAGCAACAACAACAGCAGATGGCGGGACTGGACCCGCAGGGGGAAAAAAAAAACTGTTTGGGTCACCCAAATGCCTCCCGGAAGAGAAGGGTTTTCAGCGCCTTCCGGAAGGCAGGCAGGGACTCTGCTAGGCGCACTTCTGCTGGAAGATGATTTCAGAGGGTCGGGCCCGCCACAGAGAAGGCTCGGGCACGGGTGGAAGTTTTCCGAGCCTCCCTGGGCGTGGCCACGCGCAGCATGTGCGCCCGCGACAACCTAGTCAGACGGGCCGAAGTTGACCGCTGGTCGATCCGCTCTGTCAGGTAGCCAGGTCCTAGGCCATGGAGGGTTTGAATACGCATGGAGTTCTTAGTACTGCACAAATAATGATTTTAAATGAGATATGTTCATTTGCATTTGGAAGTGGTACTGCCCATCCACAATACTGTTTAATTTCACTTCTGCAAAATGTGTAGTTTTTCCTCCAACATAGAGTGATACTGTACAACTTTTAATGGGCAAAGGGTATGTATTTTAAATGGTTAGTTTCCATTTGCTTTTCTTGAACTAGCCAAATTGTGAATATTTTCAGAGCCACCAAAATTATATATTTGGACTAAAATTTCTATAATTCAGCCAGCCAGCATAGTGATTAACTGTGCTAAATAAAGAATTTGTCCAAAAGAGGAACTTTTCCTAACTGCATTGTTGCTATTTGTTCTTGTTATATGTCTCTTTGTAGGTACTCCAGGTGTTGGGAAAACTACACTAGGCAAAGAGATTGCTTTAAGAACAGATTTGAGTTATATCAATGTGGGTGATTTGGCTAAAGAAGGCAAGTCTTTATTTCATAATACCTAGCATTTTCAATATGCTGTACAATTTGCATTCAAAACATGGACAGACAGCATGGTCTTCCTGTATTGTAAACAGGACAGTATTTAGTTATTTCAAATGACTAAATAACATCTTTATTTATAACAATTGCTTTGAAACCTAATGAAGGGTACGTTCTGTCTGCTGGTTTTGTTGAAAAGAAAAACAACATTTTGAATAATGCTCTAAGATTAATTCCACAGATTGTGCCTGAGTCCCCTACCTCTGTTGAAAGAGGGGTGTTCAATACACACATGAATGGCTTGTACGCATATGCTTGTACACATATTTGACAGAGAAGATAGATGGTTCGAGAGAAGGGTCAGGGAAGCCATCCATTTGTCTATTGAAAACCCGTCTCTCAACAGCATCTCAATAGCTGGGGATGGGCAATTTGTCTAGTATGCTTCATAATTCATACTTCCCAGTATCTACACCCTATGCCTACTTGCTTTTTCACAGTTCACGATGCCCTCCTTTGAACTCTAGCTAAGGTGGATTTTCATTTGCTGACACTGAAAGCAGTGCTTCAAGAAGATACGACAGCCATCACAAGGGCCAGTGCAATACGTGGGGAGGGGGAGGGGGAAGAGGAGGAGTGTGAAGAAGAGGAGAGTGAGTTGATTAGTAGAGATGGTGGGAAGGAGGATTTGGCCTCGGTCTGTTGATATGTTAAGTATAGTTTTATGGCTCTGAGGCCCGGATCTGTTGATTGGCACTATATTTTCAATGTTTGTTTCCATCACTCATAACTTTACATGGAATTTTACTACCCTTTAACTGTTCACATTCCCTGGTAGCTTTAACATAATGTTGCCTATTAATGCTGTAAGATGTCCATCAATTCCTTGTTCTCAATACAGTACTTCAACATGTCTTAATTGTACTCGACTGTATATCATCCCTCATTCTGTAAGCCGCCTTGGGTCCTTTTTCCAAGGAGAAAGGTGGGGTAAAATACTCTAAAATAAATAAATAAATAAATAAATAAATAAATAAATAAATAAATAAATAAATAAATAAATAAATAAATGTTAAGTATGGTTTTATGGCTCCGAGGTAAATTCCTCAAGGGACAGAAACCAGATCGATCAGAGCGGGGAGGGGGGGTGGAAGAGGGGGGAGAGAATGGAAGTTTTTTTTACCTTAGAGTCCATGAAAAAAGTGGCAATATAGCAATATAGAACCATTGTTTGCTCCCTGGGTTTCCTTCCAGCAGTTTGCAAAACAATGTTCCTGCCCTATGACATTTCTGCTGGCTCGTAAGATTAGTCATCTTTAAATGTGAGTCACAGAGGCCACAGAGAGCAGGTTGGTCACCCGTATCTATGGTTGTTCATATGGTCCTTTAACTGGCACAAAGCAATACCCTCTCAAAGCAATGCCCTCTCAAAATTCTACAACTCTTGTAATATTCTGTATGGTGGACGCAGAACTGAGATACAACAGTGGTGACGGCAAGCTTAGAAATGCATGTTGAAGAAGAGATACAAGGTTCTTGCCAAAATGGTACTCAGATATAGAAAGTTATGAAAGAGGCCTCTGCACAGGTATGAAGCCCATGTGTGTGAGTTCACACACGACCACTCAGATAACCACATTTGTAAGTGAACAACCTATTGTGGCCTGATAAAACCATGTGTGGTGATTCTTAAATTTGTATATAGGTATATATTAATCTGCCAGTGAGCGAATGGGTTTTGATAAGTTCGATATGTGCCAGGAAAGTCTCTTAAAACAAGTTGGGAAGGCGAATGGATGTGGATGGAACTGCATTCTGATTTGTTGGTATGTTGCCTAACTATGGCGGTTACTTCACGTCCTTTGTTCTGCAACTAGTTTTGTACCATGACAGTGTTTTTCACGATCACATGGTTTTGTCTCTGTTTCAGTGTTCCCATGGTCATGATAACTTGTCTCGTGAGAAGTGTTACCTCACGGTCTTGTACCGTGACAAACACTGAATTTGTCTAGCTTCCTCTTCCCTTTTGGGGGGGGGGTTTAAAATTCTTTTTCGATATTTCGCTTCTGAAAAGTCAATTTTTTAAAAATAATCAGACAGTTTTCTGAGAGAAACAAATGTTTTGTTGTGTGACAGTCATTGTGTGAGATGGTTTCTTGTCTCGGAACAGAAAGCGGGAACAAACAGTGACAAGGGAAACCCCTACTCCAGCACCAGGTACAGGATTGTCACGCTTAGCACCCATTCCGAGGCTGTGGTTAAGACAAATTTCAGTAGCTGCGCGACGGACGTGAAGTAACATTTTTTTCTACCACTCCTAAGCGCAACACTAACAGAGACAAAATGGATGTGAAGTAACCACCTAAGGAAATACTGAGATTTATACCAATATTTCTACAGTCTTGATATATACACCTGACATATGCATACCTATTGTAGTCCTTGAGAGCAGTGGCTTAGTTAATTTTGTGTCAGAAGAAGTCAGTTTTTTGAAAGGTTTATGTTGGGTGAAAGTGAAGTCTGGGTCTAAGAGAGAGAGTTTCAAGGTAGTTCATTAAAACCTGTGCTGATGGGTGTCTGTTGTTAGTGGAAATGTGGAAATGTGGTATGTTTTCATGGAAGTTCTGTAGAACAAAAAAAAAATCTATCTATCTATCTATCTATCTATCTATCTATCTATCTATCTATCTATCTATCTATCTATCTATCTATCTATCTGTCTGTCTGTCTGTCTGTCTGTCTGTCTGTCTGTCTGTCTATTACCAAACTCATTTTAATTTATAGGTAATTAAAAAAGTGAAAGATTATAGCTTGTAATACTGAACCTTCTTATGTAATTTTTAAAAATCTTATTTCAGTTTACAAATTTATTTATTTATTTATTTATTTATTTATTTATTTATTTTCTCCCCAATTAAATTAATTTAAAAAACAATTAAACACATACAAAAGCAAGAAAAGGGAGAAATTCCACCTTTGTCACCGTGAGCATTTATCCATCCTTTCTGCTTAATGGTATTCATTGTATTGTCTGATTTATTTCTGATATCAACCCTTTATTGGTCAGCTATGATGAACCAATTGAATTATGGTGCCTAAGAGGTAACCTGATTGAAATTTATAAAATCATACATTGTGGACAAAGTAGAATAGGAAATACTGTTTTCCCCATCACACAACAAAAGAAGTAGGGGGCACTCCATGAAACTTTTGGGTGCTAGATCTCAAACAAATCACTGGGTCTGTGGAACTCCCTGCCAGAAGAAGTGGTGACAGTGGTCAGCCTTGACAGCTTTAAGAAAGGATTAGACAAGTTCATGGAGAAGAAGGGTATCCATGGCTATCATTCTGGATGCCTAAGGACAACCTCTGGCTTGGAGAGAGAGGCAGGATATCTCTCAATGCCATTTGAAGGGAATCGTAAGCAGATGAACATATCTGCTTGGGAATACCCTGAAGCAAATGGTGAGCTACGGTGAGACAGAATGCTGGACTGGATGGGCTGTGGCCTGTTCCAGCCAGGCTGTCCTTATGTAACCTAGAAAACGTTGGTCAGCTGTAAACATAAAATATAAGCTTCTAGGGTTTGCCCTTTAGGTCTGTCCTCGGATTGGCTGGGAAGGAAAACACAGAGAGCATTTCCAAGCGAGTTCTGACCCAGAGAGGCATGACTCTCTTTGAACCCAGAGCAAGGAACATTTTGGTTTGTGCTAAACAGTCGTACCCGTCCAGAAACATCCCCCCAGCCAGTGTGCAAACCTGTAGAAAACTCCAGTGATATTATTCATTCTGTTCAATTGGGTCCTTAATATTTGAAGGAAACCTTATCTCACCTGTTTCTCTTTCTGGATATGTAGTAGTGATGTTTTACGAAAGCGATTCCATTCCTGGTATCAGTTCATCTGGGTAACTCTGTGAGTGACCTAAAAATGACAGGGATTTTAATTGGCAGAATTGGACTCCTAACGAATACGAGGGTCACTGAAACCTCCTGTTGCTCTAATATCTGTTCTCTTTGAACAGTTCATAATCTGATTTCAGAGGGCATTATGCAAGTTGTCAATCTGGTCTCAAGGTCTGTAGCAGACTCCACTTCCTCTTAGTTTACTTTTTATCCCAGTTTTCTTCCCCAGATGTCTGTCCTCCAAATGCTGGGTCTCCTCTTGGGTGTATACGTCCTTTCCGCGTAATGCAAGAGAAAAGATACTGAAGGGACGGTAGAGCTATCAGAGAAAAAGGGAACGCACTACAGTACAGTGGTACCTCATCTTACGCATTTAATCTGTTCCAAATGCATGCTCTTAAGTCGAACTACTCTTACGTCAAGGTACCTATCTAAAAGCTAAAACTTTGAAAAAAATGAAAAAATTGTAAGTCGAGCAGACCCTATCTAAAATTTGTAAGGCAGCAGTTAAAATGCCAACAGTTTTCCTCTCTTAAGTCGAGTTGCTCTTAAGTCTAGCTGCTCTTAAGTCGGGCTACCACTGTACTTTGTCAGGGCTGAGTCATAGGCCCCAATCCCAGATCTGTTGAGAACTGGCAGCCAGGAGTTGTACCAGGACAGTAAAACTGAGGGATGAACAGTGAAAATGATCAAAGGAAAATCATGCACAGAGCTTTGAGAAGTTATATCATACTGCCTGGAGAACAGTAGGAGTTGCAGTTTGGGGGAAAAAAATCCCTCAGCTCTGTTCAGAAGACAGTCATAGAATCAAGGTGCCTACAAGTTCACTGAGTCCAACTTTTTGTTCACGACAGGATTACATATCAAAGGACACCTATCAAGTGGTTGTCAAAATTCCTTCTGAATGCCTCCAGTGTTGGACCGCTCACCACCACCCCTCGAGATAAATCTGTTCCATTGCTTCAGACTGATGAAGCTGTTTGGATGAGCAGCGAAACGTTTCAGTCTCTCAAGAAAAAGAAGTCCAGTCGCCATGATGCAACTTCCAGGTTGTTCCATTGTCACACTGCTGTAACAGTTAGGAAGTTTTTCCTTGACGTATAAAGGGGGAGCTGTGCTATTCAACCAAAATCAGGCTTCCTGTAACTTTAGCCATGACACAAAATCACATACAGTAGCTCCAGAAGGTTTTGCTGGCCTGGATAAGCAGAGTCAGTGCAGAGCGGAGGATATGAAGATTAGAGATGGGCATACAGCAAGTAATGAATTTCAAAAGCTGTTGAAAAATTGCTAATTAGTCAATTTGTATTCATACAAATTGATACCCTGTCAAATAACTGTTTAGTGATTTTTGATTTCTTGATTCATTGGACTATAAAATCCCCCCCCCATTTATATACCGCCTTGCTTCCCCAAAGGAAACTCTAGGCAGTTTACAGAATAAAATAACAACAACAAAATGAAAGACCAGGTAGGATCTGATGTTAATAGAGGCGGGCCGGCAGAGCAAACCCTAAAACACAAAAAAGGGGTGCGGTGACTCAGTGGGCTAGAGCACTGAAAAAGTGGACTGCAACATTGGCAGCTTGGCAGTTCAAATCCCAGGTGCCACACAGCAGAGCGAACTCCCGCTGTTAACCCCAGCTCCTGCCAACCTAGCAGTTCAAAAGCATGTAAAATGCAAGTACAGTGACCCCCCCCACCTATCACGGGGGTTAGGGACCAAGCTAACCAGTGATAATTGAAATCCACAATATGCAGATTCAGGTTGGGTCGGGCCGGGGGGGGCTAACTGGGGGCTTGGAGGCCTCAGAAATGATTTTCAGCCACCCGGAAGTGACTTCCAGGTTTGCAGGGAGGCCCTTTTGGGGCCTCCAGAAGACCTGCAAAGGCCCCCTCAGGCCCATTTGGGGCAGCCCCAGTCCTGGGGTAAGTATGGGAGGCCTGAAACAGGTCCTTGCCCTGTACACCAAGGGGTCCTTTTTCATACTGTGGTTCTGTGATATAGTGGGATCGCAGTATATGAACTGCGAAATGGCGGGGGATAAATAGGTACCACCATAAAAATGGGAAGGTAAAAACAGTGTTTCCTTGTAGCCATGCTGGCCACGTGGCCAGCACACTGGCTCTTCGGCTTGAATATGGAGATGAGCATTCCCCCTAGAGTCGGACACGACTAGCACGCATGTGCGGGGGGAACCTTTACCTTTACCTTTTAAAATGCAAGTAGATAAATAGGTGCCATCGTAAAAAGCGGGAAGGTAAACAGCGCTCCATGCACACAAATGTGTTCGGCCATGCCAGCCACATGGCCACTGACTTGTACAACACTGGCTCTTTGGCTTAAAAACGGAGATGAGCATCGCCCCTAGAGTCGGACATGATGAGCACGCCTGTGCGGGGGGAACCTTTACCTTTCACCTTTTTATAAGGTGGGTGTGAACTGGAACCAGCTACATTTAGTTTCTCCACAGTGCTTGACCAGAAGTGGAAGTGAAAAGGTTTTTTTTTTTGTGGGGGCAGGGGGTGAAGTTCCATCAATGTGCTTATTTTTGTACAGGCTGTCATGTGGGTATGCAGATGTGGGAAAAGTTACCTTACTGCACGCCTGCACAATAAGTAGACCGTGGACTACCAGTAGCCTGCAACGAGTTCAAAAGTAGCCCACTGGCCATTAATAAAAAAGTGAGGAAATAAGTTCTCCACCCCTCCCTCCCCCATCCCAAGGACCACCACTGCCCCAGCAAAGTTCTGGGTCTGCCAGCCCATGGTCTAAGCCGTGCGGGGCAGTTCAAGGGCCATGGCATATTGAAATCTGTTCCTTCCAGAACGGATTAATTGGTTTCCAATGCATTCCTATGGGAAACCACTACTCTACTTACAAACATTTTTTACTTATGAGCACGTGCTCGGAACGGATAAAAATCGTAAGTAGAGGTTTTAGTGTAGTAGCCCTCAGGCACTTTGGGCCAGAAAAAGTAGACCTCGGCCTGTTCAAAGTTGAACAGCCCTGCCTACTGCATTGCAGCTTCCAAAATCCTTAAGCCGGTATGGTCACGAAAGTTAGCAAAAAGTACCATCCCCACCACCACCACCTGTTTTTTCTATGTGTATATGTGTGTGCACAAGGCGTGGTGCTAGTAGAAGGATTTAAGACCCAATGGATTTAAGACTGTGAGCAAACGCGAGGGTTTTTTTGGTGGTGAGGGTGTTCTGTGATGAAAATCTCCCAAAGGGTAACTCTTGGCTGTCTAGTTAGCCAAAGGCAAGATGGCAAGGGGCCAGCTCTCTTGGAGAGCGTGATGTGATGACCAGGGACCCCAGGCCGTTTATATCCAGAGGGAGTGAAAAGAAAGCCAAACAGCTTCACGTTGGTTTAAGAAGAACCCCGGGGATGCAACTACGAAGTGGAGCAACACTGTCATTCTCCACCAGATAAATAGCCCACTGGGCATCGCTGATTGTAAAGAACAATATTAGTTTTAGCAAAACGAATCCCCGTTTGCTTCGGATCTCTTCTTCCTCTGCTGTTCCGTCTGATTTGCAGGCAATGCGAATTGCATGGTCAAAATCCAGGGGTAGAAAGAGCCCACTTAAGGCACAGGGCTACTGCTGAAACTCCCTCGTCTCTGTTGCATTGTGTTTGGGGTGACTTGCAGCTTGTGACAGGCTTCGGATAGGTTGCCACTTGTCGAAAACCAATCCCAACTGTTGTTTGGTAGAACGACCGTGACATGGTTTATTTTGGCTAAGCACTCGTTCCCCTCGACCAGTGAACCTGTTCCGAACCCAGGCAGCCGTAAAAACCTCAGTAAATTAAGATCACTAGGCTTTCAGGAGAGTTATAAAATAACTATAAAACGAGGGGCCGTGCAGAAATAGGAAAGCTAATAGCTTTTATTAGGCCAGGTGTGCTGGATGGTGGAATGTGCAAACTTCCCCATTCAACAGGACTGTGCATCAGACATGCTAAGAAAGAAGATGTTTCCTGCTAACACCACTACATTCACTTACATTAGACCCTCGCATAACAAGCAGTTTGCTTAAGAGAAAATCCACTTAAAGGAAAAAATTTCCGGAGATAGGGAGAAATTGCTTAACTGAAACACCTATGGGGCAAATCCGTGCAACAGAAAAATGGTCGCGATTAGGAATTAATCAGTTTTCAATGCATTCCTAGGGGAAATTTGTACAAAGGAAAATTTGCTTGACAGAATTTCATTTGGAACGAATTAATTCCTTTATACAAGGTACAACTGTATTTACTTCTGCAAGCCCTGTGTAACTGGGAAGTCAACATACAGTCTAAAGAACGACAGGGTCACAAAGTCACAACAGAAACATAGAATAGTGGAGTTAGAAGGCCATTGTGCCCGACACCCAGTTCAAGGCAAGAATCGAAATCAAAGGAGATCTGCCAGGTGGTTGCCCAATTTTCTCTCGAATGCCTCCAGCATTGGAGCACTCACCACTTCTAGAGGTCATTGGTTCCATTGCCGTACTGCTCTAATGCTGAGGAAGTTTTTCCTAATATTCATTTGAAAGCTGGGTTCTCTTAACTTGAGCCCACTGTTTCTTGTCCTACACTCTCAGATGATCAAGAACAGATCCTGCCCCTTAGGAAGGCTATGATAGCCCTTCAAATATTTGAAGAGTGCTGTCCTATCACCCCTCAGTCTTCTTTCCTCTGGGCGAAACATCCCCAGTTCTTTCCGTCTTTCCTTACAGGGCTTGGTTTCCATCCACCTGATCATCCTTGACGCCCTCCTCTGACTTTTGTCAGCAAGGCAGGGGGACAATCTGTCTCATCTCTGCAACAAAATGGTTGGCTGTGCAAGGAAGCAGAAAAGAACCAGGAGGGCACCTGTTGCAGTTGGCAGAGCTGGGGACTTTTAAAACAAACAAAAATAAAATAAAATAAAATAAAATAAAATAAAATAAAATAAAATAAAATAATAAAATAAAATAAAAAGGACCATTGACGCAGCCCCAGGGGCTGCCTGGTTGGTGCTCTAAAACCAAGAAAAAAATAAAAGAAAAGAAGCGCCGACCCAGCCTCAGGAGCTGCGCAATTGGCGCCTTAAAAACAAAAAAAATCAAAAGAAAGGAAAAGGAAAAGGAAAAAAGAAAAGAAAAGAAAAGAAAAATCAAGAAAGAAAGAAAGAAAGAAAGAAAGAAAGAAAGAAAGAAAGAAAGAAAGAAAGAAAGAAAGAAAGAAAGAAAGAAAGAAAGAAGTGCCATCCCAGCCCCAGGAGCATGTGGTCGGCGCTCTAAAACAAAGAAATAAATAAAAGAAAATAAAACGAGTACCGACCCTGCCCCTGGGGGTACGCAGTCAGCACTCAAAAAACAAACAGAACAAAACAAAACAAAACAAAACAAAACAAAAAAGAGATGCTGGCCCCAAGCCAGCACCTCCAAAAGCCCCTGACTGGGGACTTTTAAAACCAAAATGAAATAAAATAATATAAAATAAAATAAAATAAAAAAGGAGTGCTGACCTGGCCCCAGGGGCTGCGTTGTCAGTGCTCTAAAACCAGGGGGTTTTTAAATAAATAAATAAATAAATAAATAAATAAATAAATAAAAGAAGCGCCGACCCGGCCCCAGGAGCCACGTGGTCGGTGCTTTAAATAATAATAATAATAATAATAATAATAATAATAATAATAATAATAATAATAATAATAATAATAATAATAATAATAAAGGAGTGCTGACCTGGCCCCAAGAGCACATGGTTGGCGCTCTAAAACAAACAAGCAATTGATGGAGGTGCTGCTTGGGAAAAAACAACATTGGCAGCTTCCCTCTCCTCCTTTCCCCCGGCGAAGGATTGCCAAGCCTTAGCAGGGCAAAAAGAGGACTGCTGGCAGGGTGGCGCATGGCTTCCTCCTCCTGCTCCCCCCCTCCAGGCGCCCCCAGATTGCTGCGTGCCCCAGGGCAAATACACTCTTCCGCCCCTCCTTAGTTACGCCAGTGTTTATATCAAAGCCAACTTCCCCATAAGAAATAATGCAAACTCGGATGATTCATTCTGGGGGCCCAAAGACCACACACTGTGCACACAAAATGCCAAAACTCACAAAATAAATGGGCTAGAAGTCCATGTCCACACCATGGTTTAGGTACCTGGTTGTGGAATCTGCTCTGCTTGGGACTAACAACTGGATTTTATTCTGTGTTTTGAATGTGACAATAAAAAATGCAGTTTGCAGCCATATACACACTTGACTAGCTGCCCCATGAAAATAAATGGTTTGAAAAATAAGAAAGGATGTTGAAAACAAATTCAAGAAGAATATAAAGAAAAATAAAACAACTCCTAACTTGCACTCCCCTTTGAAAACGTTCCTGGCTGGTGCAAGGGAAACCTCCGTTCCTCTCTCCTCCCTCTGCTTTGGAGGCTGCCTGAGATGGAATGTTCCAGACAATTGCCCACAATCCAGCAGAAGGTGGGGAAGAGAGCCACCATTGGCTCACTTGTGATCATGTGACCTGCTCCAGTTACTTGTATTGCAAAACATTGCTTGTTGATCAAAGCAAAATGTAGAAGAAATGTTTGCTTGTCTTGCAAAATGCTCTCAAACCAAGTTACTTGTAAACCAAGGTATTACTGTACTTTTGCAGGTATATTGACTATCCTGTGAACAGTGCAAATCAATCCCATCTCTCTTTGTTCTGATTTTGTTAGGAGCTCTTGCGGGGTCCAATTGTTAGATAAAAGAGGGATAGGAATCAAATTACCTAATCAAAAAACACATCATTTTTTGCACTGATTTTCCAGCATGGGCAGCTGAAGATGCTGAAAGGAACTGCACTGGGATTTCTGTGGAGAAGCCGTTTTAGAGCATAATCCTTGACTTGTCTACCAACTGAAGCTGTGCTGAATTCCTTTATGTGCTTTTGTCCCTGGACTGGGGGGCCTTTAGTTCTGGTATGACTTAATGTCCTCCTTCATCTCATCCAATTTTTCACTCTCATGTTTACAGATCTTAATCACATTGTTATCTTTGCCAGCAGATTCCTCCGGTGACAGGTCTTTAAGATCAACCATGAGAAGAAGATCCTTCAGCAGAACGATATAGCTGCTGACAGAAAAGGACTTTTCCCTAGCCTAATCTTAAACCGCTAGGGAAGCATTTTTTGTTTTTCATTTTGGTTAAGATTGCACCATTAGTCCACAGAACAAAAATTTCAAAAGAGTTGCATGACACAAACTCTGTTCAAACTAATAGCTTTATTGGCTTGAATCCTACTGGAAATTTTTGCTTATATTATGAGAAATCTTATGAACTGTGCCACCAAATTGCCACTAAGGCAGTTACTTCACATCCGTTTTGTTTCTGTACCGCTTAGGAGCAGTACAAAAAATGTTACCTCACGTCCATCGGACAACTACTGAAATTTGTCTCGACCACGCGCCTAGAATGGGTTCTGAGTGGGGCAATCCTGTACCTATTACTGGAGTAGGGTTTTCCCTTGTCACTCTTTGTTCCCACTTTCTGTTCTGAGACAAGACACCATGTAGTAACAACTGTCACGCAACAATACATTCGTTTCTCTCAGAAAACTGTGTCCGTTTTTAAAAAATTTGACTTTGTTGCATTGGCATATGAAACCCTGATGACCAGTAATTCAAAGTATCAAACAAGTTTTAAGCCCCACCCCACCCCCCAAAGGAAAAAGGAAGCTAGACCAATGCAGTGTTTGTCACGGTACAAGACCGTGAGGTAACACTTGTCACGAGACAAGTTATCACGACCATGGGAACACTGAAACAGGGACAAAACCACGTGATTGTACAGTACAACACTAGTCGTGGAACAAAGAAGGACATGAAGTAACCGCCTAAGAAGTGAGCTGCCAGTTGTTTTCCTGGGCATACATTCACAGCAAGATGAAGCAAGCACCAAGAAATGCAGCCATCACCGTCTTAATGAGTAGTACTCCACCATGTCTGGTGAGATGTCACCTATGGAAGGAAAAAAGTCCCCAAAAGGAGTTGGGGCATTGTATTTTGAGCTTTCAGGGGAAGCACAGCTCAATTTGGGGCACCAACAGTCATATCTACTTAGACCATGGTCTTACCAGCATTTTCTTCACAGTTTTGCTGCGGCGAACTGCACAGTAAAAGATCGCGTCCTAACTGCAAAGGGAAGTAAATTGGAGTCCCGGTCGACCATGCCCCTGGAACTGCACTTTCACCAAAATTTCTTAAACCACCACTAGGGGTTGGTTTAAAAACTTCCCTTTTAAATGCTCAATTATTTGCTTCTCTAACGAGGTGCAACCCCAGAAAATATGCAATAATTAGCTTTTTTTTAATTATGCAATGGAGACTTAGAAAATCGACCCAGAAAAAAGGGAAAAGATGCGCAGTAGGCAAGTAGAGACGGACACAGAGCAGAAAAATACTACCCTGGCAACAGGACACTAACTGCACATCAAATACCACATGACCACCCGAAAAAAATATGCATACATTTAAGATGCGCAGAAAACTTCAGTGAGACTGCAGCCTTAATCTCCGCCTTCTCAGATCTGCTTGTATAACAAGCAACCAAGTGATAAAGACATGAACATTTGAACAACTGGGATACAAAAGGTGGAAGTGTTGCTCTGGTCTCCTCCATCATTTCAGATGTAAAAAAAAGGTCTTCCAACAGCGTTTAAAAGAAATTGAGGCAAATTTACTAAGGGGAGCCACACCCAAAATTGTTTAATTTTCTTAATTGTGTTTGTATCTATTGCGTTTGGCTAATATACTGCACAAGGGAGCTTTTCAGTAGACCCTCTCTCCTATTTTTGTAAGAATTGTTTTCGGGATTGTTTTGTTAAATCACTCAAAAGTTACAAATCAAGCGTTTGAGTCCTCCAGAAGTTTTCATAGATTTTCTACTGGCTATCATGAAGGACAGCAATGAAGAAATTTAAAAAGATCATCCACACTCTTGTGTTTCTGAGCACTATGTAGGGGTGTGAAAACACATGGCTCAACAGGGTAAACAAAGAGCCTACCAAAAATAATGCATTCCCTACCATTGGCCCAGAAAGGTGCGTAACAGCTCTTAAAGGGGAAGGATGGACCATTCTAAGTAGAATAACTTGTGAGTGAGATCTGCACCCCCTCACACACACACACAATTCAAATTGCAATCCATCTACCATATCTCTATGCCATTGCGGACAGGCCCTCATTCTACCCTGGAAGCAAAACGTGGTGGTGCATAACATTAACATACGTGAAGAAGAGTTCTGGAGTATCTGAAAGCTGACCTTGTTCATAACTTTTTGATCATCTGATGTACCCTCCATGAGAAGAATGCCAAGTGCAGTCATACTAAAGGTCAGCTTTGGTAATAAAGGGTGGCACAGTGGTTAAATGCCTGTACTGAAGGTAAAACTGTTCAATCCCAGGTAGCAGGCTCAAGGTTCACTCAGCCTTCCATCCTTCCGAGGTCTGTAAAATGAGTACCCAGCTTGTCGGGGAGGGGAGAATGTGTAACCTGAATACTGTAATTAAACTGTAACAGTATTACAACTTGACCAGAGTTGTTGAAATGGTACAAAACGTGTGCAGCAAACCACCAGGGGTCCCCTAATTCCTGTTCTGCGTTGAACCTTGAACCAACGTTCCCTTCATGGGCAAGGTGATCGAGAGGGTGGCCGCGGTGCGGATTCAATCTTTTTTGGAGGAACAGCGGTGCCTGGATCCTTGCCAGTCCGGCTTCAGGCCTGGCCGGGTCAAACAGCTTTGGTCTGCAGGATGACCTTATCCGGGCGGCCGACAGGGGTTGCTCTACCCTGTTGGTTCTCCTGGATCTGTCAGCGGCCTTTGATACCGTCGACCATATCCTACTGGACCGGCTCCTGGAGGTGGGGATCGGGGGCACTGTTCGCAGTTGGCTCCGGTCCTTCCTTCAGGGCCGGTCTCAGTATGTGCAGCATGGCGGAGAGCTGTCGGCCCCGTGGACACTCCCGTGCGGGGTTCCGCAGGGCTCGTCTCTCTCCCCCATGCTGTTTAACATCTATGTGCAGTCATCAGGAGATTTGGGCTGCGTTGTCACCAGTATGCTGATGACACGGCTCTATCTCTGTTTTTCCACCTCTGCAGTGGAAGCTGTCCGGTCCCTTGACCAGTGTCTGGAGGCGGTCATGGCCTGGACAGGGCCAACAGGCTCAAACTCAACCCTGAGAAGACCGAGGTGATGTTCTTCGAGAGCTCCCCGTCTGGGTAAAAGCCTGGAGGGTGTTTCCCTCCAACTGGCGGAGAGGGTTCGGAACCTGGGCGTGATCCTGGACCCGGCCTTGTCCCTGGATGCCCAGGTGGCGGCCGTGGCCAGGACCGCATTTTTCATCTTCGCCAGATCGCCCAGATTCGCCCTTACCTAGATGGGGACTCCCTGAGAACAGTGGTGCAGGCGCTGGTGATCTCGAGGCTGGACTATTGCAACGCTCTCTACATGGGGTTGCCCTTGACTCTCCTCCGGCGACTGCAGCGGGTGCAAAATGCAGCGGCCAGACTGGTGGCGGGTGCGCGTCGCTTTGACCGCATCACCCGGTGCTGGCCCGGATTGGCTACCCGTTGCCTCCCGGATCAGATTCAAGGTCCTGGTTTTAATTATAAAACCCTCCATGGCCTGGGTCCGGACTACCTGGCGGAGCGGAACAGTATCTCCCGAGAAACCAGGCGGTCCCTAACCCGGAACCGGGCTTTCTCGGTGGCCGCCCCATCTTTATGGAACTCCCTGCCCAGCCGCTCTGCAGAGTCCCTGCTGGCCTTTCGTGGTGAAATATCCTATTCCGCGAGGCCTTTGGCGACCTAGCTTAGCCCTCCCCCTTTTTTTTTTTTAATCCGCCATCGATAACTTGCTGAATCCTATAGCAGCAGCGAGTTCAGAATTTAAGGGTGCGCCTTCGCCTCTGCTTTTTTAATATGTTTTATTTTAACTCCTGTTGACCTGTTGGTCTTGTCTCCTATTGCTCTGTTATGTATTTTCTGCCTGTATTTGCTGAATTGTTCAGCCATGTTCGCCGCCCAGAGTTCCCGTTGGGAAGATGGGCGGGATATAAATTCAACAATAAATAAATAAATAAAATAAATAAACCAGCCTTGGGAGCAGACCCCTCTCCCGTCCCACTTTATCTAAATCAGGGATTATTCAAGACATTGTTTTTTTTTTTTTTTTTTTTTGAGAAACGCAGCTCTTAAGTCTGGGAGAAGATTCCCATCCATTTACTATTTAATTTGGAGTGAAATGTATGTGATGACTTTGTGAGAAGCAACCAATCTCTTTAAAAAAAATTTTTTTTAAAAATTTCCCACACATAAAGAGGCAACTAAAAGGGATGGGGTCAGGGTCAGGGTTCTAAAGGTAAAAAGCAAATACAAAAGTGGTACAGGTGATACCTTTAGGCTACTATAAAAATAACAACACATTGCTAATATTTCGGGTAAAAAGGGAGAGCTTACTTGGCATGTTTACACTGTTTTGACAACAGGTATGCATCTATTAGACTATTGGAGCCATTTAGTTACAACTTTCTTTTTCGTAAAAATTGTAGAGTGGTTTCCAGCTTTCTGTTGCCTTTTGTAAATCTTTGTCTTTCAGCAGTTCTGATAATATATCCGTCTCTGCTGTTTCAAAGCATTTTCCAAAGAGCTCGTGTCGGTTGAACGTTTCTACTGATTGCCAGTGTTTCGCGAATAAAATTCCTGCTATAGTTATCGTATGCATCGATAAATATAAAAGCAACCAATCTTAAGAGGCTTGCCTCCTGTCAAAAATTCGTAACAATCGCTCTGCATCCTTCGCTTTACAACGGTGTAGAACTGAGGTCTGGAGTGCCAAGCCAGGCCGCTACCTTCAGAAATCCCAGATGCTTTATCAGTTAAGCTGCTGCCATTTGGCCCTTCAAGTTCACCTCCTGGTTTTGATTCAGGGGCAAAGGATTCAGATTGCTCTGCTTTTACTTAGAAGATAATTCAACAATCTGCACCACCGTCCCCTCCTCCTTTCCATTTTTTTTTTAAAAGAGGCAACTGATGATTATTCTTGTCTTACTGGAGTTAAATGCCTGCAATTTTCTTCACGGCTGCACACGAACCATAAGCGAACAGCTGCTGCTTCAGAAGGACACGAGGTCTCCTAGCATAAACTCAGCCAATATCATTGCCATCACAAGGTCATAAAACTGATGGATTATAAATACAATCCATGCATTTGTTTACAGCTAACATTTTTGGGTCCTGGGTAATTAAAACATTAGCCATTTCTCAGAGTGATTGTTCACAGGTGCCGCTCTGCTGATAACTGGAGGAGCAGAACCAGGAGGTCAGCAACTGAGTCGTAAGGGAAACCACCGTTGGGATCCATATGGGTAGCAGAAAACAGGGCAGTAATGGATTCTGTAATTGCTTCATCCCTTAACCACACCAACTCAATTTCCTTGCAGGAGACAGATATCTAGTCTCGTGCACTCCCAAACGCATCTGGTGGGGCCCCTGTGAGATACAGGAAGCTGGACTAGATGGGCCATTGGCCTGATCCAGCAGGGCTCTTCTTATATAAAGCCAGGGGGAACGGGTCTGAATCCCACAGAAGAGACACTTTTGTGCCCCACCATTTGGATGGAGGTGCAGAACCGCCCCATACCACTTACAGGCTTTCTGTCCTAGCAGTAGCACAGCTGGCCAACCAAAAGGATGAAAAAGAGTGAAGGATCGGGAGTGCGGTGTGGCTTGGGAGAGGAGGAAATTTTAATATACCTCTCCTCTGTCCACCCAGAAACACTGGGGCAAAAATAGGCAAGCTTCTGGGTACCCAGAAGGACATTTCTCAAACTGGAAAGCTGCTTTTGAAGCTTTCCTGATAGACAACATCCTCTATCAAGATTGCATTTTTGGTACAATGCTTTGATAAAGATAGCAACTTGCGATCAAAAGCTTAGCTTACTTTTTTTTTTTTGCTTTAGTAGTCTACTTTTGAATTTGTTTTATTGGTCACACAGCTCAACCCACTTTTTTTTTAACCTCTTCGGAAAGGGTGTCCTACCCAAAGAGAATCCATCACTGGAGGATGAGTCATGGACTACTTGACTTCTTTTCTTGGGCGATGGAAGCATTTCACTACACATCTGGGTAGCTTTGTCAGTCTGCTTGAATGAGTAGTGAAATGTTTTGATTGCACAAGAAAAAGAAGTCCAGTTGCCCTGACTCAACTTCCAGATAACTTCACCTGGATGACTGAGAATCTTCGCAGACATTACTGGAGGAGGGGGAGGCGGATTGTGCCTGATAAGAACATAAGAACATAAGAAGAGCCCTGCTGGATCAGGCCAAAGGCCCATCTAGTCCAGCTTCCTGTATCTCACAGTGGCCCCACCAGATGCGTTTGGGAGCGCATGAGACTAGATATCTGTCTCCTGATACCACTCCCCTGCATCTGGCCCTTGAAGTACCCTGGTTTAAAGCCTAGAGATTACACATCTCCATCATGGTTTGTAACCCGTGATGGACTTTTCCTCTAGGAATCTGTCCAATCCCTTTTGAAGATGGCCAGATGCCATCACCACATCCTGTTTCCATTTTAAAAAATTTTTCTTTTGTTTCTTACTCTGCACTCAATTTGAATGTCCCCTATTCTTATTGATGATGGTCAATTTGTTTTCTGACTGAATCATTCTTTGCAACCCAAGAGCAATTAAAACCAACGCCACCTTGGCTCTGACCGATCTTAATTAGGCAGCATCCCATTTTGTTCCAGCGTGTGCCTCATCCCGAGGGCTGACATTACCCCAGTGGTGCAGACCACCTGCGGACCTCCGTAATCCTATGCATCTTGTCAGGATGATGAAGGAGCAAGTTTGAAAACGTTCAGGAGCTGTGCCTTCTTTCCCTTCCATCAGACTTCTGGAAACTTCCCTGGCATGAAGAGTCACCATGGGGGAACCTCCCACATGCACCATGGTTTGTCACAAGGCTCTCGCAATGCAAACAGGAGGGTGGCATGTTTTGGTTTCCCAGAGTGCCAAATCAAAATGGGAACACCGGCCTTCAGGGGCACATATCTGTTCCCTGACGACCCCCCCCTCCACCTGCCTTGCCCCTTCCCCTGCCGTTTAACGGTCCCATTTTGCAAGGGTATTTATTTATGGAAGGAATGGCTAACAGACACGGGAGGTTCCCGGAGACTAAACAGCCGAGTTGCAAGGACTTTTTTTGGGGGGGGGGGTCTGGCACTTTAAAGAGAGAATTTGCGAAGATTTATGTCGGTGTTTTTAGCCAGGCCCTTCAGGAGACACAGGGTCTAATGAACAAGAAAACAGGAGCTCCCTGTCAGGGTTAAGGACCTCTTGCCTCCTCCGTTTTCCAAGCTTAAACTTTTCCCATCTTCCAAAGGTGAGGCGGTACCTCAACCAGGCCTCCTGTGAAAGGTCCCCCACCTGCTCCTTTTCTGGAAACATCACAGAAAGTCGGTGAGAGAATAAATCTTCTGAAAGCTTCTCTGCCTCAGTTTGTTCAGCAACCTCTGCGTTGCAAAAAAATAAAATAAAATAAAAGGTGTGGGGGAGCTTTTTGACCTGGTCCAGGCATTTTCAGTAGCATTTGCACCAGTGAATGTATTAATAAAAGAAAGCAGGAGGAATGACTGAGAGTTACCAAGAGACGTGAAGGCCTGGGGAAAAAAACCCAGAAAAATTCAGGGGGGGGGGGCGGGACGGTTATTTGTTGTTGTTTTCCTGAAGCCTTTTGTGGTTTTTTCCCCCTAAAAATTGGAAACATTGAAAAAAGAAAAAATTGATTATGGAATGTTTTATTTTAACATTTATTTAGTTTTATGTTTATTTTAGATTATTTGTACCCCACCTTTCTCCTTGGAAAAGGACCCAAGGCAGCTTACAGTAATAATATATAGTCCAATACAATTAAGACATGTTCAAGTATTTGAGAACAAGGAATTATAATAATAATAATAATACCTTTATTGTCAATGTACAACATGTGCACAATGAAATTGGCTGAGTCTCCCTTGCCCACCCCTACCCCCATCCCACTGCTATCTCACTAGCAACCACTCAGTCTTATTGCACCGTGTACTTGACACAGAATGCGCCAGCCCACAGGTCAGTCCTTCTATGCTTGTCATGGAATTATTTCCCATTCAGCAGTCTGACAGCCCATGGATAAAAACTGTTCTTTTTGTCTGTTGGTGCGGCAGTCTACACTACGATATCTTCTGCCTGATGGTAGCAGGGTGTGAAGGAGGAAATCAGAGTGAGCCGTCTGGTCTGAAACATCGCGAGGATGACAAGACGGAGAAGGGCGATGATAAAGGGTTATCAGAGGACTTGGATAAAATAGGGTTAGCCGAGTCGGGAATAGAGACAGAGAAAGCGTCAGGGATTAGGAAGAGGTGTATATGAGAGAGAGGCATTATGGGTGTCAGAGGAAGATGAGGAGGTGTGGATAGAGCGCGCGGAATCGGGGGCAGAGGAGAAAGAGTGTGAGACACCAAGTGACAGTTGGAGAAAGCCGTTAAGAGATATAGGCACACAGACAGAGGAGAGAGAGAGAGGAGATATGATGGGGATTGGTTTAAAGTAAGAGAAACCAATGAATTCACTTGGTCGGTTCATGTAAGACCAGTTAAGTGGCCAGGAGATCGGGAAAGGTTTAGTCCAGGATGGAGCAGAGGCAAACCGGAGAATCCTATGGCTCAGTGGGCCAAACACCCCTGCTGCGGCATGCCGTGTATGGGACGAGGGATGCGCCATCACCCTTATTTCTAAATCTCCCTTCAAAAGAAGGCACTCCATTTTGGTTAGTGTTGGAAGAATCTGTGTTTAATGACGTTAATGTAACAAAGTCAAGAGATATACCACAAGTGTCTGAAAATAACTTATGTTCCAGTTCTGTTGATGTTAATTTAAATAAAAATCCTTTTGAAGTTTATTCGAGAATGGACTCTGGACTATGTTATGGGTCGGAACCGGTACCTGAGAGGATTGAACCCTTACACAGGGTAAAGAGGTGCTGACCGGGGTGTGAAGAATTTTTTCAACCCTCCTGAGGCAATGATTCCTAGCGATGTTGTCCAGTGCACTTAGGGGACAGCCCGTGATATTTTGAGCTGTGCTTACCACCCTCTGTAGTGTCTTCCTGTCAGCAGCTGTCAATCCAGCATACCAAACGGTAATGCAGCATGTGAGGATGCTTTCCATTGTGGACCGGTAAAAGGAGGTCATCAGTTGTTGTTTCACTTTGTTCTTACGCAAGACCCTGAGGAAATGCAGTCTCTGCTGGGCCTTCCTGGGCACTTTGGTTGTATTGATTCCCCAGGAGAGGTCTTCACTGAGGTAAACTCTCAGGAATTTAAAGGAAGAAATGCCCCTTGAGGTCTCTACCAACTCTGAGGAAATGCAGTCTCTGCTGGGCCTTCCTGGGCACTTTGGTTGTATTGATTCCCCAGGAGAGGTCTTCACTGAGGTAAACTCTCAGGAATTTAAAGGAAGAAATGCCCCTTGAGGTCTCTACCAACTCTTTGATTCTATGATGTTGTGCATGGAATGCTGGTGACATGGCAATGCTAGTCATGGCTGGAAGAGGGAGGGGATCAGGACTGAGCCGAGTAACTGCCAAGCCAAAACACAACCCCCAAGTTGATTTTCTACACCATTTAATTTTTGAGGGGGCTCTTGAGTGCTGGGTTGTTGTTTTTTCCAATCTTTGAAGTGAGTATCTCTTCAGCTGCATTTCATTATAATGATGCTTGTTTCCCAGTGGATTGGGCCCAAATGCTCTGTGGCTTTCTTTCTCCATACCTTGTCCTTGCTTGCTAATCATTGACATCTTCAAACATTCAGTCTGCATCCAGCTTTGCCTCAGATGTCGAATGGGAGTCCTCAAACAGTTGCCTTGCCCTTGCAGGCTGCGGTTTCAGGCAGGCCATTTTGATAACCACTGGTGGTAAAAAAAATGAAGGAAGATGAAGGAGAAAGAGAGAGAGAGAGAGAGGGTGTGGACTCAAAATGCCGTTCTTCCAGCCTCCTAGTTCTTAAATTAGATTGATGAGCATAAACACTACAACTGGAAGGCTTTTCAGCTCGATTGCAATTATCCTGGAAATGGTCTACAATTACCAGCAGCTTCTCCAAGCCAGAAATTATCTTCTTAGGCTCTCCTCCAGATGGGTCAGCTGTGAAAATGTCACTTGGATATAGGCAGCACAACCACCACGCTGACCCACAGGGGAGTGCAAAAGGAACGGATTTGAAGAAAAGCAGAGGGAGGAATCAAAATATGTTCGCGTTGCGCAATAGATTGATATTTGTTCAACCTTAGTAAACCGCCCAGAGTAGCCATGCCGCTAGATGGAGCAATATATAAATTTAATACAGTAAACCCACCACCACCATCTATCGTGGGACTTAGGGACCCACCCAACCCGTGATAATTGAAAATCCGCAATATGCGGATGCAGGTAGGGTGGGTGGGCACAATTCTAAACATCGCGCGCCGCTCCAGGGGGGTGCAGGCGAGTGGCACACAGTGTTTAAAAAGGGTTCTCGGATATGGAGCCAGGAGCTTGGCTCCACGGCCCAGAGCCCTTTAAACATTGCGCGCCGCTTGCCTGCACCCTCCAACGGGAGTGCGGGTGAGCAGTGCGCAATCTTTAGAAAGGGCTCTCGGCCACGGAGCCAAAACCTTCCCCCTTTCCCTCAAGCCCTTTGGAGTACTGTGGTCCCACGATATAGTGGGACCGCAGTATATGAACCACAAAAGGACAGGAGACCACTTTAAACAAACAAACAAACAAATAAATAAATAAACAAATTAGCACTGCTCCATGCCACTTTAACTGCAGAATCCCGGGTCTCAAGGTTTGGTGAGATCTTTAGTCTTGGACTGCCTCTTTCAATAGCCTCACAGTCGACACGGCTAGAGGTGGGCAAGGACGGTGGAAGCCAGGATTCAACAAAAATAGAAAGTTTTTTCCTCCTTTCTCAATAAATGCTGCAACCTGGTTCCCCCCCCCCGAAGGAGAACAGTGGGAGGGCTGAAACAGGGGAGATGAGGACAGAAAGACAAAGCAAAGGGTTTCAGATGGCACATGGTTAAACTATGGCTTAAAACTATGGTATTCTGCTGCAAAATAGAGTGAATAGAGAAGGGCACAAAACGTAAAATGGCATTTCGTTTCATTTTTCATTTGGTCCCCCCCCCATTTTGTTTTGTTTCGTTGAAAATGATTTTTTAAAAAAATGTTTTGTTTTGTTTTTTGTTTTTTTATTTATTTTTCTCTTTTTGACAACTCGTTGGGGCCTTGCTGATGATCAGCACTTGTTTTTTTTTTTTTTTTTTTACAAGTGCCAGTCAGGTGGCACATGGGACCCTGCTGGTTGGGCCTCTTCACTCTTGAACGATGGCACCTAAAAGGTGACCTGATTGAACTTTATAAAAATCATACATGGTGTGGACAAAGTAGATAAGGAAAAGCTGTTTCCCCTATCGCACAACACTAGAACTGGGGGGGGGCACTCCATGAACCATTTGGGTGCTATATTTCAAACAAATAAGAGAAACTACTATTTCACCTAGAGGATCACTGGTCTGTGGAACTCCCTGCTAGAAGAAGTGGGGACAGATTTAAGAAAGGATTGGAGAGGTTCATGGAGGACACGGGTATATCAATGGCTATCATGATGGATGCCTAAGGACAACCTCCGGGTTGGAGAGACAGGCAGGATATCTCTCCATGCCATTTGCAGGGAATCATAAGCAGGTGAAGAGATCTGCTTGGGAATACCCTGAAGCAAATGGTGAGCCACTCTGTGAGACAGAATGCTGGACTGGATGGGCTGTGGCCTGTGCCAGCAAGGCTGTTTTTATCTTCTTATGTAAAAGAAAGTTGGGAGAAGCCTCTCTAGGTGCTTCTAGGTGCCTGGGGGGGTATGTGACTTTCCCAGGGCAGCCCTCTTTGGGGGTACATAGCTCAGACCTCTGAACCCCATTCATGGCCAGACTTGTAGAGGAGAGGCAGAGAAAGCACCCCTGAATATCTGGGGCTTCTAGATGCCACGAGGAGGGGGCTTTATAGCATTTTAAAGGGGAGGTGGATCAATTCATCACTGAAGTACATCAATATGTGTTGATACATCAATGCATTGATTTGTCAGCCCTCATGAATCACGAATCCTGAGGAATCACCTTTTTTAAAAAAAATGTCTCCCCATCTCTAGTCAAGAACAAATCCTGCTAGACTAATCTCATGTTTTATAGGGCAACCTCCCTGACAGACGGTGGGAATGCAATATTATCCAATCTCTGCTTGGTGCAAGGCATTGTGCAATGTCTTGTGTTCATTACTGGCTCCAAGTTCTCTTTCTTCATGCAGGTATCTTGCAAGGAGGTTTAAAACCCTTTGGCTCCTGTTGGACAAGGATTTCTCTCCAAAGGGTTTTGATCCAAGACAACTTTTTCATATAATGTAATTTGGAGTGGAGCTTGACTTGGAGTGGAGTGGAGCTTGGGTGGAGCTTGATTTTAAAATTATTTTTTAAAAACTCCTTTGGTTTCAAGATGCAGCCATCTGCGGTTTTCATTCTCAGTTGCACTCGGCAGTCACCTCTTATCTTTTTGGCAAAAATGATTACGAAAGCTTTCTAAGCACTTTTAAGTCATCCACAACATCTCCCCTGAGTTTTCTGAGTGTTCAGAAGTGTGCCGTTCATCTTTCCTTAAGTCTGGATCCCGGTCTGCACATCCTTGAGTCATGGAAGGCAGGGTGAACAAGGAGTCAGGCCCCTGCTTGTTTTTCTCAATGGGAAAAACAAGGGACAGAAGCCAAGATGTTTGACCACTTCTAAGTCCTTCTGGGGATTAAAGATCCGTGTCATTTACTTCCCGGCCCATTTGTAAGAGCAGCAAGTCCTAAACAAGTGCGGAAAGTTAAACAAAGGAAATACATTCTCTTCATGTACTCATTTCAAGTTTACTCAAACTGTCCATTTCCAAAGCTGTCCCTCATGCTCCTGGCAAACTCTCTTCCCCCGGCCTCTCAAGGAAACATAACGGACATTGCTTCGATGCTCTGTTCAAGCCAAAAGCTTCCCCTCTTGGCCTGCTGAATAAGGCAGGATCCTTGCCGGAGCCAAATACTGACTCAGAAGGTCTGGTTTTCCGGACATGGCACTTGTAGGTTGCAAATGTGTCAAGAAACATTCATTCATTTTATGCATGATTGGCTAAAGCTACCTGGAGGAAAAGTCCATCCCAGGTGACAAACAATGATGGAGATGTGTCATCTCCAGGCTTAAAACCGGGGTCCTTCAAGGGCCAGATGCAGGGGAGTGGTATCAGGATCAGCAGGTGCTGGAAGGAACTTGATGGCACATTGCAAAGATGTATTGATGGCTGTCATCTTCACATTCATCATCTTAGGACTGCAGCGCTGGAAGAGACCTCATGGATCATCAGGTCCTCCTTTGTCAAGAAACTGGCCATGTTCAAAGAGGAATGGTTGCATCATTGGGTGCTGATCCTCATGAAAGAATATTTTCCTTTGCCGTGGTTGGATACGGAGAACTTAGAGAAGCCACTCTGTGTTTCAACTGCTGTCTTCCTGCACATTGCAGGAAGAGATCATAATACGGAACCCTTTCTCATAATACAGAATCCTTTCTCAGCTATGTTGAAAGAATGGCTGAATGTGTGTGTATATGAAACAATCTGAATTTTCCTCCTTCATGATGATGATGATTGGAGGCCATACGCTTCTGGTCTGGATCCATGTGGTCTGAAGTAGAAGCAATGAGTCAAATGGCTAATGTATGAAACAACACTGTAATTTAAAGACGGGGGGGGGTAACATGCAGGAGACCTCAAAGCTCAAAGCTACACTTCCTCTGGAATCACATCTCCACTCCTCACCCTCTCTCTGCTTCTCAAGTGAGACAACATGGCCTCGAGGACACCTCTTGCCAAAAAAAAAACCAAGTAAAAAAAAAGAGAGGGCATCTCCTTGTGATCCTGATTAACATTACTTATTCTTGTGGTAAACCTTTTAACAAAGGCCACAATCTCGCGACAATTTTGCTGCTCTTTTTGCTGCAAAAGACTGCGCAGCAAAAGATCGTGCCTTCACTCCGAAGAGCACTATTTTGGTACTCCGTCCAAACACATCCCCAGAAGCGCACTTTAACCGCAGTATTTTGTACCACCGCTAGGGGTTGTGTTATAATTCTGTTATTGATGCACACTTTTTAACGCCTCAAATGAGGTGCAACCCCAGAAAATTTGCACCAATTAGATTCGTACCCCCTTTTCTGCCACTTCCTGTAGTTCTGCCTTGGTAATTGTTTATGCTACTGAATTGGTGACATACTGGCATGCCGGCACAATTTTTACTGGCTTTCCGCCTGCAATTACAGTCGATTTTAAGAAGCAAAACTGCTACCTGGCTGCAACGCAGGTATTTGCCACAAGGGGAAAAAACAGGGGAAAGATGTGCATTATTATTTATTTTATTTATTTCTTACACTTATTAACCGTACGATTTTTCCATAGGGAACTCTGGGCGGTGTACAGACATCACACAACAGTGACTACCTAAATACAAACGAACCCCAACAATAATAAACAGTCAAAACCTAACACAAAACAATCAGTATACAAATACCATCTAAAAACACACAAAAATAACAAGTAAAATAAACATTGCACCACGAAACCAAGACAGCATTAAGCAAGTCAGGATGGACACAGAGAAGAAAAATACTCCCCTGTCATCGGGGCGCTAACTGCGCATCAAACGTCATGTGACCGCCTGAAAAAATAGCATGCATCTTCTTGAGATGTGCAGATAACGGTAGTTATTTATTCAATATTTATTTTTCACACGAGTATCTTGCTTTTCCTCCAGTGAGCTCAATGCGGCCCAAATGGCTCCCCTCCTCAATGTACCCCTTCTGGTACGTCAGGCTGAGAAAATGTGGCTGGCTCAGCAAGGGAGTGCCCTGGCCGAGGGGACATTTTAACCCAAGCTGCCCAACACGCTGACCAATGGTCCAAGCTGGCTTTGGCTGAACTGAGTCTTTCACAAGGCATCCCCCAGTCTTTTCCCTCACATAAACATGCGCCCATTTCCAGTATCAAACTGGGCATTCCCATGCCAGTCAGAGTTTTGGGTGGACGGCAGGGGGAGGAATATTTTATCCATGGTCATTGGCATGGCCACTGGCTGGGTATCTTGGGAGTTCCCATCTACATAAGAACATACGAAGAGCCGTGCTGGGTCAGGCCAAAGGCCCATCTAGTCCAGCTTCCTGTATCTCACTGGGGCCCCACCAGATGTACCTGGGAGGACACAAGACTAGATCTCTGTCTCCTGATACCACTCCCCTGCATCTGGCCCTTGAAGGACCTTGGTTTTAAGCCTGGAGATGACACATCTCCCTCATGGCTTGTAACCTGTGGATGGACTTTCCCTCCAGGAATCTGTCCAATCCCCTTTTGAAGGCATCCAGGCCAGATGCCATCACCACCTCCTGTGGCAGGGAGTTCCACAGACTAACAACACTCTGGGTGAAAAAATATTTTCTTTTGTCTCTTCTCAATCTCCCAGCCATCAATTTGAGCGTATGTCCCCTAGTTCTGGTATTTTGTGAGAGGGAGAAGAGCATCCCTCTATCCACTTCACCTACAAAAGGAACATCTTTTCAATCACCAACTAAGGAGGGGGGGTAGAGAGAGACAGTGATCCCTCCAGCATCCCTGGTGCAGTCGTTTCATCTTCCCATTGATTTGGAGGATACATCCTGTGCAGTTCCCTTCAGACCCTTGGCGTTTCATGTGGTTTGACATGCCTTTAATTTAGAGAAAAATCAGGTGGGGTCTCTGTAACATGAAACACAAGAGGGGAAGGGAGGCGGGGGAACACACACTTAGGGAGATGCCAAGCCTCTGGAAGGATCTGACAGATGTCAACATGGCAGGGCTGCCATGTCAAACTGTTAATTAGGCGGGTAAACAGGACCAAACGTAATTACACTCCCGGCACAAATATTATTTGATGTAACTACAGCCTGGCTGTGGGCTCTACTGGCTCATCTAAATAGATTACATTATTACGGGAGCAGAGTCTGCAGCAGGTTCGACCCCGGGCAAATTTTCCCCTTCCAGTTGGCCTAATGTTCAACCCTTTGCTTGTTTTTTTTTTTTTGTAAGTAATGAAAATGATGTTCATCACCACAAAAGAATGAATGAAAGAAAGAAATGGCTGTTCAGACGTGAGGTGGGACCTCCCAAGGGGCTCTTCAGGTGGGTCTTGTCTGAGCATCAACCATGACCTTGAGTGCATCTACACTTCACATTGGTATCAGGTTCGTGCCAGTGGTATTGCCCTGGTTCCTTCCTATGGAATGCTCAGAATTTCATTTCTTTTTCTCCCTTTCATTTTAACGTAAACACATACAGAAGAGAAGACTAGCAAAGGGAAAACAGTGATCTTCTTCTTTAACTGCCATTTCCCCATAGATTATTAATCAGTAGCTTCAAGCTGTGCTCACTGTGGACCATTGGCTTAAATTCATCAGCCAGAATGTTCGTCTACGCTACATGCCACACTTCCCATCTATTTTTCCTTGAAGGATAACCTGCAGCAGAGGGTATTTATTATTGCACGTTATGTGACGGAAATATTGTAATTTTCTTTTCTTTATGGTATCGTGAATTTGTAGCTTTTTATTCATACACTGTAATATGGCCACATTAGTGACTCAGGCTGTCCGAGGTATCTTCAGAATTCATCTGTACCGCCACATTTCAAATGCGTTCAGCTTCCTGCCTAATGTAAGGGTCCAAGTCTCAACACAATAGAGAAGCATACTAAAGACATAAGATCGAGGTACAGTGGTACTTTTACTTACAAGCAGCTCTACTTATGAGCAATTCAACTTAAGAGCGGAAAACAATTGGCGTTTTTAACTGCCGCCTTACAAATTTTAGATGCGGTTTGCTCTACTTAATGAATTTTTAAAAAAACAATTTATATTTTATATATATATTTGAAAAATGTTGGCTGAGGGTAAGGCATGTTCAGTGTGCCTGCCTGCCTTTAAAGTGCACTGAACTGTTCTGTTATCAGCTCTATTTATGAGCAATGTGAGTTAAGAGCGGAAAACCAAGCCTTTAATATAAACATGAATATCCTCAAATAACAGAGATATCCCCAAAACTTTATTAATATAGGAAAGAACTTCCATCCACAATAGGTATATTACTGGACATTTCCAAAGCATATGTATTAAGGAAGCATTTATACTATTGCATCTCCAGCATCTGTCTGAATTTATCAATTTCTTCCTAAACAGTTGTTGTGGGGTCCAATATATTCTGAATATTATTTTTTGTTGGATTAGTCTCAATTTCAAATCCAGGGAAACATATTTTATAGAGTCCAATACAACTTTCCATTTTAACTTGTATTTCATTTTCTAATTCCCTATTCCAAACTAGACATGGGCATGACCAGAAAAAATGACGTTTCAAGTTTTTGTTTGTCGGAACGGGTCCATTTCGGGTCGTTTCCGTTTGTCACGAAATTTTTCAAAAATTTGTCGTTTCCATTTGTCGTTTGTCGTTTGTCGTTTCCACCGTGATTTAGCGCGATTTGACTTCCCAGAGCATAGGGGCGTCCCGCAATCAGGGTCGGTGCTAGGTGTTTTTGCACCCTAGGTGGCAGGTGGGGCAGGGGAGATGCGGGCGGCGGGGGAGATGTGGGCGGGTGGCGGTGGCAGGGGGCCATGGGCGGGCGGCAGCCGCGGGCGGGCGGCGGCATGGGCTGCAGGCGAGTGGCGGCGCAGGCGGACGGGCGAGTGGGCAGTTAGGATATCACTTAGGATAGAGGTTCTGTTCTTGGCTTGCACCCCAAATGTGTGTGTGTGCAAGCAAATTGAAGTTGGGAAAATAGAAAATAAATGGTAGTATATAATATATATTTAAAATAAATCCACACCTCCCACTCCCAGTCGAACCTCCCCCTTTATCCAATATCAGAAAAAAATCCTCAAACTGCCAGAGAAGAAATAAAGAATAAACTGCTATTCCCTTCAGCAGACAAAGCTGCAGGGAATCAAAGAAATTATTTTCTAAATTCAATTCCCTCCCTGCCTGTCTAACTAACTTAAATCCTAAAGCCTCCAGCCTCCCTCCTCAATCCCGATCGGATCACACCAGCACCAGCAGCCAGCCCTCCTCCCTCAACCACATCCATACACCGACCCAACTGCGATTTCTGGAAGGTGCCTCGGCTTTTTATGCCCTCCAAGACATCCAGAAGTGTCAGTCAAAAACCTGGTGATGCCATTGGTGGAATGGTTCAAAAAATTTGCATGGTCCCATCCCGTGCCCAGCCCAAATGGGCAGGTCTAAAAAAATAAAAAATAAAAAAATAAAATAAAATCAATACGACATTTTATTGCTATAAAAACCCACTGCTGCTACTATAAAAATTCAGGCATTTAGAAAAAATAAATTTCACATGTTTCTGTGGTGATTTGGTGTGTTTTTTTACCACAATTGCAAAATAAAAATTGCGGTTGCCATTTTGGATCATCCCCCCCACCGCATGGCATGCAGCGAGAGATAGACGACAAGGATGGCCCTCCCCCAGCCTGGTGCAAGCAGCCCAGGACAGGAGAAGAGGGGGGGAAAGGCCGGGGACCCTCTAGAAACCACCCCTCTGGTAGGTGGCAAAGCCTCAGGCAGGCATATTTTCACCTGCTTTTTTGGCCGGGAGTCGGGTTTTTTAAAAAAAACTTTTAAAAACTTTTTCTATGCTTCGCATCGCGCGATCACTGCGATGCCACAAACGGAAACGAAAAACCCAACCAAATTTTTCTTTTTTCAGTTTGAGTTCGAGTTCTGACGGCTTAATTATCATTACCGTTTCCGTTACGTAACGGAAACGATAACCGAAAACGGAAACGACAATTTTGCCGAGTCATGCCCATGTCTATTCCAAACATCTTTAATTTCTTGAATATCTATTTTATAAAAATCTATAAAGTATTTATAAATTATAGTTATTGGTTTAGGTTTCTCTTTTGATCCAATAATTACCTCTAAAAGTCCTGGTGTTTCTGAAGCACTCATTGCAGATGGGCCAAAAACAGACACCAAAAGGTGTTGAAGCTGAAGACATTGCCATTGTGTATTTGCAGGTAGGTTATATTTAGAATGCAAAATGGCAAAAGGTAGAAAATTATCATCTATGCCTATTAACTGATCTAAAGTAAATATGCCACATTCTACCCACTTTTTCCACATAAAGGGCTGTTTCTCAATTCTTAATATTGGGTTTCCCCATATACAGTGGTACCTTGTATAAAGGAATTAATTCGTTCCAGTGAAATTGTGTTAAGCAAATTTTCCTTTATACAAATTCCCATAGGAATGCATTAAAAATGGAGTAATCCCATTTTTATGTTGTACGGATTTTCCCCATAGGTGATTATGTTAAGCAAATTTCTCCTATCTCTGGAATTTTTATGTTGTACAGATTTTATGTTATACAAACTGTTTGTTATACAAGGGTCCACTGTAGTTGTTTTTTAATGGGCATATGGATCAAATTGTAATTCACACAATGGTCAGAAGATCTGCGACAACTAGCCTCATTTGAACGAATATCATATAGAAAGCAACTATGAGAGGATATCTACATAGATATATGGAAGCCCTTTATTGACTCATTGTAAATATATAAGGCAATTTATAATGGATGTATTATATGATCTTATGGTGTATTGACCTTTGCTTTCTGTCTGCTTGTTTTTGTTTCTTTAAATGTTTTTCTTTAATGTAGTTTATGTTATATTATTATGTTAAATTTTCAAAAAGTCAAAAACAAAAGTAAAAAAAACAAAAGTAAAAAAAAAAAAGTAAAAAAAAGGAGTGGAAAACCATTGGTGTTTTTTACTGCCACCTTACACATTTTTTTTTTTTTTTTCTTTCCCCCCCTCTTTTTTTCCCAGACAGATCCCACCTTACAAATTTTAGATGCGGTTTGCTCTAGTTACGATTTTTTTAAAAAAAGTTATGGTTTTTTTTTTTGTTGGCTGAGGTTAAGGCATATCCAGTGTGCCTGCCTGCTTTTTAAAGTGCACTGAACTGTTCTGTTATCATTAGAGATGGGCACAAAATGAAGAAAAATCGGTTTCGTTTTTATTTTTCATTTCGTTACAGAATGAAACAAAAAAACGAAGTGCTCTTTAAAAAAACCAAAAAAGAAATGAAATGGAAATTTTTGTTTTGTTCCCTTTCGTTTTCATTTATTATGAATGACAACCACCGAGATGGATTTAATGATTACAATAATGTCATCATTAGAGAGACTTGTGTAAACTTTTGTAGAAGTTTCTGTTTCCTCAGGTGCTTTCGTTCATTCATCCACTCATTCATAAACATTCACAAATATAGATACACCTACATACCCATCTTCAGTATAATCAGAGCACTTGACAGAAACATGGTCAAAACAGTACAGCACATAATACGTTAAATAGCAGAAAAGGCATCTTCACAGTAACTCTCTGGGCATTGAGGCGCACCTGCTCTAATTGTTCTCGGAGTTCCTGCTCCAACATCAAAGGAAACCATCCCGTTGGGCAAAATCATTTCATGTGCGTGAAACCTTGGAGTTGAAAGGTAACCACAAGGAGAGGTGACGCAAGACATCTGCTTTGTGCAGTAAGTGATGCCGTGTCGGATCTAAAGGTACATTTAGCGGAGACTAGGTGAACTCAGTGACACTTAGGGAGAGACATGATGTGTAATTTAAGTCCTAGTGGATGCGATACATCCATTCCTAGATGTGGCTAGTCCCAGAAAAATAATCCTCTAGGGGTGTCCCACGTAAAAGGTATGTTTTGGTGCACTTTTATGAATTCTGTATGAAGTAATTTTCAACCACATTTTCGACTACTCTTGGAGAGGCTCTCTGGATTGGGGATTGGTGGTCTGGACTTATTTATTTATTTATTATTGAATTTATATCCCGCCCATCTTCCCACGGGAACTCTGGGCGGCGAACATAGCAAAGCAGATCAAGAGATACACACAATTGGATAAAATAAACACAATAGGAAGACATAATCACAAAATCAGCATAAATTAATAGATTAATAAAAACGAATAAACAACTGCAGCAGGGGCACCCTTTAATTAGACCTCACCGCTGCTATGTGGCCACAACCTGATTATTGATTATTGATTATTGATGGCGGAAAAAAGCTAAGAGAGGGCTAAGAGCTAGTCACTGCAGAAGGCCTCGCGGAATAGAATGGTCTTCACCGCAAAAAGGCCAGCAGGGACTCTGCAGAGCGCACTTCGCTAGGGAGGCTGTTCCATAAAGAAGGAGCAGCCACCGAGAAAGCCAAACTCCGAGTATCAACCGCCTGGCTCTCGGAGGGATGGAAAAAGATGTGAGTGCGCCCGCGACTGCCGAACCAGTCGGGCCGATGTTGACCGCTGGGCGATCCGCTCCGCCAGGTAGTCCGGGCCCAGGCCATGGAGGGCTTTATAAAACAAAACCAAGACCTTGAATCTGATCCGGGAGGCAAAAGCCAATGCAGCTGGGCCAGGACTGGGTGATGCGGTCGTACAATTCTGCGCACCCGCCACCAGTCTGGCCGCTGCATTTTGCACCTGGCAATCGCCGGAGGAGAGTCAAGGGCAACCCCATGTAGAGAGATTACAGTAGTCCAGCCTCGAGATCACCAGCGCCTGGACCACTGTCCTCAGGGTCCCCTTTCTAGATAGGGGTGAATCTGGGCGATCTGGCGAAGATGAAAAAATGCGGTCCTGGCCACGGCCGCCACCTGGGCGTCCAGGGACAGGGCCGGGTCCAGGATCACGCCCAGATTGCGGGACATCCTCCGCCAGCTGGAGGGAAACACCCTCCAAACTGAGGAGGGGGCCCCATAACCAGACATTTTTAGTCCCGAAGAACATCACCTCGGTCTTCTCAGGGTTGAGTTTGAGCCTGTTGGCCCTGGTCCAAGCCATAACCGCCTCCAGACACTGGTCGAGGGACCGGACAGCTTCCACTGCAGAGGTGGAAAAACAGAGATCAGAGCTGACGTGTCATCAGGAGATGATGACAACGCAGCCCAAATCTCCTGATGACCCCAGCCAGCGGCCTTACATAGATGTTAAACAGCATGGGGGAGAGAGACTAGCCCTGCGGAACCCCGCAATTTGGAGTGTCCACGGGGAGACAACTCCCCCATGCTGCACATAGATGGGCCTTTGGCCTGAGGGAAGGACCGGAGCCAACTGAGAACAGTGCCCCGATCCCTACCTCCAGGAGCCCTCCAGTAAGATACCGTGGTCGCACAGTCGGTGTTGTTCTGGATCCAGGAGAACCAACAGGGTAGAGCAACCCCTGTCAGCCGCCCGGATTAGGTCATCTTGCAGCTTACCAGAGCTGTCTCGGTACCCGGCCAGGCCTGAAGCCGGACTGGCAAGGATCAAGGCACCGCTGTTCCTCCAAGAATGATTGAATCCGATAATCTCAAGACCTCTCGATAACCTTGCCCATGAAGGGAACATTGGCGATCGGCCGATAGTTGGACAGTTGGTCCGACGCCAGTCCCGGTTTTTTCAAGATGGGCTTGATCACCGTCTCCTTCAGACGAGAGGGAAAACCCCCTCGCTGAAGGAGGCGGTGGCGAATGCGGCCCACTCGGGCATGCTCCCTCCGGCGGATTTAATGAGCCAAGATGGGCAAGGATCGAAGGGGGTGGTCGCGGTTGCGGCAGTGGGCAATAGCCCTGGAGGCGTCTAAAAGAGAGACAGGCCCAAACTCAACCAGTTGAGGAGAGCGGGGGGGGGGTGCAGGAGCTGGGGATGGCGAGGGAGGACTGTGCTACTGGATTCAAAGTCGGCACGGATGGCCTCTATTTTGGATCTAAAAAGACTGCAAAATTCTCACTACTGAAATCAGTAGGAGGAGGCCTAGCCAGACTAGGATTGGTGAGGTCCCGAACCACCCGGAAGAGTTCTGCCTGACGGTTCGAGGCCTCACCAATTCTCAGGGAGTAAAAAGATCTTCTGGCCTCCCTGATCGCTCGGGAGTAGCGCCTAGTCTGGATCACAACAGCAGTCTTGTTATTTGCCGTCCGGATGATCAAAAAGGGGATTGAAAATAAAACAGCCCACATTATAATGCCATTATACAAAGCAATAGTAAGGCCCCACCTGGAATATTTTGTTTGTTTCTATCACCGCATCTCAAGAAAGACATAGTGGAACTGGAAAACGTGCAGAAGAGAGCGACTAAAATGATTACTGGGCTGGGGGAATCTCCCTTATGAGGAAAGGCTAAAACATTTGGGCCTCTTTAGTTGGGAAAAAAGGCACCTGAGGGGGGATATGATTGAGACGTAAAAAATAATGCAGGGCATGAGTAAAGTGGATAGAGGGAAGCTCTTCTTCCTCTCACAAAATACCAGAACCAGTGTTTGGGAGCGCATGGGACTAGATATCTGTGTTTGGGAGCGCATGAGACTAGATATCTGTCTCCTGATACCACTCCCCTGCATCTGGCCCTTGAAGTACCCTGGTTTAAAGCCTGGAGACTACACATCTCCATCACGGTTTGTAACCTGTGATGGACTTTTCCTCCAGGAATCTGTCCCATCCCCTTTTGAAGGCATCCAAGCCAGATGCCATCACCACATCCTGTGGCAGGGAGTTCCATAGACTTACAACGTGCTGGGTGAAAAAATATTTTCTTTTGTCAGTTCTTACTTTCCCAGCCCTCAATTTGAGTGTATGTCCCCTAGTTCTGGTATTTTGGGAGAGAGAGAAGAGCTTCCCTCTATCCACTTTACTCATACCCTGCATTATTTTGTATGTCTCAATCATATCCCCCCTCAAGCGCCTTTTTTCCAGACTAAAGAGGCCCAAATGTTTTAGCCTTTCTTCATAAGGGAGGTGCCCCAGCCCGGTAATCATTTTAGTCGCTCTCTTCTGCACCTTTTCCAGTTCCACTATGTCTTTCTTGAGATGCGGTGACCAGAATTGTACACAATACTCCAGGTGGGGCCTTACTATTGCTTTGTATAATGGCATTATAATGTGGGCTGTTTTATTTTCAATCCCCTTTTTGATCATCCCTAGCATGGAATTGGCTTTCTTCACCGCTGCCACACATTGGGGAGACACCTTCATGGAGCTGTCCTCCAACACACCAAGATCTCTTTCCTGATCCGTCACGGATAACTCAGAGCCCATGAGTTGATAAATGAAGTTTGGATGTTTTGCCCCAATATGCATTACTTTACATTTGGTTACATTAAAACGCATTTGCCATTTCTCAGCCCATTCCCCCAGTTTGGATAGATCCTTCTGGAGCTCTTCACAATCTTCTCTGGTTTTCACCACACGGAAAAGTTTTGTGTCATCTGCAAACTTGGCCACCTCACTGTTTATCCCTGTCTCCAGGTCATTTATGAACAGACTGAAAAGCACCGGTCCCAGGGGCACAGAGCCCTGGGGCACACTGCTTTTCACTTCTCTCCATTGTGAAAAATTCCCATTGACACCTACTCTTTGTTTCCTGGATCTCAACCAGTTCTCGATCCATAAGAGGACCTGCCCTCTTATCCCCTGACTGTGCAATTTTCTCAGCAGCCTTTGGTGAGGGACTGTGTCAAAAGCCTTTTGAAAATCCAGATAGACTATATCCACCGGTTCACCTAAATCCATGTGCCTGTTGACCTTTTCAAAAAATTCTAAAAGGTTTGTCAGACAAGATTTACCCTTACAGAAGCCATGCTGATTTTCTCTCAGCAAGGATGAGGCTTTCCACCATCTTCCCTGGGACAGATGTAAGGCTAACTGGCCTGTAGTTTCCCGGGTCCCCCCTCCTTCCTTTTTTAAAAATTGGTGTGACATCTGCTATCCTCCAGTCCTCCGGCACTGTGGCCGTTTTAAGAGACAAGTTGCATATAACCGTTAAGAGATCTGCAATTTCATTTCTCAGTTCCCTAATAACCCTTGGGTGGATGCTCTCTGGGCCCGGTGACTTGTTCATCCGCAATTTGTCCATTAGTCCTAAAACCTCCTGTCTTTTAACCTGTATTTGATTTAATTCTTTAGTCAAGAATGACTAATGAAGCAGAAGTATTTGAGCCAAATGTTCAATCTTCCTCCTCCATTTCTGGGGTAAAAGTGCTCTAATTTTCTCCAGAGGGCAGTTATGGAGGTGAGAGGATGAGGTGTTTTAAAGTGGATGAATGTAGCGATGCATATGGTCACTGCAGCAAGAATGTAATACGCAAGACATTGGAAGAAGATAGGTGTCCCAAAGAAAGAAGAGTTGTTGAAGAAGATCTTAGAGGTGGTGGAAAGGGGCATCTCATTGTTATTTTTTAAAAGAACAAACAATCCAGAAATAAAATAAATTTTAAAAACTTGGGAACCAAATGGATACAGAATAAGTGTTAAAAATCCACTTTGAAATTAAAAGTCTGAATAATATGTATGTCTGTGAAGATTCTGTGTCATCCAGGTGAGGTTATTTGGAAGTTGAGTCACGGCGACTGGACTTCTTTTCTCATGAGATCGAAATGTTTTGCTTCTCATCCTAGCAGCTTGTTTTCGATCTCACAAGAAATCCAGTTGCCATGACTCAGCTTCCAGATGAATAATATGAAATGTATCTGAAGATAGAGCAACAACCTATATGTAACAAGGCAGGAGATACAAAGTATAACATATTAATGCTAGTATGGATGTACTAATGCAGTGGTGGCAAACCTTTGCACACCAGATGTTTTGGATGACAACTCCCAGAATTCCGAACCTAGATTGCCAATGACAAAGGACCGTGGGAGTTGTGGTCCAAAACATCTGGAGTGCCAAAGGTTCACCATCATTGTACTAATGCATCACCTCTCTCCTAAAAACCCTATTTCCCCTTCCAATTATCCTTCCTTATCCTTGTCCTTCATTATAAAATTATATATATATATATAAACTAGATGGATTATTCTAAAGAGGATGAAAATTAAAATGTTTAGATGCTGGTGGTTGCAACTTGTGGTAGTTTCAAGATGGTCGACATATAATTTTCAAGTCTTGATTATAAGTTCACTGTTGTTTTGCGTAAACATTACAGAGTGCTGATCGGTGAGCTATTCATATACAGTAATACCTCGGATAACGAATGCCCCTGATAATGAATTTTTCGGATAACGAATCACAATTTCCAGGTATAGGGCTCCCTCAGATAATGAATTTTTCATATGAGCTGCCTCGGATAACTAATCACAATTTCTTGGTACAGGCCTGTCTTGGATAATGGATTTTCCTATGGGCTGCCTTAGATAACGAATTTTCCTTATGGGGTGCCTCAGATAATGAATTTTCCTTATGGCCTGCCTCAGATAACAAATTTTTCTTATGGACTGCCTTGGATAATGAATTTCCAGCATGCATCGGTTAAAAAGAGTTACTCCAGGCTGCATCACATTTGTACCTTTAAAGTGCACTTTATAAAGAGTTTTGAGGAAAAAATGTGTCTGTGTCTTTTTCCTAGGCTCCAAAATGGATTAATTAGTTTCCCATTCATTCCATATTTCGGATAATGAATTTTTTCCAGATAACAAATTGCCTCAGAGAATGAATTAAATTCATTATCTGAGGTACCACTGTATATGAAAGACTGTATCTCCCTCTATTAACGTGTTCAGAAATTCAGATCATGAGGGTATGCCTTTCTCTTGGTCCCACCACCTTCACAGGTTCATTGGGTGGGGTCATGGGAGAGGGCCTTCTCTGTGGCTGCTCCCAGACTGTGGAACTCCCTCCCATTGGAGGCCAGGCTGGCCCCATCTTTGCTGTCCTTCCACAAGCAGGCTAAGAGTTATCTCTTCAAGCAGGCTTTTTCTTAGTAACTGGTAGCCTGGGAAGTTTTTTTTTTAAATTGATTGTTGTCCTTTGTTGTTTTAAATGTCTTCTGAGTATTGATTCCATTGACCATTTTTAATACAGTCACCCTCCACCATTTTGCAGTTCAGGTCCTGCGGTCCTGCTATATCGCAGGATCGCAGGATCTGCAACTCGGAGCCATGCGGGGGGCGACGGGGAGCGATCGGGTTGCTCCCCGCCTCCCCCCAGACCCCTCCGAAAAGCCTCGGAGCTGCGCAGAGGGGTGGTGGGGAGCAATCGGGTCGCTCCCCACCGCCCCTCCGAGAAGTCTCAGGCGGCGCAGGCGGGCGGCGGCGGGAGGTCAGATCCTGCAACACCACCTGTGCGCGCCAAGCCAAGACTTCTCAGACAGGTGTGCGATCGCTCCCCTGCCCCCAGCCCCCCTGCCCCCTGCCCCCCACCCGCTTCCGCATATCGCAGATTTTCATGCATCGTGGGTGGGGTGGGTCCCTAACCCCCACGATCATTGGGGGGGTTACTTTATAATACTTGTTTAATTTAAAAAAATATATATATTTCTATACTCACTGTTTTAGCTTTTAAACATGTAAGCAGCCTTGGGTCCTTTTAAGGAGAAAGAGAGGGTAAAATATTTTAACTAAATATACTATGTGTAAGTGAGCATGTTCCTGTGTGTGCATGAATAACTCATCTACACATACATTTGAATATGCATATATTTATGACCTATAAGAATAACTGTCTGTGTCATTCAAATCAGTCCCTAGCACAATCGTTTTTTTTTTTTCTGACAGCAAATATCGGAGCAGAAAAACAGAACCTATTATTTTATTCCCTTCCCAGCTGAAGAGGTCTTGAGCTGTTTTGTAGTGTCTTTGAGATAGTACAAAACTAAAGTGAAAAAGAAATAAAGGGGGGGGGAGATAAATAAAAGGCGAAGGGCAGGTTCCACACTGAAATAACTGACAGATCCTAGTAGAAGATGAAAGGTGTTTTCGCTAACCTTTAATTTTCTTCCTGCTGTCCAAGGAAATCAAATGAGATAACGTCAGGTGTGCATAGTCTCTGTGAAAAGGTGAAACCCTTTTTGTCGTTGGAGTTGGAACAGTGATGGATGCGGCAAGCTCTGCTTGATAATTTCCACAAAAAAAGCTTTTGCTGGTTGTACCTAATTGCTTGCCCCGTGAAGATAACAAGAAAACAAGAAACTTCCACGATTTTCTGCATGAGAAAGAAAGAAAGAAACAAAGAAAGAAAGAAAGAAGGAAGGAAGGAAGGAAGGAAGGAAGGAAGGAAGGAAGGAAGGAAGGAAGGAAGGAAGGAAGGAAGAAACATAACATAAGAACATAAGAAGAGCCCTGCTGGATCAGGCCAAAGGCCCATCTAGTCCAGCTTCCTGGATCTCACAGTGGCCCCACCAGATGCCTCTGGGAGCGCAGGAGACTAGATCTCTGTCTCCTGATCCCACTCCCCTGCCTCTGGCCCTTGAAGGACCCTGGTTTTAAGGCTGGAGATGATGACACATCTCCCTCATGGTATGTAACCTGGGATGGACTCTCCCTCCAGGAATCTGTCCAATCCCCTTTTGAAGGCATCCAGACCAGATGCCATCACCACATCTTGTGGCAGGGAATGAAAGAAAGAAAGAAAGAAAGAAAGAAAGAAAGAAAGAAAGAAAGAAAGAAAGAAAGAAAGAAAGAAAGAAAGAAAGAAAGAGAAAGCTAAGGTAAAAGAACCCCAATTACACTGCTGTGGCTGGTTTTTTTAAATATTTTCATAAACTTCCAAGCACGTGATGCATGGCCAATGTTGACTTGTTTTCTCGTCCAGCAGTTCATTTCGGGATTAATTCCCCCTTGCTGTGTGGGTTGTTTTATTTTGTAGTGATGATTAACCATTTCCTTCCTTATTGTTTTGGCCTATCTGTGGGAACATTGCTGTCAATTTATTTCCTTTGCCAAGAGTTTGGGTTTCTGGGTACTGTGGCCACTTCATGACCACTGTGCATGTACACTTTTCCCTCTCCAATCCTCTTTTCTTTTGAAGGTTTATTGGCATAATTGCCACTGCTCCTACCAAAAACGATATGAATAAATTGCTCAGAAGAAGGCAGATGAAAGGTACAGCCTTCCCCTCTACCTTGCAGGCAATGTTCTGTTCAATTTTCACGGCTCTCTTCCTCATTTGTGCACCGGTTCTGTTGTGATCAGTACTAAAATGATCACTTTGGTTGTGCGGGGAGAGGAGGAGCCCTGCGCAGAAAAGGGCAGAATTGTGTGTGTACGTATCTTAGAGGGAACCTTGCTTGCAGGTGAAAAAGGGCTTTAGCAGAGACATCTCTTGCCTTGAATAGTAAAGAAAGGAGTATTGCATCTCCTTTTTAAAACCTAGACTTCACAGTACTTTGCAGGTCTTTCAAAACCTGCTTCCTCCCCCCAACCTGCAAAGTATCGTGCTATTGATTAATCTCCTTTGCAAACAGGTAGGGCAAAGGAGAGAAGGCTCAGACCTCTCTATGACAGTTACTTCACGTCCTTCCTCAAGCCGAGGTGAACTTGCCTCCGTGTTGAAATCGGTTTTAGTCACGTGACCTAATGCTGATTCTGCCCCTGTTTCTCTGTACTCACGGGCATGCTGATTGAAACCGGCAGTACTTTAACCGCACGTCCTCGATCCTTACCTGGCGGTAAGGAACAAACACAAACCAGGGTGAACTGTTCGAGAAAGAATCTTGGTCGATAAGCGGGGGAAATGGATTCATAAGAAGGAGTTATAATTCCTGTTGTTTGATACATCGAAATACCGATGTTCCTCCCCCCTTCTCAACCCCCCCAAAAAGTAATCGCACTAAGTATTCTCTCAATGCGGGTTAAGAGGAACCGCATGTCCCCTGGGGGGGGGGCAGATCGAGAAGCGGATTGAAAAGATTCCTGAGCTCCAGGACGGGAATCTCTCACCCCGCTTGGAGCACAGTTCAGGGGGCGTGGTCGAGGTGGACTTGGATTGACCCCAGAAGGACGTGAGGTTCCGTTCCTTTGAACCGGTCTCCAGCGGGGCCACGAACTGCAGCTAGAGGGACGTGAAGTATCAGCCTATGACATTATCGATACATCACTTTTGCTATTTTATGTTTTTAAAAGAGCAAGGGGGTGCTGATTGCTCCAAGGAAAAGTAGAGAAAATGAATCAATACAAAATTAAGAGCAATATATCCTGCTATAATGATTCAAACAGAAAGACATGAATCGATATGGTTAAACACACACACACACACACACACACACACACACACACACACACACACACACACACACACACACACACACACACACACACACACACACACACACACACATATATATATTATTGGTACAGCAGAGTTGTGAAAAGCAGGGAAAATCCCTGCCTTGGCTACTTGTTGGACTGGTCAGCTAAATGAATGACAGTCAGCATGGCTGAAACAAAATATGTGCTTATACAGTAGGACCCCAGTGTCCGCTGGGGATTGGTTCCAAGCCTTCCCGTGGATAATGAAAACCGTGGATAAGAGAGAACGCCAAAAGGTCCCCAAAACTGCTGTTTTGCGATAGTAACTTGCTTTACAGCTGCTGTTTTGCAACAGTAGCTTGCTTTACAGCTGCTGTTTGTGACGGTAGCTTGCTTTATGGCTGCTGTTTTATGACAGTAGCTTGCTTTACAGCTGCCCTTTGTGACAGTAGCTTGCTTTGCGACTGCTGAATTATTTTTTAACTCTGCCAACCGTGGATAACTGAATTGGTGGGTAATGAATCAGTGGATACGGGGATCCTACTGTATTTCCACATCTGCTGGATGATGTGAACAGCAGGTTTTGTTCTCATTTGCAAAAATGAGAACAAAAGGGGGCACAGATTTCCATCAGTTTTGTGCCTTCTTTTGTGCTGATAAACTGGTCGATGCAATTTATAGACACAAATTTAGAAATAAGCTCTGCGCGGAGCTGGAGATGGAAATGCAGTACACCACGTCATATTAAGGAAATTTGTCACTACTAGGTATGTGACAAATCACTCCAGCTCCTCTTAAACATGGCCAAGCAATTTCTGTGAATCTACTCTTTGATCTGTGCTTCTCAACCAGACGTGGACCAGGCTGGCTTTAGGATCAAGGATATCTTCAAATGGAGGAATGCTTTCTATCAAGTATGACTCATGGCCACCTTGCATGTGCCGCAATGTTTTGTAAAAGTGGATGCTTCCAAGTTATTTATTTATTTATTTATTTATTTATTTATTTATTTATTTATTTATTTATTTTAATACTTATATACCACCCATCTTCCGGAGGAAGTCTGGGCGGTTTTTACGACAAAGATGCAAACAATGAAAACAATAACAATAATAATAAACTAAATAAAACATCATAATAAAACTACAAAAAAGTAACTGGCGTGATAGCCAGTTCTATGTAGAGCCTTAATCATCACACGGTAGTAGTCAGTCAAGCCAGGAGGTAAGGTAAAGCAAAATTAAAAATAAAATAATAAATAAATAAATAAATGCTTCTTATATACTGCCCCATTGCACGTAAAGCACTCTTACAAGTAATTATGCAGGCTATCCAGTGCCCTCCAACGGCAAGCTGGGCACTGATTTTACTGACCTTGGAAGGATGGAAGGTTGAGTGAACCTTGAGCTGGATACCTAGGATTGAACCCCAGGTTGTGAGCACAGTCATGGCAGCCGCACAGCAGTTTGATCACTGCACCACCAGGCTCCTCAAGGCAAGGAAGAGAGGTACCAGGTGGAGATGGGAAGATCTTCTCGGTTGTTGACCAAACTCCCTGGAGAATCCGTCTCATGGCGAGAGATCGGGATGGCCCCGAGGGAATGGCCACCTCGCCCTTTAAACCTCCACGGGGGATTGGAAGACCTTCCCTGAGGATATCTCAAAAAGATGAGGAATCTGGCTAGTGGAAAGCTGTCCAGACAGTGGAAGGGGAGGCCTCAAAGTGCCACGGCCGTTCAGATGGACTGAATTAGGCCGAGGCCAATGCTGACCGATAGGTATGGCCTCCTCTGAGCGATGTTGAGGATCAAAGACTTGATTAATGGTTGCCTGGGACGACAGGTCCAGAACCTGAAAGGAGACCAGCAGACCTCCTCCTCCTCCCCTTCGTGCCGCCCTAGAAAGGGCCGTGTTCCTGAGTGCGCTAAGTGGATATGGCATGTAGAACAGGCCCGCAGTTGGCAATTAACGTAATGAAACACAGCACAGGCACCTGCTTTGAATGAGTCCAGTATGTGGGGTGGGAAGGGCCGGGCGCTCCCTTGGTGGAAGAGATGGCCCCCTGAACCTGAAGAGGTGTGTGTGTGTGTGTGTGTGTGTGTGTGTGTGTGTGTGTGTGTGTGTGTGTGTGTGTGTGTGTGTGTGTGTGAGCAAACCTCTGCTTCTCTTTAACCACATAATCATTAAAGAGCAAAAACCTTTCCTCCTAATCCTGCTCTTCCCCCCGTCACACACCCACACACCCCGCCCACCCCTCCTGTTAAACAGGCCAACATGTGGATGTTAGCATAGCTGAACTGCTTGGCATTCCTTCTTCCCTGGCTTGGCCGAACATACTACATTTTAAAACTTGTTGGGCCCTTTCATGTTTTATTTGACCCTATGTAATTGCATTCCTGAAGGAGTAACCGGGGCTCACCCAGTGATTTATGCTCGGTATTAAATGTCACTTTTTGAAAAGACCCAGTTAAACGGTTTTTGGTTTAACCTCCTGCCTTCCTATGGGAGTTCAAAAACGGCCTCTGGAGAGGGGAGGTGGGCGGTGGGCAATGAGGCAGGGGAAAGTGGAGCCATGCGGGGGGCAAGGCTTTTGCACCAGCCCCTCGCCTCCCAGGGACCCTGGAATAATATTCTGTAAAGTTGTCCTGTAGCTGTTCTTTTCTATTATTATTATTATTATTATTATTATTATTATTATTATTATTATTATTATTATTATTATTATTATTATTATTATTATTATTATTTTTTTTTAAAAAAGAACACCTTGGAAATGGAAGGCTCTTGGGGTGTCCTTCGAAAGCTTCAGGAAGGCTCTTAAATCAACAGCCAGGGGGTGGAGCAGTTCAAGCTGTCCTGTCTTGTTCAACTGCCTACTGCTTGACCTGTGGGACGGCTGATCGTTCTGATAAGCGCCCCAAACCTCCCCCCCCACACACAACAGACTACAAGAGGCCAGCATGATGTGGTGTCTTTGTGGGCCGAGAAGATGGTTGGAGAGGGGAAGGTCTTGGGGGCAAATTCTGTTCAACAATTCAGGCCGTATAAACAAAAAAAAAAATGTCTGTGAAGATTCTCAGTCACCCAGGTGAGGTTAATGAGCCTATTCAGGCCACCCGTTACCAAATGAGCCTATTTGGGCCATCATCCACTTAACGATCCTATTCAGACCAGAGTGGTGTGAAACCAAGGGGAACTATAAATAGGTGTCCTCTTTCCTGACTCCATGGACCAGAGCTCACCAGGCCTTCATATCTTCCATTGCCTCCTGGAGTTTGGTCAAATCCATATTGGTTGCATCGATGACCCCGTCCAACCATCTCATTCTCAGCCGTCCCCTTTTCCTTTTGTCTTCCATCTTTCCCAACATCAGGGACTTTTCCAAGGACTCTTCTCTCCTCATGAGGTGGCCAAAGCACTGGAGCCTCAGCTTCAAAATCTGTCCTTCCAGTGAACATTCGGGGTTGATTTCTTTCAGGATGGATAGGTTTGATCTCCTTGAAGTCCAGGGACTCTCAAGACTCTCCTCCAGCACCACAGCTCAAAAGCATCGATTCTGCGGCAATCAGCCTGCTTTATAGTCCAGCTCTCACTTCCATACATCACTACTGGAAAAACCATAGCTTTGACTATCCGGACCTTAGTCAGCAAAGTGATGTCCCTGCTCTTTAAGATGCTGCCTAAGTTTGCCATTGCTTTCCTCCCAAGAAGCAGACATCTTTTAATTTCATTGCTGCAATCGCCATCTGCAGTGATCAAGGAGCCCAAGAAAATAAACTCTGTCATTGGCTCCAGCAAAGTGTTTTGGTCTCACAAGAAGCCCAGTTGCCATGACTCATCTTCCGGAAAACAAAACAAAACAGAACCCAAAAACGTCCTTATTTTTTTTTAAAGTCCTTGTAAGGGGGGGACATGGTTTTTATTGCTGTTGTAGTAGTTGATTCCTGTTTTACTTCCACCTTCTTCAACTTCTGTGGGGCTCCACATGCTTTCATGACACGGCTGTTAAACTGCAGTACTGTAGTCAGGACTCCACTCACAACCTGAGTCCCATTTCGACAGGCTCGAGGGTGACTCAACGTTACATCCTTCTGAGGTTGGTAAACTGCGTATTCAGCTCACAGCAGGGGAGGAGAGGCAATGCTTAATTCATCAACCACTCAAAGAGTGCTTTAAGTGCTATCATCTATCTATCTATCTATCTATCTATCTATCTATCTATCTATCTATCTATCTATCTATCTATCTATCTATCTATCATCTACAGAAATGTGTCAGTTCTATCTATCTATCTATCTATCATCTGTCTGTGTGTCAGTTCTATCTATCTATCTATCTATCTATCTATCTATCTATCTATCTATCTATCTATCTATCTATCTATCTATCTATCTATCTATCATCTACAGAAATGTGTCAGTTCTATCTATCTATCTATCTATCTATCTATCTATCTATCTATCTATCTATCTATCTATCTATCTATCTATCTATCTATCTATCTATCTATCTATCTTCCTGAGGAATACAGAAGAGAGTTCCAAGTACCATCTAATTTGCAACCAAACCACCCCCAGCACACAGCCGTCCAACCTCCCACAAAAAAAGTATTCAGCACCTTTTGGGGTGGCCGGTCCCACTGTCAGAAATTAGAACGAGGAAGCTTGTTCCCAGTATTTGGCTAGAATCTCCTTCTTTGTCATTGCGTCCATTTAGTAAGGCACTGCCTTTTTGGAGAAGAAATTAAGTTTGCTCCATCTTGATATGAAGGCGTCTGTGGATCAGACACATCCTAATTCCCTCAAAAGTGTTTTGTTTCCAAACTCTAGGTCACTTTCCTGTGGGCAGGTTCCGGGCTGGTGATGCCCCTTTTTTCAGCTGGGGCACCCTGAATGGGGGAAAACAATATGGATTTTACAGGTAAAAAAAATCAAAGAAACAAGACAAGACAAAACATACAACAAAAAACATGAGGCACTTTATATTTTAATTTGAGCTTTCGTGGATCAAGTCCACTTCTTCAGATGTGTAGCAGCAGAACGAGATGTTCGGTGTAATATACAAAGGAATATAAGTCTCATACCAAATATTCATTGGCTGTTGGATGTATGGTGCACAAGGCCGGAGCTTCCATTAAGGCGAACTAGGCAGTTGCCTAGGGTGCCAAAATGGAGAGAGGGCGCTGGACAGCCTGCCGTCCCTCCCGCTGCCCCCCCACCGCTGGCCACCACGGTCTGTCCCCCCACTGCCCGCCAGCTGCCCGTCGCCATCCGCCCATCGCTGCCCACTGCCCCCACTCCCCCACGTGCCCATCGCCACCCCCCCCGCGCCCATCGCCGTCCCCTGCCATATGCTCTTGTGATCTTATGTTCTTAAACCGAGTCAAAAGTTCTGGATGATGGGGTTATTAAATGCTGATTTCACTTGAATCTTCATGGCTGCCTTCTAAGAAATCCTTGGGTTTAAAGTTAGAGAAGCTCTAACGCTGAACTACCACTGAGAACTCTTAAGGCATAGAAAGACGAGGGTTTCTTAGGACAGAGCAATAGTAACAAAAGTGTTATAATGAACTTGTGTGGATAGCTTCCAAAACAGATTAGAAGCACTTGGAATCCTCATCCAAATCAACATACACTTGCTACAGGCTAATTATACCGTAAAACGAGAGGGGCTCTGACTGTGTAGGCGAGGAAGTGGGGGAGGCATCTAAGTCCTGTCCCACCCAGCATCCTCCCACCCAGATGTCCAAAGACACCTTTCCTGTTTCTCTGCAGGCTGTCTTTTCCCATAAGGACTGACGGTTGGTTTTCAAACGGATTATTCCACTCTCTTGTTTTAAATGTGTTTTAGTATTTGAGATTATCGACCATTTTAATTGACTTTAAGGCTTTTAAATATTCATATATTTATCATTTTTAGTTTATAAATGTCTTTTTAGCAATGGGTCATTTTTAAGGAAGAAAATGAGACATGAACAAATAAATACTGACTTGTTTAAGGCTTTTACATATTTGTACATTTAACGTTTTTAGTTTATAAATGTCTTTTTAGCAATGTCGTGCCACCTTTTTAAGGAAGAAAATGAGATATAAACAAACAAATGTGTAGTAGACACACACTGATTTTCTAAAGTTCAAATTAGCTCCCTAAAATTACTATGCTGTTACTTGTTGTTGTTGTTCAGTCATTAAGTCGTGTCTGACTCTTCGTGTCCCCATGGACCAGAGCTCGCCAGGCCTTCCTGTCTTCCACTGCCTCCCGGACCCGGAGTTTTGTCAAATCCATGTTGGTTGCATCGATGACACTGTCCAACCATCTCATTCTCAGCCGCCCACCTTCTCCTTTTGCCTTCCATCTTTCCCAACATCAGGGACTTTTCCAAGGAGTCCTCTCTCCTCATGAGGTGGCCAAAGTACTGGAGCCTCAGCTTCAAAATCTGTCCTTCCAGTGAACATTCGGGTGGATTTCTTTCAGGGGTGGAGCCATACAGCTGAAGCCAAGCGGAGAACTGGGCTGGCCGGCAGTTCTCTGCGACTTCTAGGCTCAGAGACACACTGTGTCACTTCCTGAATGAGCCTGGAGAGGGATTGTGCCGAGATCTAAGCAGGCAGCTCCACTTTGGTTCGATCCCAGCAATCACACATTCTGGAATCAAACCAAAACAGAGTAATCCTGGGAGAGGGTCCAAACCTACTTGCACCTGGGGCCCAAAAAGGTGCAAGTAGGCAAGGATCAGGGAATGGTTGGTTTGTGACGGCCTGTACAGCGTGTGGTTACCTCTTGCCCTTTCAGCAGCATAAAGTCAATAAACATTCCTCAGGTGTCTAAAAAGCACATCTCTCCTATCCTCCCCCTGCTAAATTTAGCCTCATGGTGCAGTGGTTAAATGCCTGTACTGCAGCTAAAACTGTGCTCATGACCTGGGGTTCAGTCCCAGGTGGCCGGTTCAAGGCTCACTCAGACTTCCATCCTTCCAAGGTCAATAAAATGAGTACCCAGCTTGCTGGGGGCAATGTGTAGCCTGCGTTCTGTAAGTGTTATGCTTGTATACCACCCAGAGACTACTTCAAGTGGTATGGGGCGGTATGCAAGCAGAACACTTTGCTTTGCTTTGCTTTGTTTCTGAATTGCACAATAGTTTGTTTTGAATCTCTATATCTCAAAATTCCTTCTACCACTGTAGAGTGGCCCACAGGCTAGATGGGTGGTATATTAAACAAACAAACAAACAAACAGATAAACAAACAGGTTTTCTACACTTTTTTAAAAAAAATCAGACCTGGCTTCTTTTCTTGGTAGCCATGAAAACAGGATTTCAAACATGATCTTTTAAAAAGATCTACTTAAGAACATAAGAACAGCCCTGCCTGGAAGAGTCCACAGTCCATCCAGTCCAGCATTCTGCCTCACACAGTGGCTCACCACTTGTTTCAGGGTATTCTCAAGCAGATGTCTTCACCTGCTTACGATTCCCTGCAAATGGCATTGAGAGATCTCCTGCCTCTCTCTCCAACCCAGAGGTTGCATGTTATAATGCAAACATAGTAATAAATTACCTTCTATCCAAATGCAGCTGTGTCTACTACATTTTTGTCATGTATCACTACTACTACTACTAGTTGTTGTTGTTGTTGTTGTTGTTGTTTGGTTGATTGAGTTTTGGTTTTCTAGGTATTAACTACAGTACTGTACTTGGAAGTTATTTTGCATTTTGGGGGTGTTGGTGATCTGGTGCCACCATGCAGCTTGCCCAAGACTAAAGAGGAGACTGTGGAATCCACAGTCAAATAACCAACTGACTGAGATCAGTTAATTTTTAATAAATAAATCATCAAGACAAAAATGGCCAAAACAACTAACTTCCATGTAATGACCTTGCAAATACATAACAAGCAACAAGTAGCTGTAACTGTTTCCCCCCCTTCGTCTTCTCTGTTCCTTTCCTAATAAAGATGATGGACTTGCATCTATGGGTGCTGTTCCCATGGAAATAAGAACAGCAGTTAAATCAATTTAACCGTGATTTAAATTGATTTATAAATTCCTGCACACATGATGAAATTGATTTATTTCGGCTACAAAGCAAGATATTTTCAACTGGCCATCTGGGGCTTTTTAACATACCTTGCTTCTTAAATTGATTTACATCAAACCATTTCAGTTGTTGGGAATGCTACTGTCAACTTATTTTGTGCCTATGTTGAATTTGAGTGTTTTTTCCACTCCAGTGTTTTTTTTTTAAGTCCTTATAAAAATATTTAGTGATGCATCACTTTGGGCACTGTGACTGCAAACATTCTTTTGTACTGTTGAGTGTTTATCACTGCCTCATCAGTATATTCTCCTGATTTTCTGAACAAGTTCTCAAATGAATGCAGTCCTTGATTAAGCACTGTATCATTCTTTTTTTTTTCAAATTAAAGTCAAAAAGTTTACAAACAGCATGCTTCTATAACAGGAAGGAAACTAGTCAATTCCATAAGTGGAAACAGCCCAAACTGGCTTTAATTATTGGAAATAAATTGATTTAATTTCAGCCAAAGTTAACCTAACCTGCCAATGCCACATGTCTTAACACTGATATAGAAAAATAAACTGGAATAAATTCAAACGGACAGTGTGACCGGGCCCTTAATAAACTACATATTGCCAAACTTGTATCAGATAATTCAGAGTCAATACTTGGTTCCTTTCCCTGCATTTCCTTTCACATAAGTGGTACTTTTAATACTTTCTTACCCAAAATATTCTGTTTTTCCACACTTTGGGTATTTGATGCATTCTTGATCGTTATTCTAAGCAGAACACTTTATTCTCTCTTTGTCCTTAATTATTCTTCACTGGTCGCCAGTCTCACATTTTTATTTCGTAATGGCCCCATGGCTCCCCCCCCCTTTACTTCAACGACACATTTCTAATGTGTTTTAAGGGCTGCACGTGCCACCAATTCGTCACACATGTGCACATTTTCATGCCGTACAGGTGGTCCAGGAAAGAATCCCACCCAACAAGGTGCATTCCTTATGCAAAACAAACAAACAAACAAACAAAACAAAACAAAAACAAAAACAAAAAAACAAAAAAAAACCATTGTTAACTGCTTTCCAAAGTACCCAGACAAATCAAAAAGCCTTCACCACCAAGGCCATAGCTAACGACCCATTCTTGACAGGTTTCAGCACCTTAGGCCATTGTTCACCTTAAGGCTAGGGATACTATTATCTCCCTAACGAGCCTATTCAGGCCATTGTTCATCTTATGAGCCTAATTCAGGCTAGGGTGACAAGAGGTCAAAGCTGACTGACTATAAAGATGGAGGACTCGCACTAGCTGTATTCAGACCGATGAAGCTGTTTGGATGAGCAGCGAAACGTTTCTATCTCTCAAAAAGAAGTCCAGTAGCCATGACTCAGCTTCCAGATAAACTCACCTGGATGACTGAGAATCTTCACAGACATTGTTAACTGCCGTTACATCACCTTCGAAAAGCACCAATGCCACCTGTTATTTTTAATGCTCTTGTTGTTTTTCTTTGCTCCCCCTGCTGTGCTGAAAAGTGGAAGACAACAAATTTTTGAGCGAGCAAGCAAAGAAACCACCCCTGGGAGGCTTTCAAATGGTTAAGCAGGCCAGCGGAGGGACTCCTGCGTGAGTGAGATTTATAGAACCCCAAAACAAACAGAATCCAGGGTTCTGTGTTGGGGCCAGAGATCATTATTCAACCGAGGACTTTCTCCGGAGTTATCCTTGACCATCCATCCATCTTTTGTGCCGGGTTCTAAATGTCCCCACTCCCGCCCCTGACATGGTTAAACGCAATCCTCTTTGGGTAAGTGACAGGCCAGATCACCCGCAGCAAATGAGCGATGAGTTTTGTTGTTGTTGTTGTTGTTGTTGTTTGCTTGTAAACCATCATTCTTAGGCCCGGCATCAAGATTTTTAACTCTTGAAAAGGTTGTCGAAGAGCTGTAGCTACACCCGTCTGTGCAAGCATTTAGGTCAAAGTGAAATCAAAATAAAAGAACAAATAAAAGAAGCCCAAGACATGGCAGAACCTTCAAAGGCTGCTGTATCTAAAGGCAAGCTTTCGTAGACGAGTTAAAGCCTTGAGAACACCCAGAAGCAAGCCAAAGGTTTCACTCTCTTCCGCTCTGTCCATATATATATATATATATATATATATATATATATATATATATATATATATGTGTGTTTTCGTAGATTTTCACGGGTATAGGTATGCATGTTAGGGTGGATTCGGGTTTCTTCCCGTGTAGAAATCTGGTTGTTTTGGCGACGTTTCGACGAGGTCTCACTCGTCATCTTCAGGCTGGTGTTCTGGCTTCTTTCTTCTTGAAGCAAAGCGTGGTCTCAGTTGAAGTCCTTCTATAAATACTGCTGGGGGTGTGGTTTGCTTGCTTTGTTGCTGATTGCAGGTTCCTTTGTTCCTTTGTTCTTTTGTGATCTGCTGTGTGGCTGAGGCGATCGTTAAGGGATTAACTGCTGATGGCTGTTTAGATGGCTGTTTACATGCTGGTGGGTTAGATGGCTGGTGGGTTCTGGCAGTATCCTGGGCTTTGGTGGAGTGGGGTCCTGTGTCTTGTGAATTCATTTTGGTCTGGCTACGTGTCTGTGGTCTCCCAATGTTTTTTTGGGGTGTGTGAGTGTGCTCCATGTGGTGACTGGAGTGGGGTGCCGCAGTAGATGGTGCAGTCGTGGTTTTGTTATTGGATGGTGGTTTCGTTTCATCTGTGGGAAGGGTCTGGGTTTGTGTTTGGTGTGGATGGAAGGTGGTGGCATCTTGTGTCCTTTTGGACCTGGTGTCAGTCTTTGTGACAGAGGCTCGTCTGTTGACCAGGGCTAGTTTCCAGATGTCAGGCAAGCGGGAGGTGTCATCACGTTTATTCATGTTGTTTGGGTGTTTCTCTATTTCAATGGCTTCCATGATTATTCGACTGTTGAAGTGTTCAGTTTTGGAGATGAGTTTGGTTCTTTCAAAGTCAATTTCATGACCTGTTGTTTTTATGTGCTGGAAGAGAGAGGAAGATTTTTCTTCTTTTTTGACTGCGTTCTTGTGTTCTGCGATGCGTGCGCTTATTCTCCTGTTTGTTTGTCCGATGTATGTGGCTGGACAGACTTTGCATGGTATTTCGTAGACTCCTTGGTTTTCTAGCTCAATCTTGTCTTTGGGGTTTCTTAAGATGTTGGCTATTTTTTGGTCGGTGCAAAAGGCTGTCTTGATATTGTGTTTGTGGAGAATTTTGCTGATTTTGTCTGTGGTGCCTTTGATGTAAGGGAGGAGGGCGGTGCTGTTGTTCTCTTCTGTTTCTTGGTTCTTGGGGGGTGTTTCCTTTTGGATTAGTTTGGTGATGGTGTTTTTTGGAATCCGTTCATAATTAAAACATTCGAGAGAGTGTGTAATTCAGTTTTTAGGTGGTCTTTGTCAGCGAGGCGTTTGGTTCTGGAGATGAGGGTTTTTGCTACGGAGTTGATCTGTGCAGGGTGGTGGTGTGATTGTGCATTTAAGTAGCGGTTTGTATGTGTTTTTTTCTGGTAGATGGTATGTCCTAAGGAGCCGTCGGGTTTTTTTGTAGATTAGGACGTCCAGGAAGGGAAGTTGGTTGTTGGCTTCTATTTCCATAGTGAATTGTATTTTGGGGTGTAGGCTGTTGAGATGTGTGAGGAAGTTGTTCAGTTTATCTTTCCCGTGTGGCCAGATAACAAAGGTGTCGTCAACATATCTGAGCCAGAGTTTGGGTTTATGTTCGGACTTCTGTAACGCGTTGGTTTCAAAGTGTTCCATATATAGGTTTGCGATGACCGGTGAGAGGGGTGATCCCATGGGTGCTCCTTCTATCTGTTTGTATCTTTGTCCATTGTGGATGAAGTATGTGTTGGTTAGGCAGTGGTTGGTCAGATCTAGGATGTGTTTGGGGGGGTTGTATTTGTTGTGGATAGCTGTCAAGGCTTCTTGAATGGGCACTTGTGTGAAGAGCGAAACAACATCGAAGCTCACGAGTAGGTCATTGGGTTGTAGGTCTTGTTTCTTTATAATTTCTATGAAGTGGAACGAGTTTTGTATGTATGAAGTGATGGATTCTGCATAGGGCTGGAGTTGTTTGGCAAGAAATTTGGCGAGGTTTTGTAGAGGTGAGCCTATGGAGCTGACTATGGGTCTGAGAGGTGTTCCTTCTTTGTGAATCTTGGGGAGGCCGAGAGCTTGGGGCATCTGGATGATTTCTCTCTGGGGATGATGCTTGGCTTGATTTCTTCACTTAAGGGAGAGGCTTTTATTTTGGCTTTGGTGGTTTTTTCCAGGTAGGTGGTGGGGTCTGTGTTCAAAGGTATGTAAGCAGGGTCTTGTAGTAGGTTGGATAATTTGGCTTGGTAGTCGGATGTGTTCATCACCACTGTGGCATTGCCTTTGTCTGCTGGGAGAATGATTATGTTGTTGTCTTTCCTCAGGTTGGAGAGGGCTTTTGTTCTTCTTTGTGTAAATTGCTTCTGGGTGGTTTGCTGGAGCAGAGGACATTGGTGACTTCGAGTCTGATTTTGTTGGCTTCATCTGGGTTGATTTTGGTTAGGCTGGCTTCCACTCCGCATATGATGTTTTCGGTGGGGATGTGTCTGGGGGCGATTGCAAAGTTGAATCCTTTGGAAAGGACTTTGGTCTCTGCGATGGTGAGTGTCCTGTCTGATATGTTGTGAACTGTTTGTTTCATGGGCTGTTGTGTGGGGGGTTGGGCTTCTGGCGTTTTTCCAGTTTGTGGAGTTTGTTGGTGTGTGTGTCTGTCTTGTGGGAGGTCTCTGTTTCAGCTCTCCAGGCGGCCAGTTGCTTGGATTTGTTCCAGAGTGTTGGGTGGATTTTGTTGCTGAGTTTGAGGTGGAGAGTGAGTAGGTCTCTGTTGGTTTGATCTAGTAGGTATCTTTTCCTGTGTAGTTCGCTTCTGATTAGGGCTAGTTCTGTTCTTTTCAGGATCCTTTCGCTGGATGGGGTTTTTGAGTGGAATTTCAGTTGGAAGCTTGTGGGGATCACATTTTTGTCTCGGCAGTTGCGTAGGAATGCAATGTCACATAAGATGGTGGCTCTTCGGACTTCTAGTTTCTCGTAGGTTCTGGTCAGCTGGAAGGTTTCCTCCCGTAGAGGTCGGATATTTGTTTTCGTAGATTTTCACGGGTATAGGTATGCATGTTAGGGTGGATTCGGGTTTCTTCCCGTGTAGAAATCTGGTTGTTCTGGCGACGTTTCGACGAGGTCTCACTCGTCATCTTCAGGCTGGTGTTCTGGCTTCTTTCTTCTTGAAGCAAAGCGTGGTCTCAGTTGAAGTCCTTCTATAAATACTGCTGGGGGTGTGGTTTGCTTGCTTTGTTGCTGATTGCAGGTTCCTTTGTTCCTTTGTTCTTTTGTGATCTGCTGTGTGGCTGAGGCGATCGTTAAGGGATTAACTGCTGATGGCTGTTTAGATGGCTGTTTACATGCTGGTGGGTTAGATGGCTGGTGGGTTCTGGCAGTATCCTGGGCTTTGGTGGAGTGGGGTCCTGTGTCTTGTGAATTCATTTTGGTCTGGCTACGTGTCTGTGGTCTCCCAATGTTTTTTTGGGGTGTGTGAGTGTGCTCCATGTGGTGACTGGAGTGGGGTGCCGCAGTAGATGGTGCAGTCGTGGTTTTGTTATTGGATGGTGGTTTCGTTTCATCTGTGGGAAGGGTCTGGGTTTGTGTTTGGTGTGGATGGAAGGTGGTGGCATCTTGTGTCCTTTGGACCTGGTGTCAGTCTTTGTGACAGAGGCTCGTCTGTTGACCAGGGCTAGTTTCAGATGTCAGGCAAGCGGGAGGTGTCATCACGTTTATTCATGTTGTTTGGGTGTTTCTCTATTTCAATGGCTTCCATGATTATTCGACTGTTGAAGTGTTCAGTTTTGGAGATGAGTTTGGTTCTTTCAAAGTCAATTTCATGACCTGTTGTTTTTATGTGCTGGAAGAGAGAGGAAGATTTTTCTTCTTTTTTGACTGCGTTCTTGTGTTCTGCGATGCGTGCGCTTATTCTCCTGTTTGTTTGTCCGATGTATGTGGCTGGACATCACCATCGCAGAGACCAAAGTCCTTTCCAAAGGATTCAACTTTGCAATCGCCCCCAGACACATCCCCACCGAAAACATCATATGCGGAGTGGAAGCCAGCCTAACCAAAATCAACCCAGATGAAGCCAACAAAATCAGACTCGAAGTCACCAATGTCCTCTGCTCCAGCAAACCACCCAGAAGCAATTTACACAAAGAAGAACAAAAAGCCCTCTCCAACCTGAGGAAAGACAACAACATAATCATTCTCCCAGCAGACAAAGGCAATGCCACAGTGGTGATGAACACATCCGACTACCAAGCCAAATTATCCAACCTACTACAAGACCCTGCTTACATACCTTTGAACACAGACCCCACCACCTACCTGGAAAAAACCACCAAAGCCAAAATAAAAGCCTCTCCCTTAAGTGAAGAAATCAAGCCAAGCATCATCCCCAGAGAGAAATCATCCAGATGCCCCAAGCTCTACGGCCTCCCAAGATTCACAAAGAAGGAACACCTCTCAGACCCATAGTCAGCTCCATAGGCTCACCTCTACAAAACCTCGCCAAATTTCTTGCCAAACAACTCCAGCCCTATGCAGAATCCATCACTTCATACGTACAAAACTCGTTCCACTTCATAGAAATTATAAAGAAACAAGACCTACAACCCAATGACCTACTCGTGAGCTTCGATGTTGTTTCGCTCTTCACACAAGTGCCCATTCAAGAAGCCTTGACAGCTATCCACAACAAATACAACCCCCAAACACATCCTAGATCTGACCAACCACTGCCTAACCAACACATACTTCATCCACAATGGACAAAGATACAAACAGATAGAAGGAGCACCCATGGGATCACCCTCTCACCGGTCATCGCAAACCTATATATGGAACACTTTGAAACCAACGCGTTACAGAAGTCCGAACATAAACCCAAACTCTGGCTCAGATATGTTGACGACACCTTTGTTATCTGGCCACACGGGAAAGATAAACTGAACAACTTCCTCACACATCTCAACAGCCTACACCCCAAAATACAATTCACTATGGAAATAGAAGCCAACAACCAACTTCCCTTCCTGGACGTCCTAATCTACAAAAAAACCCGACGGCTCCTTAGGACATACCATCTACCAGAAAAAACACATACAAACCGCTACTTAAATGCACAATCACACCACCACCCTGCACAGATCAACTCCGTAGCAAAACCCTCATCTCCAGAACCAAACGCCTCGCTGACAAAGACCACCTAAAAACTGAATTACACACTCTCTCGAATGTTTTAATTGCGAACGGATTCCAAAAAACACCATCACCAAACTAATCCAAAAGGAAACACCCCCAAGAACCAAGAAACAGAAGAGAACAACGGCACCGCCCTCCTCCCTTACATCAAAGGCACCACAGACAAAATCAGCAAAATTCTCCACAAACACAATATCAAGACAGCCTTTTGCACCGACCAAAAATAGCCAACATCTTAAGAAACCCCAAAGACAAGATTGAGCTAGAAAACCAAGGAGTCTACGAAATACCATGCAAAGTCTGTCCAGCCACATACATCGGACAAACAAACAGGAGAATAAGCGCACGCATCGCAGAACACAAGAACGCAGTCAAAAAAAGAAGAAAAATCTTCCTCTCTTCCAGCACATAAAAACAACAGGTCATGAAATTGACTTTGAAAGAACCAAACTCATCTCCAAAACTGAACACTTCAACAGTCGAATAATCATGGAAGCCATTGAAATAGAGAAACACCCAAACAACATGAATAAACGTGATGACACCTCCCGCTTGCCTGACATCTGGAAACTAGCCCTGGTCAACAGACGAGCCTCTGTCACAAAGACTGACACCAGGTCCAAAAGGACACAAGATGCCACCACCTTCCATCCACACCAAACACAAACCCAGACCCTTCCCACAGATGAAACGAAACCACCATCCAATAACAAAACCACGACTGCACCATCTACTGCGGCACCCCACTCCAGTCACCACATGGAGCACACTCACACACCCCAAAAAAACATTGGGAGACCACAGACACGTAGCCAGACCAAAATGAATTCACAAGACACAGGACCCCACTCCACCAAAGCCCAGGATACTGCCAGAACCCACCAGCCATCTAACCCACCAGCATGTAAACAGCCATCTAAACAGCCATCAGCAGTTAATCCCTTAACGATCGCCTCAGCCACACAGCAGATCACAAAAGAACAAAGGAACAAAGGAACCTGCAATCAGCAACAAAGCAAGCAAACCACACCCCCAGCAGTATTTATAGAAGGACTTCAACTGAGACCACGCTTTGCTTCAAGAAGAAAGAAGCCAGAACACCAGCCTGAAGATGACGAGTGAGACCTCGTCGAAACGTCGCCAGAACAACCAGATTTCTACACGGGAAGAAACCCGAATCCACCCTAACATGCATACCTATACCCGTGAAAATCTACGAAAACACACACACACACACACACATATATATATATATATATATATATATATATATATATTAAAAAATATTCCCAGCTTCACTGGAGGAGTTTGAGAGAGATCAGAATTAGATCAAGGGAGGCAACTGTGCTCCCAAATCCCTGGACCCAGTTTTGAGCCAACCGGAGTGGATCCAGTGGAAGGAAGAAATTGGTGCCTAAGTCCTATGGATTTCAAAAGACCGGCTTTGGTGTTGTCCCCTCTGTGAAGTCAGAACTGAGGGACAGAGACCCTAACAGGGTTTTAAAGTCAGAGAGCTATTTAAAGAGGGGTGTACTAGCTTGGTAGCTCAATGAGTTGTGGACTTGATTGAGGAACCAGCTGCCTAGATGCCCTAAAAGCACATCTGATCTCGCCTTACTTCGGAAGCTAAGCAGGGTTGGGCTTGGTTAGTACTTGGATGGGAGACCACCAGGGAATACCTGGTGCTGTAGGTGCCTGGAGTAGGAAGTGGCAAGCCGCTCCAGTATTCCTGCCAAGAAAACTCCATGGACATGGAGTCACGAAGAGTCGGTCATGACTGTAACCACACACACAGAGAGAGAGAGAGAGAGAGAGAGAGAGAGAGAGAGAGAGAGAGAGAGTTGTTGTTGTTGTTGTTGTTGTTTGTTGTTGTTGTTAGTGGGTAGATTCCTCACTGTGCATCCTACAGACCAAGAGCCGGCCTGGTATGGTTTATTAATAGAACTAAGAATAAAGTTGATCATGCTTTTTGTTACTGAGTTAAGATACTAATTTTATAATGGGCATATAACATTCTCTTCTAGTCAGACTAACACATGTCCTTACATCTTTCAGTCCCGATCTCAACCTCTGCCAGGCCCCATCTGCCTCTTTCAATGTTTGCACATGTATATACAGTGCACCCTTGTATAACAAACGGTTTATATAACATAAAATCTGTACAACATAAGGGGAACAGATTAGTGGCCACTAGAGATGGGCACAAAACGAGCGATTTTTCGTTTTCGTTTTCGTTTTTCGTTTTGTTACGCAATGAAAACTAAACAAATTTTTTTTAAAACAAAACGAAAATGAAAACAATGACCAAATTTGCCGTGTTTTTCGTTTTTGTTGCAGCAGATGCATTGAACTAAAAAGAATGCTAACGAAACAGCAATTTTTCATTTTTGTTTTTTCGTTTCATTACCTAACGAAACAAAAACTAAATTTTTGCAAAAAAATCACAAAAACAAAAACGAACTGAAACGGACCCCTAACGACCAAATGACAAACGAAACACCATTTTTTGAGTCATGCCCATCTCTAGTGGCCACCCTTAGACCCGAAGGTCTCATCAGCCTTACAGTGGACCCTCATATAAGAAACGGTTTGTATAACATACAACATAGAAATTCCGGAGATAGGCGAAATTTGCTTAACAGAATCACCTATGGGGCAAATCCGTACAACATAAAATAGTTGCGATTAGGGATTACTCTGTTTTCAATGCTTTCCTATCGGAAATTTGTATAAAGGAAACTTTGCTTAACATAATTTCATTTGGAACGAATTAATTCCTTTATACAAGGCACCACTGTATATCTGATGACTCCGCCCACAACAACTCCTATTGGAGTCGGCAAAACAATATCTCTTTAACATTTTAAAAAATAATAAATATTCATGAATCGGGGTTGATCACCACCGTTGGTTCCATGGCCGTACTACTCTGGTAGTTGGTTCTGTTGCCTTACTGCTTTGGTAGTTTGTTCCATTACCATTGTCATTGTGTCGTTACAGTTGTGACCGACTCTTCGTGACCCCCCATGTCCATGGAGTTTTCTTGGCAGGAATACTGCAGTGGCTTGCCAGTTCCTACTCCAGATGCCTACAGCATCTGGTATTCCCTGGTGGCCGCCCATCCAAGTATTAACCAGGCCTGACCCTGCTTAGCTTCTGAGATCAGGTGAGATTGGATGTGCTCAGGGCATCTAGGCATTACCATACTGCTCTACTATTTGACTTTAGACCATAGAATCTCTGTATTTCCCATTTAAAGGCCCAGAGATGGAGGCCCAGTACTGGAAGGAATACTGTATCATGAACCTTCCGGCTGACTGACAGTATTTTCATTGGGCCTTTACTGCAGGCATGTCCAAACTTCGTCCCTCCAGATGTTTTGGACCACAAGTCCCACAGTCCTTTGCCATTGGAAATACAGGCTTGGAATCCTGGGAGTTGTAGTCCAAAACATCAGGAGGGCCGGAGTTTGGACATGCCTGCTTTACTGGGTTTCTCCCCCACCCCATCTCTTTAGGCTAGGTACATAGCTTGCACACCATGTGTCTTCTCTATTTATTTATTTATTTATTTATTTATTTATTTATTTATTTTTACAGTTTATATGCCGCCCACTACCCAATGGTCTCTGGGCGGCTTACAATTAAAATAAACAACTAAAACAATTAAAACATTAAAAAAATAAATAAAGAATAAAAACATTTAAATGCACTACACTAATATTGCCACCAGGGCCCACAATCTATATTTATGTCAGTTAAAAATCTTCTAGAACAGGAAGGTTTTTACCTGGTGCCAAAATTTCATCAATGTTGGTGCCAGGCGGATCTCACTCGGGAGGGCGTTCCATAGCCTGGGGGCAGCTGCTGAAAAGGCCCTGTGTCTACAAGCCATCCCTGTTACCTTGTTGAGGAATGGCTCTTTTAAAAGCACCCCCCCCCTTCAATCTTAATTGCCAGGTAGGCTTATAGGGAAGGAGGCTGTCCTTCAGGTATCTAGGTCCTAAGCAGTTTAGGGCTTTACATGTCAAAACAAGCACTTTGAATTGTGCTCTGGCAACAACTGGTAACCAGTGCATGCATAACGGTGCATGCATCAGCGTGATATGATCCCTGGCGGCCCCTCCACTCACCAGCCACACTGCACGATTCTGAACCAGTTGCAATCACCAGACCATCTTCAGAGGCTGCCCCACATAAAGCGCATTGTAGTAACCAATATGGGATGTTACCAGTGCATGCATAACGGTCATGAGGCTCCACTCATCCAGGTAGGGGTGCAGCTGGTATAGTTTCTGCAGCTGAAGAAAGCCCCCTGGCCACCGAGTCCATCTGGGCTTCCAGAGTTAGACCGGGGTCCAGGAGCACCCCCAAGCTGCGGACCCTGTCCCTTAGGGGGGAGTGCAACCCTGTCCAGGACAAGTAGATGGCCTGGATGCCTTCATAAAAGGATTAGACAGATTCCTGGATGAAAAGTCTATCACAGGTTATAAACCATGATGGAGAAGTGTCATCTCAGGGTACTTCAAGGGCCAGATGCAGGGGAGTGGTATCAGAAGACAGAGTCTTGTGTACTCCCAGACACATCTGGTGGGGCCACTGCGAGATACAAGAAGCTGGACTAGATGGGCCTTTGGTCTGATCCACCATGGCTCTTCTTATGTTCTTATGAGATGGCCCTCTAACCTGTCTGGTGAAGCACCCACTAACAGCACTTCTGTCTTGTCTGGCTTGAGTTTCAGTTTATTAACTCTCATTTAGTCCATTATCCGGGCCCAGACACGAGTTCAGCACAGAAACCACCTCATTCTCTAGTCCATCTTCCCATCTGGGCGGCGAACATAACAAACAAATCAGGGAGTACAAACAATTGGGTACAGTAGATTTCAATAGGGACATAATCAGAAGAATCAGCATGGATTAATAAAACATGGTAAGAAAACTGCACAGAAAAACCACCTCATTCTCTATACCCATGAATGGTTCTGGAACTCCCTCTCCCAACATGCTCACTTGGGACCATCTATGTTGTCTTTTAGGAACCGCCAGGCCAAATGCAGGTACATCTGCTTTTTTTGCCACTTCCTGGTGGGTTTTTGAAATCTGTTCCGTGGTTTTTAGTTGTCTTTTCATCTGTGGACTTTACTGCCTGTAATTTGTGGTTTCACTCCTGTTTCATCTTGGCTTGTTTTCATTGTACTTTATCATTATTATGGCTTCCAGCAGCCTCGGAAAAGCAACATGCCCCAAACTGCAGGCCATCAGTAAATTAAAAAGGGAGAACATATTTCAATGATAAAGGATGGGAGGAAGTGTGAGCATGGAGAATAGAGTTGCCTTCCGTATTAGCTGTAATAAGGTCTCCACAAAGATCGATTGACCTACAGGAGCCTCATCTGCCCTACTGCAGGTAAAACTGTGCTCACGACTTGGGGTTCAATCCCAGGTGGCCGGTTCAAGGTTCACTCAGCCTTCCATCCTTCCAAGATCAGTACAATGAGTGCGCAGCTTGCTGGGGATGGGGGCAAGGTGTAGCCAGCACAACTACTGTACTCGTAAACCACCCAGGGCCTTTTCACAGGACCCCTAAGATCCGCTGGCCCCTTAAATTCGGACCAAAGATCTTAGGGGTTCATTGCTCTTCCTTCCTCCCCACCAGAGAAAGAGAGGAAAAAATGCAGCTCACCTGGAGGAGCTTCCCGAGCTCCGTTTCTTTCTTTCTGCTCTGCTTTTTTTCCTCCCACCTCTTCTCTTAAAGGGGTGGGAGGCAAAAAAACACAAGCAGAAGCCAGGAGAGACCCGCACTGACCAGATTAAATCCGGACCTGGGGATTTTCACCCACCTCAAGCAGGTACAAGAAAGTGCAGCTGGGTCGCGCTTAGGTGGGCGGGGTCGCACTTAATTTCCTGCAAACTCCGGAGCTGGTGGGAAAACACTTGTAAGGTCCGGAGTTTGCAGCCATTTGCTGCGGAGTTTAGGGGTCGTGTATAAAGGCCCCCAGTGAGTTCTTTAAGTGCTACTCAACAGTATATAAGCAGCATATTTTATCACTTCCAGATAAGACTTTTATTGTGAAATATCTGAGTGTGGTGGCTCAGTGGGCTAGAGCGCTGAAACTGTCATCTGCAAAGTCAGCAGCTCGGCGGTTCGAATCCCGGATGCCACGCCGCAGAGTGAGCTCCCGCTGTTAACCCCAGCTCCTGCCAACCTAGCAGTTCGAAAGCATGTAAAGGCAAGAAGATAAATAGGTACCGCCGTAAAAAGCGGGAAGGTAAGCCGTGTTCTGTGTGCAGAAATGCATTCAGCCATGCTGGCCAGATGGCCACGGACTTGCTCTATGGCTTCAAAAGGGAGATGAGCACCCCCCCTAGAGTTGGACATGACTAGCATGCATGGGCGGCGGGGAGGGGGGAGAGGAACCTTTACCTTTTTACCTCTTTCTTAAACATGGGATTTTATGGAAGGTCCATAAGGTGCCACCTTCCAGTTGTAATTCTCCTGTGATTTCATACCGTTTTTAACACTTCTTTTCTTTCTATGATATATCCATCAAACAGATGGTCTACTTGTGTCTGTTGATTGGTAGCTCTAAGATCCTTTTGTTTGGACCAGAGTTCAGAAATAACAAAATCCATGGGGCAGATTGTGCCTACATGTCGAGAGATCTGTTACAGTTGCTGATCTAGTAGGTCTCCCTAATTAGTACAGATTTTCAACCACAAATTTAGATTTTTTTTATTTTAATATTTTAAAAGTTAGTCATGAAATGCTGCCACCACCCTCCATGGCAGCATATTCCGCTGCCGAATATTTTTTGCTAGCTGTTGTGAGTCTCACTTACTCTATACCCCAGAGTAGAGATGGGCACGACTCAAAAAAATGGTGTTTCGTTTGTTGTTTGGTCGTTTAGGGGTCTGTTTCGGTTCATTTTCATTTTTGTGACGTTTTTTGCAAAAAATTTCGTTTTCGTTTCATTAGGTAACGAAACAAAAAACAAAAACAAAAACGAAAAATTGCTGTTTCATTAGCATTCTTTTAGTTCAATGCATCTGCTGCAATGAAAATGAAAAACATGGCACATTTGGTCGTTTTCATTTTGTTTTTTTTTTTTAAAAAAATTGTTTCATTTTCGTTGCATAATGAAATGAAAAAACAAAAACAAAAATGAAAAATCGCTCATTTCGTGCCCATCTCTACCCCAGAGCACAGAGAGAACTCCTAGTTCCCTGAGCTCCTTGCCCTCTAAAGATGCTGGCCACAGGGACTAGAAAACATCAGGAAGAAAAACTTCAAGAACACGGCCAAACAGCCCAGGAAACTCATAAAAGCTATCAGATCCTGGCTGTAAAAGCCTTTGAGGATACACTACATTTTGCATTTCTCATCATGCGATTGCATTGCTGTCGCTTTCAGCAACTCTAAATTTTCCAGCTCAATACTACAATGAATTAATGGACGGATAATCTAAGGAATCAAAGTTCTTGATGTGCCTGTCCTAGAAAGACAACGAACTGGACCTCCTTGAAAATTTAACATTTAACTCGTTAAAGCTACTTCTCATATGTTGCAAGTTGAGACGGGCACGAAACAAACTTTTAATTTGTTTCATTCTTCGTTATTCCTATTGTCAGCGAATGAAACGAATAATGAACCAACCCATTAAAGAAAAACGAAACAAAATGGAAACTTCTGTTTTGTTGTTTTCCGCTACCCCCTCCTACCTTGTCCTCTCCGCAGTCCTCCTGGTCCTGGAACTCGGGGGGGGGGGCGAAGGTAGGCGTTTAGAGGTGCTGGCCCCATCTGGGGACTTTTAAAATCAAAAAATTAAAAAAAAATAAAAAGGAGTGCCAAACCGGCTCCAGTGGCTGTGTGGTCGGCACTCTAAAATCAAGGAAAAAAATAAAAAAATTAAAAGAAGTGCCGACCCAGCCCCAGGAGCTCCACGGTTGGTGCTTTAAAACAAAACAAAACAAAAATATTTTTTTAAAAAAAAGGAGCGCCGACCCGGTCCCAGGATTGCACGGTCGGCACTCTAAAACAAAGAAATAAATAAAAAAAAAACGAGGACCGACCCAGCCCCTGGGGCCATGCAATCGGCACTCAAACAAACAAACAAACAAACAAACAAAAAACCAATGAGCGCCGACCCAGCCCCAGGAGTGCCTGGTCAGCACTCTAAAACAAAGAAATAAATAAAAAATAAAACGAGGGCCGACCCAGCCCCTGGGGCCACGCCGTCGGCACTCAAACAAACAAACAAACAAACAAAAAACCAACGAGCGCCGACCCAGCCCCAGGTGTGCGTGGTCGGCACTCTAAAACAAAGAAATAAATAAAAAAATAAAACGAGCGCCGACCCGGGTTTGCTACTCATTCAAAAACAACAACAACAACCCCCGAGGCGCTGGCCACAAGCCAGCACCTCAAAAAGCCCCTGCCACCGCCACCATGGCCAGGATCGCTGATACCACTGCCGCTGCCCGGTAAGTTGGACCCGAACTGGTTTGGCTCGGTTTGGGTTCATACGACTTTTATAAAAAATTCGTACGAACCTAAACCGAACCATCGGTTTTCTGTTTCGTGTCCATCTCTAGTTGCAAGTGCAGGTCTGGATGCCAATGAGGTGGCTTCTTCCTCATCGCCATACTTGATTTCTATAATGTCCCTTCCTTACCAGCATTCCCGGTGCTCATGAGAATGTTGTCCTGTGGGCTTGACTCCCCCACCCTTAAAAAAATAAGAACGAATCTCCACAGACACACTGGGTGGGTTTGCTACTCATTCCAGAAATGGTTTTTCCTCTTGCCTTAAAATATCCCAAGGCTCTTCCCACTCCAGCATATTTGTCAGAGCCCACGAAAGGATGATGACCGAGGACCACTCTTTGAGTGGCATGAGGTTTTGAGTGGCTCATATGGCGCGGTCTGTTTGAGCAGAGATGGAATACGGAAGAACAGCCACATTGATGAGGCTCTGATGCGCTGCCACCAGACATGACACACTCTGGCGAAAGCATTAACATAAGAACATAAGAAGAGCCATGCTGGATCAGGCCAAAAGCCCATCTAGTCCAGCTTCCTGTCTCTCACAGTGGCCCCACCAGATGCCTCTGGGAGCGCATGAGACTAGATCTCTGTCTCCTGATCTCACTCCCCTGCATCAGGCCCTTGAAGGACCACGGTTTTAAGCCTGGAGATTACACATCTCCATCATGGTTTGTCACCTGTGATGGACTTTTCCTCCAGGAATCTGTCCAATCTCCTTTTGAAGGCATCCAGGCCAGATGCCATCACCACATCCTGTGGAAGGGAGTTCTACAGACTAACAACGCGCTGGGTGAAAAAAATATTTTCTTTTGTCTGTTCTTACTCTCCCAGCCCACAATTTGAGAGTATGCCCCCTAGTTCTGGTATTTTGTGAGAGGGAGAAGAGCTTCCCTCTACCCACTTTACTCATGCGGGATTCCTAACAACAGTCACGCCGTAGTCTCTTCTTTCAATCCTTTTAAGGCTTGACCTACAGGATTTGCCAGAGGCTGATCCACCAGGACATTCTCCTACCAAAAAAGACAGTGGATGTGAGGAACGTGAAGGATCCCGTCAAGTCATTCAAACAGGGCTTGGGTGCAGAACGCGGATCCTGCCCCTAGCAGAACGTTTTCCGTCTCTCTCCCTGCCAACTGCTATTTCAGAACACAAGGAATGGGCCGTTCCTCCTCGGAAGGCAGTCATTATCTTTTAGGAATGGCAGGCAATATGGTATAGATGGATATTTAGGCTGACATTTCAAACAGCTGTATAAACCTCAAAAATGTAAAACATCCACACATACACACCCACCATGTATCAAGCAGTAAGATGAATGGCCATGCTCATTCTCTGTTATATAGTGGGTCAGATTAAACCAGACGACGCCCAAGTGAAATTCAGGTCTTTATTCATAGCAGAAGCACACATTGCAAAGGGATAAAAAGCACTCCTAAAAAGGCCCCAGGGGCCAGTTTATATACACACCCCGTGGCAGGCCATTGGATGGTTTAAACAGCCTGTTGGCCCCCAACTGGACAAGCCAGAATCCTGCCCTTCAGTGATTCTCCAGCCTCCAGGTCCCACATCCCACACCTGTTTCCCATTGCCCTATGCTTGGGAGCTTGATCAGGCCCTGCCCTGCTGGGGCCTGGCTAGTGCTTGGCTGGAGCTAAGGTAAATTTGGAGCCTTCCTTTCTATTTATTAATCTACTCCAAACTCAGGCAGTTCACAGGTTACACTAAGAACACCACATTCTCATATAATTCTTTCCTGCCCCACCCATCACAAGCTTCGTCAACAAATCGTGGCCCCATTCATTTCTAACCTTGCTAGATCTCCAGAGAGTATCGTGCAGCAGCTGCTTCCGGACAAATCTACCAAACTGACGGACTCGGTGACTGAATACCTGGTCAGAATGCCATATACAGTGGTACCTTGTACAAAGGAATTAATATGTTCCAAATGAAATTATATTAAGCAAAATTTCCTTCATACACATTTCCTAGAGGAATGCTTTGAAAACGGAATAATCCCTCATCGCAACCATTTTTATGTTGTACAGATTCGCCCCATAGACAATTCTGTTAAGCAAATTTCCCCTATCTCCCGAATTTTTATGTTGTGTGTTATACAAACCGCTTGTTATATGAGGGTCCACAGTAAGGTTAATGAGACCTTCGGGTCTAAGGGTGGCCACTAATCTGTTCCCCTTCATCTCTTTATTTATATTTTAGTTTTCTATCCCACAACTTGACATGTTTGTTATCGGTTTATTTTAAGAACATAAGAACATAAGAAGAGCCATGCTGGATCAGGCCAAAGGCCCATCTAGTCCAGCTTCCTCTATCTCACAGTGGCCCCACCAAATGCCTCTGGGAACGCACAAGACTAGATCTCTGTCTCCTGATACCACTCCCCTCCATCTGGCCCTTGAAGTACCCCGGTTTTAAGCCTAGAGATGACACATCTCCATCATGGTTTGTCACCTGTGATGGACTTTTCCTCCAGGAATCTGTCCAATCCCCTTTTGAAGGCATCCAGGGCAGATGCCATCACCACCTCCTGTGGCAGGGAGTTCCACAGACTAACAACGCACTGGGTGAAAAAATATTTTCTTTTGTCTGTTCTTACTCTCCCAGCCCTCAATTTGATTGTATGTCCCCTAGTTCTGGTATTTTGTGAGAGGGAGAAGAGCATCCCTCTAGCCACTTTACTCATGCCCTGCATTATTTTGTACATCTCAATCATATCCCTCCTCAGGCACTTTTTTTCCAGACTAAAGAGGCCCAAATGTTTTAGCCTTTCTTCATAAGGGAGGTCCCCCAGCCCAATAATCATTTTAGTCGCTCTCTTCTGCACCTTTTCCAGTTCCACTATTACTATTTTCTGCTATTGCATCCCCCCCCCCATACGCAGTTCCTTCAGAGCTCTGTGCCTAGTGAACCAGACTAGCAATTAGCAAATGAAGTATGCATTTTTCTCCTGAGGCCAATCAGAGAGCTAATCTAGCTAACTTGTGGAAGTGAAGGAAGAGGAGCTTGCATCTTATCTGACAGCTATGACTTCAGTTGCTAAGAACTTTTCAGCATTGCTCAGTAGACATATTGGCGGTCAGGAAGGTCCAGTGGATGGCAGAATAATATGTCAGAATAATATGGGGTGGAGATAACACAGGTTTGGATGGTCTTCCCTGTAAACTAGCACACGAGGCAGAGCATATGCAGTGCTAATCTCGTTTAGTTTAGGTGGGACAGAATTCGGAAACACGGCTGCTTGTCTGTTTTCTGAAGTAGGATAATCAGGAATTCTACCATTTACGTCTGCAAATCTAAATCTGTGTAACACAGAGACTGTTCTGCGTAAGGGACACGTTTTTTAAAAAGGGCTTCAGAACAATGGGATCTGCAAGGATTTAGAAGCAAAAGCTGATAATACGTCTTATGAATTAAATTAAGTTGTTTTTAAGAATATCTCTCTCTCTCTCTCTCTCTCTCTCTCTCTCTCTCTCTCTCTCTCTCTCTCTCTCTCTCTCTCTCTCTCTCTCTCTCTCTCTCTCTGAAGGGGAAGCGGCCAATATGTTTGCATTACTTCACTTGTGGCGACTAAGTTTCTAATCCTATTTGAGTTTAATTGGGGGAGGGGAAGCTGAGTGGGGGGGAGAGAAAAAAAAATCTTGGTACTTCCAGTGGTTGGATTTTGCAAAGAGCTCTCAGCTGAGCATAAAAGAGACCGGGGAGGGTTGTTTCTTTTACGAAGTTCGCCAAGTTTTATGAGAATTACAAGAAACCCATTCTGAGGAGGGGGGGAAATAAGAGGAAGGAAGGGAAGACGTCAGATGAAAAGGAGTTTGCAAGAGCAAGCGCAACCTCAAAGCCTGGATCCAAGTCAAAATCTCATTATTCACCCATTTTACTCGTCCTGTCCCAAATAACCTGATTTTTTACATGGCGCGTCATTAAGGACATGAGTTTCAAAAGGCTTCCATAAAAGTGGGGGTTTTCTTTCCTTTATATGCAGGAAACAGAGGCGAGAGGAGGTTCAGGTTTTGAAAAGGTCTAAACATCTGCAGGACAGAAATGTCATTTTCTGTGTTTTATCCAAGAGCTCATCATCAGGTGGGACTTGGGAAATGCACAGTCAAGTTACCACGCTATCTCACCTGGGGGAAGATCTGGATATTGTGAAAGTCTGGCTTTTCTTCTTTCTTGGTCACGTGACTGAAGATGTGGGATCTCCGTTCCCACATACATGGATTTTTTTTTAAAAGCACAGACCAGCCCCAGGTCTAGCAGGTCGTGCTAGGAAAAAGAAAAACAGCACTGACAGACCGAAGGCCAGCTGATCAGCACTGGTGGGAGGGGAAATTTAAAAAAATTTAAAGCGCTGACGAGCCCCAGGACAAGCAGGTTGGTGGTAGAAAAATAAATAAAATTAAAATTAAAAAAGCAGCACTGACAGACCGAAGGCCAGCTGATTAGTGCTGGGGGAGGGGAAATTTTAATTATTATTTTTAAAAAAGCACCAATGAACCCCAGGACAAGGTGGTCAGGGCTGGGGGGGGGGAGCAGAAAACCGGATCATATGCGAGCTCCCATGGACTTCTGGCTCACATTTTTTATTGGAGCAAAAAATTCCCAACTTCTCCGGTAGGTCTTGGAAAACTCGCTAAAGGGGGCATAACCTGTTTTTTTTTTTAAAGCCCGGTGGCCGTGGGAACAATATTTTTGGAAACACTTTATCTTGAAATTTAATCAGCATTTTAAAGGATGTGTGATAGAGCCCTTGTGTGTGTGTTGCATCGTTACAGTCGTGACCGACCCTTCGTGACCCCATGTCCATGGAGTTTTCTTGGCAGGAATACTGGAGTGGCTTGCCAGTTCCTACTCCAGGCACCTACAGCACCTGGTCTTCCCTGGTGGACTCCCATCCAAGTACTAACCAGGGCCGACCCTGCTTAGCTTACAAAATCAGGTGAGATCGGATGTGCCTTAGGGCATCTGGGCAGCTTGATAGAGGCCTTAGAATCATAGAATTCACTAGCTGATTCTGGGGCCATGTCTATTGTTTATTCTGGTCCTTCTTGCCAGATCAAAATAAGCTCATTGGAAGCACCTTAACTCGGCTCCTTCTACCTATTACTGAAAATACACAACCTGCTAGATTTGGAAAGCCTACGGTAGTGATATCAATACGGTTGGGGTGTCTAGATAGATGAACATCCTGTCCTTAAAACAGATACTACCAGTGTGCCCAGATATGTCACCAATCCACATGAAAAAAACCCTAACCATTCATAACCTCACAGATGATACCATCCTAGCCACAGCGAATGTAAAAGGTCCTTTACAACAATATTCTGTGCAAGAGTGAGCTATGATCCATTAAGAAGGCCATCCTGAACCAGCTCACTCCACATCTGGCCATGAAATTCTAGCATCTCTCTGTGTGTGTGTGTGTGTGTGTGTGTGTGTGTGTGTGTGTGTGTGTGTGTGTGTGTGTGTGTGTGTGTGTGTGTGTGTGTGTGTGTGTGTGTGTATTACATCTTTACAGTCATGACCGACTCTTTGTGACCCCATGTCCATGGAGTTTTCCTGGCAGGAATACTGGAGTGGCTTGCCAGTTCCTACTCCAGGCACCTACAGCACTTGGTATTCCCTGGTGGTTTCCCATCCAAATACTAACCAGGGCCAACCCTGCTTAGCTTCCGAAATCAGGTGTGATTGGATGTGCTTAGGGCATCTAGGTAGCTCCGACTCTTCATGACGCCATGTCCATGGAGTTTTCTTGGCAAGAATACTGGAGTGGTTTGCCACTTCCTACTCCAGGTGCCTACAGCACCTGGTCTTCCCTGGTGGTCTCCCATCCAAGTACTAACCAGGGCCGACCCTGCTTAGCTTCCAAAATCAGGCAAGATGGGATGTACCTTAAGGCATCTAGGCAGCATTCTAGCCTCTGTACTCTCTGACAAGTACTTCACCTTGGACATGATCCTTAGATTTGATTGTATGGCTGCGGGCACACATATGGTGCCACAGTGGGCAAACTGATTTGTGATCAACTTGGAACATTCCTTCCGTAACTCCTGTACCAAAAAGCTTTTTCATTCATGGACGTACACCAATGTCATCGTTTTCATCTGGCACCATGGAAACATGCCATCAGAGCTACCATTAACCTTATCCTAGACAAGCCTATGCAACCGGTGCATTTTCTAGACAAGCTCATCATCTCAGCTACCCGAGGAACAAATTCTGTCAAAAACCCCAGAGATTGTTGTATATGCTGGTATGCCTCCAGATTCCACTCAAGGTGGATCACAGAGTCCTTTGGCTGTAGCTAAGCCTGCTCCTAAGAACACATCTGAGATTATCCACAAGGTGAAGATTCATAGAATCATCATAGAATCATAGACTCATAGAGTTGGAAGAGACCCCAAGGGCCATCTAGTCCAACCCCCTGCCATGCAGGAACCCCCATCACAGGACTCCCGACAGATGGGGCATCCAGCCTCTGCTTAAAAATGATTCATAAAATCATGGCAGTCATTTCTTACACTATAATACTGACTCATGTAGGTGGGGGCGGGGGAGAAGAAATTGGCAAGCCAAGATGGGTACTCAAGAACAACCGTCTGCAAGAGAGACTCCATGGAGGGAATGCACCTACAGCACACACACACCTCCTTGCTGAGACTGCTTATGCTTAAGATATACAGCCCATTCTGCAGACAGACCTCTTCTCCTGGGCTCTGGGTGGTCAGCCTGTACGTGCTTCTACAGACAACCCGTCTAGACCAGGGGTTTTCCCAACTTTTTGCAAGGAGGGCCAGATTTGGTGAGGTGAACATGTGTGGGGGCCGACCATTCAGCCACATTTGGCCCCTGGGCCAGATTTTGGACAAGTCTGTATAACAAGAATGTCCAAACTTTGTCCCTCCAGATGTTTTGGAACACAACTCTCACAGTCCTTTGTCATTGGCAATCTAAGCTTAGAATTCTGGGAGTTGTGGTCCAAAACATCAGGAGGGCTGGCGTTTGGACATGCCTGCTCTCAGGGCCGGCACAAGTGTTTTTTGCGCCCTAGGCGGTGGGGGGGTGGCGGCGGCAGGAGGCACGGGCCGGTGGGCGGCAGCGGGCCGGTGGCGGGGTGGCGGGTGGGTTACAGGCAGGCGCGCGGCGGCGGCGGTGGCGGCGGCGGTGGGTGGGTGGCGCAGGCGGGCGGAGCCCCATCCCCATTTTGGTGCCCTAGGCAGGATGGTTAAAGCTATGGTTTTTCCAGTAGTGATGTATACAAATGAGAGCTGGACTATAAAGAAGGCTGATCACCGCATAATTGATGCTTTTGAGCTGTGGTGCTGGAGGAGAGTCTTGAGAGTCCTCTGGACTGCAAGGAGATCAAACCTACCCATTCTGAAAGAAATCAACCCCGAATGTTTCACTGGAAGGACAGATTTTGAAGCTGAGGCTCCAGTCCTTTGGCCACCTCATGAGAAGAGAGGACTCCCTGGAAAAGTCCCTGATGCTGGGAAAAATCGAAGGCAAAAGGAAAAGAGGACGACAGAGAATGAGATGGTTGGACGGTGTCATCAATGCAACCAAAATGGATTTGACAAAACTCCGGGAGGCAGTGGAGGATAGGAAGGCCTGGCGAACTCTGGTCCATGGGGTCACGAAGAGTCGGACACGACTGAAGGACTGAACAACAACAATCAAGGCAACTGCCTAGTTCGCCTTAATGGACGCACTGGCCCTGCCTGCTCTATAACATGCAAGGAGGCAGGGAAGATGCTGCAGCAACAGTAGGCTGGGCAGGTGGCTGGGGGGATGGACGGAGGCAGGGAGGGCAGGCAAACCATAAAACTGCAAGCTGATGTCTCCATCCAGTATGGGGAGGGGGCAGCTGGCAGGGATGAGTGACAGGCTGAGCTATTGGGCAGAAGAGGCCACGGGCCACTCGAAATTTCAAAACGGGCCACATTTGGCCCCTGGGCCTGACTTTGGACATGCCTGATCTAGACTGAAACAGAGGTTGACATGCAGGAGGCCACATGACACAGATAGGGAGACAAGAAGGCAGTCTTAACTCCACGCTGGATGCCAGCTGTGTTCTTTCTTCTGCACTGGCCATTCCACAATGGGCTTTTGCCACAACACTGGGGGCTTGTTTTATTGTGACCTCTGCCAAGACAATCCCTGGTGCCCTTGGACAACTGTGTCTCTTCTACACCAGGCAAAGGGGACAATATCCATGAACAAAGCTGGCATCAGAAACATCCAGAACACTTCAGCCTTCTGGGCACCTCTGTTACTGATCAAAAAGGAAAGGAAAGTATCTCACAGAGGGACTGGTGAAGAAGACAGGCGAGGTGAGTGACATGCACAAGTTCTAAGTCTACATCTAAAAGCACTGGCTCTCAACCTGGGAGCCAGGACCCCCAAGGAGGTTGCAAACTGTAGTTGGGTGTCACTTTAGTTATTTTTAGTTGGAATCATCATCATCATCATCATCATCATCATCATCATCATCATCATCATCATCATCATCATCATCAGATGTTCCTGGACTGCAACTCCCAGAAGCTTCCACGCTGAGCTGGAAGGGATTTCTGGGAGTTGTAGTCCAGGAATATCTGGGGACCCACAGGTGGAGAACCACTGGAGTAAATGAAAGCCCAGTTGATAACCTGAGACTTCTTATTACATAGTCTCCACAACCGACTTGAGGAAACACTATGATTGGTGCATTCTGGGCAAATTGGAATCTTGTATTTTGGAAAATGAAGCCTTTTCAGAAAATGATCCCAGTGGATACTGGTTTGGCTTAAAACAAGATCCTTTGACTGAATTGGCAGTTCAATGTGTCACCTATCATCAAGGCCCTGAGTGAAAATTGCATATTTTATTTATTTATTTATTTATTTATTTATTTATTTATTTATTTATTTATTTTTACAACTTATATGCCACCCACTACCCAAATGTCTCTGGGTGGCTTACAATCAAAGAATTAAAACAGTTAAAACATCAAATATCAATAAATAATTAAAACAATAATAAAAACCTTACACTAAAATCATTACAGAAATGGGCACGACCAGGAAAAATGACGTTTTGAGTTGTCGTGTGTCGGAGCCGACCGGTTTCGGCTCGTTTCCGTTTGTCACGACATTTTTCAAAAAATTGTCATTTCGTTTGTCGTTTGTCGTTAGTACTGGTTTAGGGGGTAGGGTAGTGGGCTCCTGGAGGCATCTCTCTGGGGTGGATGCCTCCTCTGGCCCCCTACAAAGGGAAAAGGAAGGGTACATGACCGTGTAGCCATTGCGTACAAAGTGGCACTGGCAGAGGCACCTCTCTTTTGGGTGCCTCTAGCTCACCAAGGACAGCATACTGGCGTACAGGTTTGGAGTTTTTTGGAACTTTGGACAGTGAGCGAGGTGAGAGAAGAATGCCTCTGCTGGGCGCCCTCTGACTCACTAAGAAGGACAGTGTACTTGCGTGTAGTGCAATGCGAGTACAGATCTGGCTTAGGGTTGGGGTTAGGGCAAGGGCTAGGCTTAGAGTTATTACAGGTAAGGTTAGGGTGAGTTAGTGGGCTGCACCTCTGGGTGCCTCTGACCCACTAAGAAGGACAGTGTACTGGTGTATTAGGGTTAGGGTTAGGGTTAGGGTTAGGGCTAGGGTTATAGTGGGCTTTTTATGCCCGACTGGCACATCCCAGAAGTCTCAGTCAAAACCTGGCCAAGTGGCCATGCGATTGGTGGAATGGCTCCAAAGATTTGCATGGTCCCATCCCATGGCCAGCCCATCATTGCACAGGTGTAAAAAAATAAAAATAAAATAAAATAAAATCAATGGAGACGTTTTATTGCTAGAAAAACCCACTGCTGCTACTGTAAAAATTCAAGCATTTAAAATAGCTAATTTTCGCATGTTTCTGTGGTGCTTTGGTGGGTTTTTGGACCACGATTTCAAAAAAATATTTCGGTCTCCATTTTGGATCCCCCCGCACCGCATGGCAAATGGAGACGACGAGACTGATGCCCCCCCACCTGGTACCAGGTCCAGCAGCCCAGGACAGGAGAGGGGGGGAGGCCGGGGAACCCCCCCCCCAGAAACCACCCCTCTGGTAGGTGCCCTCAGACAGGCATATTTTCGCCTGCTTTTTTGGCCAGAAATTGGGATTTTTTTTTTATTTTTAAAACTTTTTTTCTGTGCCGCTTGGCATTGCGTGATCGCCGCGCGATGCCATGAACGACAACGACAAATCAGACCCAATTTATCGTTTATTGGTTCGAGTTCGAGTTCTGACGGCTTAATTGTCGTTTCTGTTTCCATTGCGTAACGGAAACAAGGAACGAAAATGGAAACGAGAATTTCGCCAAGTCGTGCCCATGTCTACATTACACTAAAATTGCCATCAGAGGACCCACAGTCTATATTGTATCAACTGAAAAACTTGTGGGACAGGAAGGTTTTTACCTGGCGCCAAAATGTCATCAGTGTTGGTGCCAGGCGGATCTCACTTGGGAGGGCATTCCATAGCTTGGGGGCAGCTGCCGAGAAGGCCCTGTGTCTACAATCCGTCCCTCTCACCTCCTTGAGGGATGGCTCTTTCAAGAGGGCCCCCTGGCTCAATCTTAATTGCCGGGTAGGTTTGTATGGAAGGAGGCAGTCCTTCAGGTATCTAGGTCCTAAGTCGTTTAGGGCTTTATATGTCAAAACCAGCACTTTGAATTGGGCTCGGGCAGCAACTGGTAACCAATGTAGGTTACGTAGAATCGGTGTGATGTGATATCTGGCGGCCCCACCGCGTACCAGCCGCGCCGCACGATTCTGAACCAGTTGCAATCACCGAACCGTCTTCAAAGGCAGCCCCACGTAAAGCACATTGCAGTAATCAATACGGGATGTTGCCAGTGCATGTGTAACTGTCATGAGGCTCTGCTCGTCTAGGTAGGGGCGGAGCTGGTATACTTTCCGCAGCTGGAGAAGGGCACCCCTGGCCACTGAGTCCACCTGGGCTTCCAGAGTTAGACCGGGGTCCAGGAACACCCCCAAGCTATGGACTCTGTCCCTTAGGGGGAGTGCAACCCCATCCAGGACAGGAATATGGCCCTCTAACCTGTCCAGCGAAGCACCCATTAACAGCACTTTATCTTAATTAGCACATCATGACCAGAATTGCATAGGGAATTTCCCCCTGGAGCTTAATAAGTGTAAATTTCCCCATTACAGCTGGACTATCTGGGATGTATAATTCCCCAAAAGTACCTTTTCCAAGCTCAGCTTTCATGTACTGTGTTGAGAAATGACAGGTACAGATGATCAAATTTGATTTTGAAACACACATAGCAGAGAGCTCCAGAGATTGTGCCTGGCCAGGTGTCCCAAAATGTACAGCACCTGCTGTACCTAAACAAGGATTCCCCCACCCCACCCCTACACTCACCTCAAAAAGAAGAGCAGAAGCAAATAATCAGAAACATTCCCTCTCCATGGCATTTACCCATTCAGAGATTTGAGTACAACATTATGACATTCTGCATTCCCATTATAATACAGTAGGACCTTCCACCTCCATCCGTGGGTTAAAAATCTACAGACTCGCTTATCTGCTGACTGAGAATAATAAATAAAGTATAATTAAATATTAAATAACTCCCTCTTTGGAGAAGAGCCAGCCACTAGAGGGAACCGCAGACCATTCTATACTGCATTCCCTATTTCCACGGTTTTTGACATCCACGGCGTATGTGTGGGTGGCTTGAAACCAACACTCCACCAATACCACAATCCCACCACCAATACCACAGCCCCCCTGTAAAGCCAAGGGGTTTCTAACGTCAAGCATGTAGACCAACTTTCCTTAGACCGGCAAAGCTGTTTGATCCCCTTGTGGGATCAAAACGGTACAGAAGCGTTTTTATCCTACAAGGAAGGAAGCCCAGTTGCCACGACTCAGCTTCCAGATAGCCTGGGTTCTGTGTGGATTCGTTGGGGTTACCCTCCCCTTGAAGGATGAGGTGTGCAGCTTAGGGCCTTTTTACACGACCCCTAAGATCCGCTGGCCACTTAAATTCAGACCAGAGATCTTAGGGGTTCGTCGCTCTTCCTGCGTTCCCACCCCCTCCGCACTTCCTGGCTGCTGGCTGCGTGAGGGGAGGGAGAAAAAGAGAAAGAAAAGCATGCCGCTCACCTCCGTTCTGCCTCTCGTCTCTGTAAAAGTAGCTCTTAAAGGGGCGGGAGCCAAAAAACAACAAACAGTAGCAAGGAGAGCCCCGCACTCACTATTGTTATACCGGATCAAATAATTTTCACCTCCAAAGAGCAGGTACTTGAAAGGTGCGCTGGGACGCGCTAAAGTGGGCGGGGTCGCACTTAATTTCCTGTTAACTCCGTAGCTGGTGGGTAAAGATTTTTAAGCTCCGGAGCTGGGAGCCATTTGCCCCGGAGTTTAGGGGTCGTGTATAAACGCCCTTAGGGTTACTCTTGGACCCAACTTTCTCTTGGGAGGTCCAAATATCTGCTTTGCCCTTTCACCGCCTTCCGTTGGTTGCCCATCTGGATCCCAACTTGGATAAGAAATGCCTAACAGAGGTTCATGAAGAGAGAGGTAATCTCTCAAATAGACTGCTGTAAACTTTCTCTGTGCAGGGCTGCCCTTGAAGTCAACGTGGAAACAACAACAGGCCAAAAATGCAGTGGCCTGATGGATTACAGCAGTGGTTCTCCACCGGTGGGTCCCCAGATGTCCCTGGACTGCAACTCCCAGAAATCCTGGCCAGCTCAGCTAGTGATGAAGACTTCTGGGAGTTGCAGTCCAGGAACATCTGGGGACCCACAGGTGGAGAACTACTGGGTTACAGGAACCAACAGATGCTTTCAATAGCTGTCAGGCTCTATTTCTAAGACCCATAAAGCCTTTAATGGTCTAGGTGAGTATTATCCTGGGGTGTTCCAATGGCCTTTAGCTTGTGTATTTTTCTTTAAATGCCGTTTTAGCCCAAGACAGGCTAAAATGACCTTTATTGGATTTATTATATAGTGTTCTATCATACGATGTTATTGTGAATGGCCTGAAAATGGTCAAGTGGCAGCGCTAATGGGACAGTATAGAAACAGAAATAAACAAAACCTTTTGGTTCTGTTGAATGTTTTAAAATGACAATTTTAACTTAAGAATTCCAGATTCACTGATGGTCTCTTAATGCCTTTAAAACCTCACCAACTGTGAACTATTAAACACTAAATCCCTGGTACGTCTCGTGGGAACCCATGAAAAGGCCTTCTCGGATGCTGCGCCCAGACTCTGGAACTCCCTCCCACTAGAGTCCAGGACTGCCCCATCTCTGTTGCCCTTCCAGAAACAGGCAAAGACCTTTCTCTTCAGGCAAGCTTTCCCTGAATGATGGTGTACCTATTATGTGTCTTTTATACGAATCTACAGGATCACATAGACTTTGCGTTTATACTGCTTATAACCTTATGGGTTTACTTTGACACTATGTTTTCAATGTTAGTTCCATCACTCATAACTTACTCCCCTTTGACTGCTCGTGTTCTCTTGTAGCTTTAATGTAATGTTGTCTATTAATGCTGTAAGGTGTCCCTCAATTCCTTGTCCTCAACACTTGAACATGTCTTAATTGCACTGGATTGTATATTATCCTTCATTCTGTAAGCCGCCTTGGGGGCTTTTTCCAAGGAGAAAGGCGGGGTAAAAATACTCTTAAATAAATAAATAATAAATATGTCATATAATCAGTCAGATAAGAAGTTACTAGGCTGCAGCTTGGCGAAAGAACTTTGATGTGCCAGCCACTGGAAGATTGATTGATTTGACTAAATTTTCCATATATTGTTCAGGACTTGCAAGATTTCTCAAGGGACTTGCACATTTGCCCTCTTTTTCTACTATGCTCAAATGCTGTGTATTTATTTACAGTGGTACCTTGTATAAAGGAATTAATTCGTCCCAATGAAATTATGTTAAGCAAATTTTCCTTTATACAAATTTCCCATAAGAATGCATTGAAAACGGAGTAATCCCATTTTTATGTTGTACGGATTCGCCCCATAGGCAATTATGTTAAGCAAATTTCCCCTGTCTCTGGAATTTTTATGTTGTACATATTTTATGTTATACAAACTGTTTGTTATACAAGGGTCCACCGTATTTATTTATTTATTTATTTATTTATTTATTTATTTATTTATTTATTTATTTATTTATTTATTTATTTTTATTTTATATAGCTTCTATGCCGCCCACTACCCAAAGGTCTCTGGGCAGCTCACAAAGTAAGCAATTCAAATAATTAAAACATCAAATTGCAATAAAATTACAACAATAAAACATTTAAATACAATAAATACAATGTATTAAAATACTACACTAAAATCACCATCAGGACCCACAATAATCAGTTAAAAAACTTCTGGAACAGCATTGTTTTTACCTGGCGCCGGAATGTCATCAATGTTGGCGCCAGGCGGGTCTCGCTTGGGAGGGCATTCCACAATCTGGGGGCAGCTGCCAAAAAGGCCCTGTTCCTACAAGCCATCCCTCTCACCTCCTTGAGGGATGGCTCTTTCAGGAGGGCCTTCTGCTCAGGGAAGTGCAGGGGGGGAAGGGGAGGGGAGTGCCAGAGGTCAGGCCTATACTTCTATTCAGAAGTAAGTCCCACCCACCCCTTGCGTTAAGGCTTGGAGTTCTCATAAAGGGCTACAGGTAGTTCTGTGTTTGAACAGACACAGGGTTAGGGTTAGGGAAGACAGGTGATAGATAGATAGATAGATTAGATAGATAGATAGATAGATAGATAGATAGATAGATAGATAGATAGATAGATAGATAGATAGATAGATAGATGGGGCGATGATTCTTTCTTTAAAATAGCTCTGCTGGCCAATTTCTTGGGACATCTTCTTTGGACTTTAAACTCTTTAAAAAGAATTGCAAAAACAGGTTACAGGCGATACCTTCATAGGCCACTGTTAAAAATAAAGAAGGAACATTGCAAGCTTTCAATGTTCCTTTTTTATTTTTAATAGTGGCCCATGAAGGTATCGCCTGTAACCTATTTTTGCAATTGTGTTTTGTGATGGCCACGCGACTCAACTCCTTTTTGCCTCGATTTAAAAAGAACGGATCGAACTAATGAATTGATTCCACTTTGCAGCCGTAATCATCGCATGCCAATTTCCAAAGACTCCCAGGTTGTAAGATGCCCAGAGTGGCCATCTGGCCAGATGGGCGGCAGATAAATCAAATCAAATCAAATCAAATAAATAAATAAATGGGGGCGAGGGACCCTGTCCAAGTATAGTGTTGTATACAAAATAAGCTGCCCCTGGCTGTGCCAGAGATTGGGGCGGGATTTGTTCCTTCAAGATCAGGGAGCTGCTTGGATGCCCTCTCTGCTGTGCCACTGGATGCCCCCTCGCTTGGTTGCCCCCACTGGCAGTGAATGTCTGAACAACTCCTTGCCCTCCCCAAATTCTCCTCCCACTTCTGCTGGCCTTTCATCTTCTGTAGGGTGATGGACATCAGGCACCCCCCAAAAAGCCCCCTCAGTTAGTTGCTATCATCATCTTAGGACCAGAGATCTGGAAGACACTAAGGACCATCATGTCCATCACCTGTCAAGGAGGCCCCGAGGGGGAATCGAACTTCCAAATTCTGACTCCACAACCAGAGACCCAACCTACTGCGTGATCCATCAGTTAGGGCATCATTTTGCATCCTGAGAGGTTTAGTAGAGAATGAACAGAACCTCGTGGCGCAGGGGTTGAACTGCAGTACTGCAGCTGCAACTGTGTTCACCAACCGAGTTCAATCTCAGGTAGCTGATTTAAGGTTCACTCAGCCTTCCATTTTTCTGAGGTCAGTAAAATGAGTACCCAGCTTGCTTGGTGGTGGTGGGGAGGGCAATGCTAGCCTCCATCACTACTTGTAAACTGCCCAGAGAGTGCTTTACGTGTTATCAGGCGGTATAGAAGTAGCACACTTTGCTTTTGCTTTAGGATTATATTAAAGAGATATGCAAATAGATACAGTATTTGCGCTTCTGCTTAGATGCCCTAAGCCAGGGGTGCCCAAACTTTTTGTAAGGAGGGCCAGATTTGGTGGCTGAGACTGTGTCAGGGTCTGGTTGCTCCCTGACCCTGCCACCCCATTATAAACCCCACCCACTGACCCATAAGCCCCACCCACTGACCCATAAGCCCCATCCACTGACCCCTTGCAACCCCACCCACAGGAAGGGAGGCGGGGACCAAGGGAGGGAGGGAGGGAGGTGGAAACCAAGAGAGGAAGGAAGGAAAGTGGGGAACAAGGAAGGGAGGAAGGTGGGGACCAAAGGAAGCACAGGGAGCCTGTTCAAAAAAACATGGGGCAAAGGAGGGGGAGGGAGGGGCGGGCCAGCCAGCCGCAGGCCACTTGGAATGGCCTGACGGGCCGGATTTGGCCCCCGGGCCGGACTTTGGGCAGGCCTGCCCTAAGCACATCCGATCTTGCATGAGTTCGGAAGCTAAACAGGGTCGGCCCTAGTTAGTACTTGGATGGGAGACCCACCAGGGAATACCAGGTGCTGTAGGCGCCCGGAGTAGGAACTGGCAAACCACTCCAGGATTCCTGCCAAGAAAACTCCATGGACATGGGGTCACAAAGAGTTGGTCATGACTGTAACGATGCAACACACACACAGTATTTGCAATAATGACAAGGAAAAGGATGGTTTTCTCAAGAACGACTGGCTCAGGGTTGTGATGTGCCCTCGAGTACTACTAGTAAGGGGATCCTGGCAATTGTAGCCCCCCCCCTCTTCCCTCCCCAACTCCAGAAGCCTGCAAAGGAGATTCCTGCTGGCTTTTTCTGGGAGACAAAAAAAAGCCTGCTCGGCGCGCTTGCAATAAACGTCTGAAGAGGACCCGAGTGGAGTTTCGTGCAGATTCTGCTTCAAGCGAGAAGGACCCGAGGTTCGAGCGGCACCCGCCGCATCTTCCAAGCCAGCTTGAAAGCAAGCAAGCAAGCAATCAAGCAAGAATGGAGGGATGGAGGAAGGAAGGAAGGAAGGAAGGAAGGAAGGAAGGAAGGAAGGAAGGAAGGAAGGAAGGAAGGAAGGAAGGAAGGAAAAGACAAGACAAGACAAGACAAGAACAAACAAAAGGAAGGAAGGAAGGAAGGAAGGAAGGATGGATGGATGGATGGATGGAGAAAGAAAGGAAGAAAGAAAGAAGAAAGAAAGAAAGAAAGGATGGAGGGATGGAGGAAGGAAGGAAGGAAGGAGGAAAGGAGGGATGGAGAAAGGAAGGAAGGAAGGATGAAGAAAAGAAAGAAAGAAAGAAAGAAAGAAAGAAAGAAAGAAAGAAAGAAAGAAAGAAGCGATCGGAAGAATTTGACAAGAGACCGAAGAGCTGGGACGTCCTTCTGTAATGGGGGGGGGTGGGGGTGGGGAGAGGGGGGCAGGGGCGGGGCTTGGCCTCTTCTGATTGACAGGCCGGTGCGAGCGAGGAGTGACTTCTCGGATCCACGTGACCCGCTCCCCGAGGCTGGAAGAAAAGCGGACGGCAGGCTGCGGGCGAGTTGCATTGTATTCAAATATATTCCTTTTCCGGGAGCCACTCCGGAGCAGCAGCAGCAGCAGCAGCAGCACCTCGGCGCGGCGATTCCCTCTGGCTCCCTCCCGGCCTCTGGTTGCGCGGAGAAGCCAGCCGCAGCCAGCCAGCCAGCCAGGCAGCCTGCGATCCAGAGCCGTCCGAGCCGGACTCCGGCGTTCCCCGCGCGAGCTTTTCCCACGGGTTCTCCTCCTGTACCGCCCTGGCGGCCAAGAACCATGGACTGTTTCTATCTGCCTGGCTTTCTGACAGTGAGTAGACCCCCCGCCGCCGCTTTTCCTCCTTTCTCGCCTTGAGGCTGGGCAGCGGAACCTGAGCCGGAGCCCGACCCGTAAAACAAAGCAGGACCGTCCCGAGCGTGCGCGACCGTGCGTGCGTCTCTCTCTCTCTCTCTGTGTGTGTGTGTGTCTGTGCGCGTGTGTTTATGTGTGTGTGCGAGAGAGAGAGAGGGAGGGGGGGAGAGAAGAAAACCAGCAAACTTTTTTGCAGTTGCGAATTCTTTTAACTCTCCCCCCGCTCTTTGCAATTCCTTCGCCAACTGAAACACAAATAGCTCCCAAACAGTTTGGAGATGGTTTTTTTTCTTTTCTTTTCTTTTCTTTTCTTTTCTTTTCTTTTCTTTTTTTTTTTTGGAGGGGTGGAGATCGCGATCTGGTCCGCTTTAACTCGAGCGTAAGCCCTGCGCGACCCAATGGGCCTTACTCTCGAGTAAAGACGCCTAGGCTTGGGCATTTTGCGGCGTCGAGGATCGACCTCTGCTTTCTCCCTCCTGGCCGGTGCGAAGCGTTTGTCAAAAGGAGCCTTTGCAGGCCACCGGATGGGGGCGGCGGGAGGGGGCAAGCCTCCTCTCTCTCCCTTTGCGATCCAGCATGCATTTACGCCGACGAGGCGCGCCCGCCTTCCTCACTCAGCCCCGTTGGCGACGGCTCCGGCGAGCGACTGGTCGGCAGCTGGCACCCCGGGAGAGGGACGACGGCTTTCCAGGGGGGGACTTTTTAAATGGACTTTTTAGCAGGGGCTTTGGGTTAACAATGACCCCGGTGCGTCCCGAGCCGTGCCTCCGCCGCCACGTGCTTTTAAGGGAACTTTTCTTATTTGCATCAGTGGAGAGGAAAAGCGAGGTGTGCGTGGATGGAGGGGAGTTGTACCAGAAGGGACGAAAAAACAGCGGACCGCGGATGTTAAAAGGGGTGTCGGGCCACGGAGTCTCCGCGTGAGAGCGTGGGTATGGGGGCAAAGAGGCGGGAAGCATCCCGTCAGTAAGAAATACATTTATTATTTTCATGTCCGGCGGCAGCACACGAGCGAATTCTGCTCACCGACCGCTGGGCAGCTTTGCAACAAATAAAAAATAAATAAATAAATAAATGTGGAGAAATTCCTGCGGGCGCGCGCGGGCGCGTGAATATAATTTTTTTTTGGCACGGTCGTGGTTTTTTTAAAAAAATTATATTTATTTATTATTCTTTTGCACGGACGGAGATCGTCGGAGCGAGGAACCGAGGCAGAGACACGGCTTAAAAGGAAAGGGGGTGTTTGTGTGGAGAGGGGGGTCGCCCCCTCTCTCTGCCCCCTTTGGCCGGCCGCCTCTCGCTTCGCGGTTGCCTGCGTTTCCCCAAAAGCGCAGGAAAAAAAATGGGATTTTTTTTTTTTTTTTTTAGCGTGTGTCATCCTTGACCAATCTTGCTTGTTTTGGTTTCCTCCTTCTTCTTCTCTCCTCCCCACCCCACCGCCCTCCTTCCTGGGACCGACCCACCCTCCCCCCCCCCCCCAGAGACACCATGACGCCTGGTAACCGTATGCTGATGGTCATTTTATTATGCCAATTGCTGCTCGGAGGTACGAATCGTGCCAGCTTGATCCTCGCCGAGACTGGCAAGAAAAAAGGAACCGGCGATCTGCAGCAGCAACAACAGCAGCAGGAAGGGCAGCGAGGCGCCGGGGAAGCAGCCGAGGGAGCTGGTCGAGGAGACCCCGGACCATCTCCATCACCATCACCATCGCCGCCGCCGCGCCGCCCAGCCTCGCCAAGCCATGACCTCCTCCGCGGGTTCGAGGCCACCCTCCTGCAGATGTTCGGCCTCCGACGGCGGCCCCAGCCCAACCCGGCCGCCGTCATCCCGGCCTACATGTTGGATCTCTACCGCCTCCAGTCCGGAGAAGTGGAGGAGAACCCCCAGGACCTCCATCGCCTTCAATATCCTGAGAAATCCACCAGCCGGGCCAACACCGTGAGGAGCTTCCACCATGAAGGTGCGTCTCTAGACTGGGAAGGAAGGAGAGAGCCCCCCCCCCGCGCGCGCGCGTCTGGATGCAAGCAGATTCCCCCTCCCCCCCCGGAAGTTTTTAGTTTTCGACTCTTTTCTTACTTACTTAAACTTACCTTATTTTCTGTTCATAGCAGAACACTTTTTTTTTTGCAGCGTCCTAACTAAAAACTGCCTCTCCCATCCCGCCACTCGAAAGGGGGTGATGGAATTTTCCCAGTTTTAAGAAAAAAAAAAACCAGTTAGATGTGTTGTTGTTTTTTTAATCCGATCAACAAGGGGAAAGGGGGATTGTAAAGAACTGAACAGGATAGGTGCAGGAGGTAGAGGGTTGATGTTTTTATATCAGAGGCACCCCCCTAGTTAGGGATTACTTCCTTGTAACACCTCCCCCCAAAAAACCCGCAAGGATTCAACTGCAGAAAGCAAAATTTGGAAGCCTTGGGTTGTAGTGATGGTGGGGTGATGGAGGGGGATAAAGCCCCCCCCTTGTGAAAATATAGTGGCTTTAATTTCTTCTGATGCTTTTGGTTCTCCATACTGTACCCTCCTCCTTTCCTCGGTTTTTCACCAGCTCCCACCGTGGAATGAGAGGCAGGGAGCCGTGGTTAAAAACCGGGTGTTTTTTTGGGGGGAAGGGCCCACTCAGAAAAAGGGGGCACACGAGAGAGCATCCCTCATCCCCTCTCCTTGGCTATCCAGGAAGCAGCTTTTAAGACAGAACCCTGGCAGTCCCGGGAAGAGGAGGAGGAGGAGGAGAGGGGGGAGTCGCAGCGCCTTTACACGGGGGGGGGGATCGGTTTGGGGGCGCAGAGGAAGGTGAACTGCTTTGGGAACAGGGTGCCGGTTGCTGGTGGGGGGAAGAACCGTGGGAGTAATCTGAAGGCACTCCGGATTAGGAGTTGCACAAATCCGTCCTGGTTGGTAGGATCCACCCGTGCCCCCCCTCCGGCCCAAAGGCTCCGAGCTCTGGACGCGATTCCACGGGAGGGCAGCCACGCCAGATGTCGCTCCGGTTTGGTTACTCCCGCTTCCCCCCCCCATCCCTCTTCTTGCTCCTCCTCCTCCTCCTCTTCCTCCTCCCGCCGCGGCCCCAAAGGATGAGTCGCTGGAGAAGAACCAAACCCACCCGTCGCCGCTTTTCCAGGCAACCAAGAAGAAGCGCGCCCCCGGGGGCTGCTCCCCCGCTGCCTTGTCCCTCTTTTTTATTAAAAGGAACGCACGGAGCGCTCTCGCTGCGTCGGTTTGGACAAACAGGGAGAGGTTTCGGCGGGGAACGCCGCGACGGAAATGTTTTAACAACGAGGGTTTCTGTCGGTCCTGCCCCGTCTGTGGAAAGGGCAGTCACTCGTCCCGCGGAACCTTTTTTTTTCCTGGGGGTGGGGTGGGGAGGCTCTCCAATGTCGAGACCTCCGCAAGGATGGCGGGTGTGAGCGATCGCCTCCGGCCTTCAAACGCGCCCCCATCACCTGGAAAGCGGGCTCCCAAACTTCCAGCGGCGCTTGGATTCGATTCGGGCACCGAGGCGCGCGGAAAGCCGCGCCACCGGCTCGCCTCTCCCGCCTCCCTGGCGGGGGGGATGCCCACGGGTTCCCCCTCCTTCCCGTGGGTCCCTTTTGCCTGTCGTTGGACGGGGGGGGTGTAACAGAAAGAAAGACAAGGGGTTGCAGAGAGAGAGAGAGAGCGAAGGAGGAAGAAGAAAAGGAGGGAGGTCCGTCGAAAAGGGGACCTTTTTTTCCCAAGGACGCGGCGATTTCTTGCAGGGACTGGTGTCGGGGTCACGGGTCCCGCAGCTTTTTCTGGGGCCTGCAAGACGTCAAGGATGCCGAGCGATGCTTCCCGGCTGGAAAGGGTCTCCTTTCTTTAATGTTGGGGAAGGGGCCCGGGGCTCAAGCCATTTGGGGGGGGGGAGAGAGAGAATCGGATCCACGCCGGGAAGGAGAGGTTCGCTGCGCCTCTTGAACCGGGCGCGTGCGCTCGCCAACTTTGGCGCGTCTCCGGCGAGGCGCTCCTCCTGCGGCAGGATAGCGGATGGAGGGAGAGGGGGGGGTGAGACCTCCCATGGGGAGCGACGTCTGGGCCCTCGGGATCCATCCGATCCGACCCTCCTGCGCAGAGGCGAGGATAGCGGATAGGATGGGAGGACCGCTCCAGATGGTGCGAGTTGGCCGGAACCTCCATAGGGAGGTTGGCATTCCACCCTCCCGATCCTACGCACCAGCAAGGCGGAGGTCCTCCCGTTGCGCTCCGTAGGATTTGCTCGCCACCAGCACGCCTCTGCGCCCAACCCTCTTAAGCCGGCCGGCCTCCGAAGAGCTTGGAGAGAGACCGGCTGTGTCTTTCCGGTGCAGGGCGTAGTAGGATCGGATTGCGCGGCTGCCATTGGGGGGGGGGGCACTGGGCTTATTGGGAGGAGGAAACCTCTCCTGGCAGTGGGACAGGATGCTCTGGGAGTTTTGGTGGGGGGGGGGGTGCCTTTAAGGGCCCTCCCGGGTGCGGTTCCCAGAAGCAGCCGAGATGTCTGGCGAGGGTGGCCGGGAAGCCGAAGCAGGTGGATCGCGCCCGGATCTAATCCTCACCCAACCTCCCCGCCGTCCGAGGGGCCTCCCCTCCCCTCCGCCTTGCTTTTAGCGACCTCACGGTGCGGGGTTTTGGTCCGCCTGGGAGGGGGGGGTTGCTGCAGCCGGGGCTGACCCGTGTTTTTCTTCTCTCCTCCACGGCCTTCCCTTCCCGTCCGCCTTCCCGATTCCACCCCCCCTTGCCGCGCCCCCCCCGTTGACCTTCTCCAGAGCACTTGGAAGCCATGCCGGGGCCGGAGAGCAGCCCCCCGGCCCGCTGGCGCTACTGGTTCAACCTCAGCAGCGTGCCTGCGGGCGAGGCCGTCTCGTCGGCGGAGCTGCGCCTCTTCCGACAGCAGGTCGGCGAGTCGGCGTCGGCGTCGGAGGCCTCCGAGGAGGGGCGGTGGCGTCGGGGCTTGCACCGGATCAACGTCTACGAGGTGATGCGCCCTTTGGTCGGCGGCGCCTGGGTCACCCGCCTGCTGGACACGCGCCTGGTACACCACAACGTCAGCCGCTGGGAGAGCTTCGACGTGAGCCCGGCCGTGATCCGATGGACGGCCGGCGGGCAGCCCAACCACGGGCTGGCCGTGGAGGTGGTGCACCTGCACCCAGAGCGGACTCACCAGGGGCGGCATGTGCGGACCAGCCGCTCCCTTCCGCAAGGGGGGAGCCTGGCTCCCGGCGAGTGGTCCCACCTCCGGCCCTTGCTGGTCACCTTCAGCCACGACGGCCGGGGCCAGGCGCTGCTCCGGCGGCGGCGGAGGAGGAAGAAGAAGAGGAGGAGGAGGAAGCAGCGGCCCAGGACCAAGCGCAGCCCCAAACACGGCCACCCGGGTGGCGGCGGCGGCCGTGGGCATCAGCGCAAGAACAAGAAGAACTGCCGCCGCCACGCCCTCTATGTGGACTTCAGCGACGTGGGCTGGAACGACTGGATCGTGGCCCCGCCGGGCTACCAGGCCTTCTACTGCCACGGCGACTGCCCCTTCCCTTTGGCTGACCACCTCAACTCCACCAACCACGCCATCGTCCAGACCCTGGTCAACTCCGTCAATGCCACCATCCCCAAAGCCTGCTGCGTGCCCACCGAGCTGAGCGCCATCTCCATGCTCTACTTGGACGAGTACGACAAAGTCGTCCTCAAGAACTACCAGGAGATGGTGGTGGAAGGGTGCGGGTGCCGGTAGAGGGAAGCTGCAGGGAGAAGCAGGGCAGGGCAGGTCCAAACTTCGGCCCTGCATCCAGAGGGCCACCAGTGCAGGGCCGCCACGTCCATTAAGGCGAACTAGGCAGTTGCCTAGGGCGCCAAAATGGACAGAGGGCACTGGCCACCCTGCTGACCCCCCCCTCTGCCCCGCCGCTGGCCACTGCCGCCAGTCCCGTCACTGCCCCCCCGCCCATCGCCCCCCCCGCCATCGCTGCCCTGCCCCCCCAACCCCTGCCCCGCCCCCTGTTCTGCCGCACCCCTCGCCTAGGGGTCAAAAAAACCTAGTGCCGGCCCTGGCCACCAGTCCTTTGCCATGGGAAAGAGAGGCTCCAGAATTCTGGGAGTTGTGGTCCAAAACATCTGGAGGGCCAAAGTTTGGACATGCCTGGGGGGGCTCTCAAAGAGAAGGGGGCAGGGGGGGAAAGCCCAGAACAAAAATTGCATCCCTCCTGCCCTGCCTACCCCCCCCTTCCACCTTCCCTCCCCAAATACTGGGGGTGGTCAGCAGGGTAAGGGGGGACCCACCCTTCCCCTGCACTGCCCCAGAGGCTGGCCTGGCCTTGGAAAAAGGAGGACAGGGGACCTCCCCAGCAGAAACCTCCACATGCCTTTGCTCTCCCCTTGACACAGCGTGGCCACTGGAGACCAAATAATAATAATAATAATAATAATAATAATGACAGTGATAAAAAAATTCCCTCCCTCCATTCACCCTTGACCTTATTTATGACTTTTATGTGCAAATGTTTTGACAATAATGATCATATATTTTGACAAAAATATATTTATAACGACATATTGAAAGGTAATAAAAATTAAAAAAATAAAAAGCGAGTCGTTATTTTAAAAGGAAACGCAACACACATCTTTTGTATAATCCTTAGTTTCTCTCCGGATTTGGCCATGGATGGGATCTTGTTCTTTTCACGTCTACCAGGCCATAAGTGGTCTGAGAATGCTGCATTCTCCCACCTCCACCCCTTTTTGTAGTTTATAGATCAGTGTTGGTGAACCGATGGCACAGGCGCCAAAGGTGGCACTCGGAGCCCTTTCTGTGGGCACCCAACATCACCCCTTCACAGCCACCTGTACTCAGGTTAAACTGCTGTATTGTCGCTTGGCAAAGAAATTAGTGGGTTTTGAATCACAGTTTGGCCACTCGGTCTCTAAAAGGTTCGCCATCACTGTTATGTTGTTCAGTCGTTCAGTCGTGTCCCACTCTTCATGACCCCATGGACCAGATCTCGCCAGGTCTTCCTGTCTTAAACTGCCTCCCAGAGTTTGATCAAATCCATATTGGTTGCATCAGTGACACCATCCAACCATCTCATTCTCTGCTGTCCTTTTCCCCTTTTGCCTTCAATCTTTCCCAACATCAGGGACTTTTCCAAGGACTCCTCTCTCTTCATGAGGTGGCCAAAGTACTGGAGCCTCAGCTTCAAAATCTGTCCTTCCAGTGAACATTTGGGGTTGATTTCTTTCAGGATGGATAGGTTTGATCTCCTTGCAGTCCAGGGGACTCTCAAGACTCTCCTCCAGCACCACAGCTCAAAAGCATCAATTCTGCGGCGATCAGCCTTCTTTATAGTCCAGCTCTCACTTCCATACATCACTACTGGAAAAAAATCATAGCTTTGACTATCCAGTCCTTAGTTGGCAAAGTGATGTCTCTGCTCTTTAGGATGCTATCTAGGTTTGCCATTGCTTTCCTCCCAAGAAGCAGGCGTCTTTTTATTTCGTTGCTGCAGTCGCCATCTGCAGTGATCAAGGAGCCCAAGAAAATAAACTCTGTCATTGCACTGTTATAGATTGTCTTAATTGTAGGCGATTCTGT